>OZ035876.1:30866548-31449385 GCA_964034865.1 Eristalis intricaria | reverse complement strand
GACGAAGTGCAAAACTTACACGGCAGCACTAGAAGTACGATATTCCAGAAATCCGTTTATCTGATAACATTCACAGTGGATATTGTCATGATTGATGAAATACAGGGTGCGTCCAGTGAGAGGTTTGCAAGCATTGAGACGAAAGTGCTTAAAAGGTCTGTCAGAAGGAATTAAGATTATACAACCCTCAAGGCAAACAACTGCCCTGTTTCCGTGGATGGCGTCTAGGGAGGAGATTCAATCACAAGCTGTACGCGTTCGATAATATTTTGAGTCAAGAAAGGTATACTGGATTGAATTTCTCTCCTGGCTTTCGGTTGGTTTTGGATTGCCGACTTAAGTTTGACTATGACCTTTGTCCAAGCTTAGGCTAGGTTAGGTAAGGAGCTGCATGTGCATTCACCAGCACACTTAGACCACGTTGGTCCATTGTGATAACCACAGTCAGACTACTACCACTGATCGACACTGATCCCAACGACAAATGGTAACTGGACGAGATTTGAAAACCAGATAGAAGAAACTTTGCTTTCACTGGAACTCGAACCGGGGACCCCGCTAACCAGGGCCAGCCACTCAACCAACTGCGCCATACAGTCGTAATCAAAATTGGCAAGACAATGCCATCTGTCTCTTAACGAGAAGACATGAAGACAGCCTAACGATGTGCTGGGTGCCTGGACATAGAGATTTCCCAGGAAACTGTGAAGCAGCCGAGGTAGCCAGAAACCGAACAATAATCATTGGGCCTAAAGTCGAAAACGTCTGGGTATTAAGACAAACGTAAAAAATAAAAATCACAGAGCTAGCGATCGGCAATACCCGTGAAAGATGGAATAATCTAAACACGTACATCCTTGCGAAATAAGTATGGACAAACCTTGACCAACAGAGAACCACGGCCATACTCAGTCTAGGCAGGAAAAAACCTAAGTAAATTAGTTGGAACCTCACACTCACACCTCACCTAGACACGCCGCAAGACTAGGATTACCATACATCGACTTCTGCAGCAGATGCATGAGGACGAAAAGGAAAATGCCTCACATCTTCTCTCAAACTGCCCTGCATTGGCCTCCATTAGGAAAGAAACCCTGGGAGAATTCTAAATAAATGAAATAACGGATAAATACGAAAAGGTATTCAAATCAATCTGGACATAGACAAAATGATTCCAGGAGGAACGGACGGTTACCGCCTCAGTGGCAACACAATGGATCCCTGGGTCTAAATGAATTCATCACTTTCGATGGAAGACACATAACCTAACCTAGCCCAAGCTTAAGAATTTTGCTCTTAAGTATGGGCTTCACTTTTGGCCCCTGCTTCAGTCCCTCTTCTCAATTTTTGTGTAATTACAGCAATGAGCAACCAAATTGCCTCTTGAGCTTTACTCTGGTTTTGCTTGACCTTGTAGTTTTATTCCTAGACGTAGTCTTAATCTGAGTTTTTAATCTTGTGCAAAATGCCTGTCGAGGCCCAGTCTAAGGCTAGGCCCAGGCTAGGCCTTAATCTCGACTTCGACGTATTTGAGAGCTCATACTGGAGTCGAAACCTCAGAATCAGTCTCAAACTTGGCTATGGAGAACATCGCTTAACCGCGATGAGCATTGGACTCTTAACCTGGTACACGGGACAACTCCATAGAGGTCCATAGATACCTAGGTCAAATGGTCGCGGTGCATTATACCCTCAAAAATAATAATAAAGTTCGAAAGAGGAACACATCTACTTGGTGTCCGCAACATGACTGGACTGGAGCTAGAGGCTCGATAGGCTAGTTGGTTGGAAGCCCATGGCCTACCCGGTTGTCAGCGGCATACAAAGAGAAAAGAGAACACCCACATGTCTTACCCGAGTAGTAGCGCCAGACAAAGGAGAAGAAAAATACGCGCTAATGTCGCTTATAGGTACACAAGTGTCTTTGAGTAAATTTCCTCAAAATCAACAACGTAGGCATCGTCTTCTTCTCTGTATGACGCAACAGTCCAGTCTTCCTGCACCACCACTTAGTCTCTGCAACATGGTCCCTCGCTTGGTGTCTCTGGTTTCGCCCTCCACACAGACCGAGTTGCCCTTCCAACTTTTATGTGCTTCCTTAGACGAGTGGGTCCTTTGTTGAATTGCCCCCAGACTTTGAGTCGAAGATTCCCCGGGCTGAAACCATTTTGATAATGGGCTCCACAGGGCCTAGCAACTTCATCCATGGGCGCCGTAGACACCTGCCTTGATGGTCATGATGCTGTACATTCCCCTTAAGATCGCGGTTGAACCTTCTCGCGGAAACTCCTCTCTTGTCTTGAATTGAAGCTTTATTCCATTTCGTCCCTTTCGGACTTAGAAGATATTGGCTGTCATCGATTGGATGCGGTCTACGTAGATGATGGTGGCAATGTCAGCGCTTTCGAAGGACTACCGACGATTGATGCTGTCTCCCGATCCAGACTCAAAGAGTGACTTTCTGTGGATGAATAGCCAGCCACTTGGCACATCTCCTGTGGATTGACACCGGCTCAAATCGGGAAATTATTTTGCAGCGTGAGTCGCATTCGTCGTTGAGAATGCCAACACTGTCCCAGAAATAGGACGTTCCAGACGGACTGATTCCATTGAAGATCTCACTCAAGTGAGCCGGACTCCGACTCATTGACTTGGACTGGGATGGGCACTTCATGCAGCGAAGCATCCCTTGCCATTGAGCTCTCAGTTCTCATTAAGAACAAAAAGAAAAAGTATATTTTAAACTTTAGAACGACTTCAATCGAACCGAAGATCCCACGAACTATCCAGACAACTTTTGCAAAAGAAATTTCATTCGCAACTCATTAAATTCCCCTCGAAATTCCTCCGCGGTGGCACCGCGCATCCCATCGCGGCCCTCGTCCTTGAAATCTGAAGAGCACATTTTCCCGACAGAGTCTCTCTGGTAACAGGTGCTCACAGGTTGAACGAGTATCACCGTGTTATCGTTTTGTACAAATCCTCAATTCAAAGAGATATTCTCACCTTTGCAACTGTTTTGCTATTCAATGAACCGAGGCTATCCCTCGGATCAGCAACTCCTGTGGGGGCCGTGTGGTTGTGTGCGATGCCAAGCGAAGGCGGTCTGGAGAAATGTATCTCGTTAAAGTCGCAATGTGAATGAAGATGTGGGCGAGTGGGAAATGGACAGAGCGAAGAAGAGACGTCACATGAACTTTTCCACTTCCACCGGGTGACCTTTGTCGGGTACATTGAATTCCTTGAAGAGATCCTCCTTCAGTCCTGCCATTGTGTGGATGTGGAAGATTGCGGAAAACTTTAGAGGAGCCGCTGCAGGTCGAGGTGTTGTAATGTGTCGAGGGGCGGGTCTTGATGTTTTATTGAACGTGGAAGTCATAAAGTCTCATTTAGGGGCAAACGGAGTTCTGGTTTCGCCGCGTCGTCGGTCGTCGGGTGGGAGTTGATTTATGAGATGTAGTTGGGAATATCCTTTAATGACGAAAGTTTGCGTGAAACACTTTTGTGCGCGGAAACGGGCGCTTTTGTGGCAATAAATGGGAGCTAAAGCCGCGTTGTTCTCGGAATGCGACAAGGGGTGGAATGTGGTCAAGGGATATGGTGACGTGGGAAGAGAGGGAACAGGGTGTCGCTGTTCCATAGGGGCAATGTGAATGTTGGTTTTGAAAAAAACTGTCCAGTCAAGCTCAAGCGTGATCGAACTTAAGCCTAAAATTGAGTGCCCAGAATGTGATATGGATTTGATCTGATCTTCTTCTTCTTCTTTATTTGGCGCTACAGTCCGGGGTGGACCTAGGGCTCAACCAACAAGCCTCTCCACGCCAAGTTGGTTGAGGTCCTTCTCCACCTGGGTGCGCCACCTTAAACGCGGGAGTCCTCTGTTACGTTGTCCCACGGGTTCGGAGTCTTAAGACTCTGCGGGTGGAGCTGAGTTATCCATACGCTCTACATGGCCTAGATATATTAGGCGTTGGATCCGAAGACGCCTGACTAGACTCATGTCGTAGAGTTTTTGGTTGAATCTTCTCTTCCAAAAACGGTCAACTTAAACATGACCAAAGATCGCACGCAGAGCTTTTCTCCCAAGAACTGCCTCATCCGCTTTTGAGATTGTCCATGCCTCCGCGCCCTACAGCAGGACTGAGATGATCAAGGTCTTGTATAAGGTCAGCTTGGTCCTTCGAGAGATGGCTCTACTACTCAATTGCCTCTTGAGCCCATAGAAACAGCGGTTGGCAAGAGTTACTCTGCGTTTGATGTTGTTCGTACTGTTTACTGCGGAGCCGAGGTAGACGAAGTCCTTGACTGCCTCGAAGTTATAGCTGTCCCTTGTGACGCTATGTACAAGACGTCGATGTTGTGTGTCCTTTCTTGATGACAGCATGCCCTCATTCACCGCTAGACCCATTTTATCCGCTTCCGCCTCACTGCCAGCATACGCCCGTCAATGAGGCGCTCGCTGTGTTCTGCCAAACACGTCAATGTCATCCGCGTATGCTAACAGTTGTACAGCGCGTCGCCTTGTCTAAGACCTTCTTTGACATTGAAGCTCTCGGTGAGTTCTCCATCGTCATCCTGCACAACCTGACGAGTTTGGCAGGATTGTCAAAACTGGACATGGCGTTGTATCGCTCGTCCCTATGCACGCTGTCATAAGCGGCCTTGAAATCGAAGAAAAGCTTGCATTTCTAGTGTCTTTTCCAGGATCGGCCGTAGTGTGAAAATCTGGATCAATGGTAGACCTCGCAGGCCTGAAGCCACACTGATATAGACCTAGCAGGTTATTTATAAACGGCTTCAGGAAAGTGAAGCCGTCCCGAGAACTTAGACGAGGTCAAGATAGCAATATCAAGACTGAAGTCTAACAAAGCTGCCGGTGCGACGGACTGTCCGCTGAAATTTTTAAGGCAGCTGGAAATGATCTGGTTGGGCGCATGCACCAGCTAATCTGTAAGATATTTGATCTGATCTATGATAGGTAAATTAGATTCAGAAAAACAAATCTGCGGCGTGCTCTTCTGCCGCCTGGTCTCTAGGTTCCCTCGACTACAGTTCTTCATCGACTACTACGACTGAAATCTAAAAACACACGCAGACCTAATGATAGTGGATTCAGACTCGAATATTCTTAGAAAAACACTGTAAGATGCTTACACTCTAACATCCATTGTTCAGCCTTAATGTCAGCTCCAACATTTTGGGTAGCAAGATGTGAGATCGAGCTTAAGACTAAAGCTGAGCCAGCCAAAACAGGAGCTTCGCTCAGTTCGCACGAGACCAGAGCCACAGAGAAGCAGAAGTCGGAGTGGCACTTAGACTAGAACTGAGATCAGGATTGAATGAAAGGCTACGACTAAGCTTATGTAAGATCGAACCTAAGCCTAAAATTGAGAGCCCAAAATGTGATATGGATTTGATCTGATCTATGGTTCACCTTGAACGCAGAGGTCAGACTCAACATTTTGGGTGGCAGAATGTCAGACTGTTAAGCTGAGTCAAAAACAAGGCTTAGCCCAAGACTGACACAAGACCAGAGCCACATGGAAGCACAAATTAGAGTGGGACTTGAAAAAACCAGATTGAAACATGTACAGATGCTTAGAATCCCATTGAAGCTCACACTAAAGATATGCTTGAAACAAAATTCGGTTCAAGCTTGTGACTGACTCTGTGAGGCGTCATGAAGATACTCAAACTGACGAGAGTTTCAGCTCAAACTTAAGAAATTACCTGAGGCGAGATTGAAATCGAGACATTGTCTGGAATTTAGAACAAACGGTGATTTCGATTTTGGAAATCGATTGAAAAAAAAACAAGATAAATTTCATTTAAAATAATTTCCAAAGAATTCCAAGCGGAAGCGGTGAAAAACTTTCATCAGCGACCAGAAAAACTGCTCCAACTTGTCACTTGTCCAGTTCGCCCATGCAACGCATGAAGAGGAGCCTCCTGTCGCCCCATTAAAAGGTCATTCCGATGAAGTTTATGCTCGATGCCCGCTGGTAGAACACGACTCATTTGGTAGCCATAAACCACGAGTAGTTCGAGGTTGATGAGGTGACTGCCGTGAGCCCATTTCTAGGCCACCAATTAATTTTGTTTTATGTTCTACCCAACATGACCACACTTCCGGGGGTCAGACTTCCTAAGCCATCATTCAAATTGTGTGCAGAGGTAGGTACCCCTCACTCTCCATTCCCCTCCCTCGCTCCATCAACCAGCAGTGCGATGAAAGAGTCATAAAAAGTTCTTTAAGACGCCGAGGGCCTGGGGACACACTTATAATGAAATATGCATAACTGCACCCTACGGCCATTAAAGCGCCCAGCGAACGACAGAGCGAGACAGAGACGAAGAGAGAAGGCAAAGACGTCTAATTGCCGTTAAAATACCGTTCTGTGGAATGAAAATGACTCGTCTAATAACCGCACGTTCGCCGCACACAATGCACCCAGCAGTGGGCCGCAACGGGTGGAGGGCCGTGCAACAACAGCAGCAGCAACCTCTCGCAAGAAAGAGGTACAATTAACCACAACGAGGGCTTCGCGCACTTGGAGCAACTTGGAACCGCCACCTCTTTTGCATGCGCCCCCCCTCCCGTCCGCTGTCTAGGAGGCAATGGTGGAGAGTCTTCGAACCGATGTTGATCTCCCAGCGGCTCACTTGATGGGCTTAGGTTACCTCGGTGTGCGTGTCTTTTGTTGTCATCGTGCTGGGCCAAGAGGTGCTCCCCTCATGCATTAAACAACAAGCGCACAAGAAGTGGCGACTTAATGTTCGGAAACTTCCTCCGAAGTTGGCTCACTCCTGGGTCTGCGAAAGACGCCTTGCTGCCGCTTCTGCTGTTGCAGGCGGCCGAGCTGTGACGGTGGTCTATTTGCGGTCGTACTTGGCATGTATCTCCGTCGTTGAACGGGCGATGGTTAAGCCACTGACCAGTGGGCAATCAGGGTTTTTAGGTTAATTAAACGAGGGATGGGGCCGACGACGAGCCGGGGGTGAGGTGGGCCTGTGTATCTTGCCGATGCAATGATGCGGCAGTGTTGCGTAACATTTTTGTTCAAATGCGTTTTTGATGCGCTTGCATGCCGGAGATGATTACGTGAAGCGGATGGGGGCAGTGGCAAGACACCGCGAGGTAAAGGGTTAATGACTGAGGTTTCCAGAGATGAATGCGTAATTAAAGGCGATATCATTAATTAGACGTAATGGCTTACCCCGTCTTGGAATGACGGGCATTCGCTTGAGCTGATGCGCCGGGGATCAGAAGGAAGAGCCGCTCGGCTGGGAGCAGTGGATGGTGCAATTTCAATTAATTGGTTGTGATTATAAGGGGTTGAGTTGAATAATCCGTCCCGGACGCGGTTGTGGGCGACTGTTGATGCATTTCAGGAAACCAATTTGATGAAGGATTTCGCTCGTTGATTGGCTGCGGGGAGTGTGGGAATTATTGGGAAGAGGTCATGTAATTTGCTGGCGTTTGAGGGAATGTACTACACGTCACACCTAATTCGTGTGGCCGTCTGGATCATATCGATATCACAGCTAAGTCGCGAAGAGTCCGAATCTGTGGGCCAGCGCGAGAAAGGACACACGCTTTCTAGATGGCACACCGAGATGCAGTCGTGAGTTGCCGTGGCGTAGTGGGTTAGTTCGTCGACTCCTACGCAAAGGGTGCCAGGTTCGAATTCCCAATCTACCAACTTTCATAATTCACGGCTCCCACCTCTTTCGAGTCACTGACAATGCTCAAAGAATATTCCTGTCTAGGAAACGCTTCTCAACTTTGCCGTTCGACCGTGTAGGTCCCTTCCACTCGTGAAAGAACAATAGCAGGCACAACACGAGTGGTTGCTGTGAAGCTAGGCCCAGGTCCGTCTCGGATTGTCGCGCCACCAATATTATATATCATACTACACGTCAGGCGGGATATTTGAAGTGGTGGTTCATCTTGGGTTCAGACGGAAGGAGATGCGTCTCTTACAGGAGTTCCGGAATGATTGCCGACATAGAGGTGTGAGATCTGGATACTGTGGCTTAATCTCAAGAGAAATGCTGTCTAGTTAGGAAGAAGTTCAGAAGCATCTTGAACTCAGCTATAATGGGTACTATATCGCAGGGTATTTTAGAACGACATTCGAGGCTATCATATTCCTTACTCCCCTGACTCTGCAGAAAGAGTGCGGCCTTATCGACCATGAGCTTCAAAGAGGCTTGCGTCCATACAAGCAGTCGCCGAAAAGATTCCTAACGATTTCCAGACCGTAAACAATGTAAATGGAAGTTTGGTCGGTAAGGTGACTGCGCGATTATACTGTAAAATCCCGATCTTCTTAGACCAATTGGTCCATTTTGCTGTCACTATACGGCTTTGGTTTCCAGTTTCTTAGTTGACCTAGTTGCTGTAATGCACGTCCTATTAGATCGTTGCTTTGCACTTAATGACTTTGAGATACTGTAAGATATCTAGGATTTTTTACTTGCCAAGTCTTCAAGGCAGCTGAAGTAATAGTTGCCAAGTAATCGTCTTCTGGTTGCTGCAAGTTCTGGGCATGTTCCTAGAGAGTGTGGGATTGCTTCCGCTTCTTCTTCGTCCATGGAACGCCATGGCCAGTTACCACTGTCTAATGGGCAATCATGCCGGAAGACTGAGAGCACCCTATAATGACTGCTGCAGAAGGTCCATGGACGAAGAAGAGGAGGAAGCAATCCCACACTATCTACGGACATCCAATTAGCTTACTAATGTTCTTCCGGTCTCTCTTCAGGATAGTCTTTGGTTATGTGCATGTCACTTCGCTCTACACGTGACTATTTCTGCCCATCTTCGATTTGCATCTGATATGGCTTTTGTAGCTTTCTTATGGAAATGGGATAAAATTTAGTAGAAGACATAGATTTACCTCGCTAGGCTACTGTCTCTTATGTAGGTGCAGGGGTGCTCTTTAAGTCTATTAGCGCAGTTCACTTTGTCGAATTGTTTGGTCTCTAGTGCTTTTTCTATGAGTTTAATGACTCGCTTGAGGCCAACTCGCTTGAATTATATATACTAGGTGCAGTGAGATCCTGTTGGACAAGACCAATTCAAGAGTTGGAGTGCTGTGTACACGCTTGCCTTCCAATTCTGTTGCTGATGGGGTAAAGGACGTCGTCTTGCCACGAATACGAAAGGTTAAGAATGCTGTTCTCAACGGAGGTGTGAATTCGATTATACGTAGCAAAGTATGGTTTATTTTAGAAAATGGGAAGAGTAGCGGAGACAGAACCTACCCTTGGGGAACACCATTTTTTATTTAGTGAAAATCAGACCAGAACCCATCCCATTCAATGACGGATCAAATGGTTGCTTCTGGTTGAAAGATTCATCAGCAACTTAGTAACGCCTTCCGAGAGCAGACTGTCAAACGCGCAACGATCTTGCCTTCGTCTTCAATCCACCAAATAATGTGTTCCTGCTGAAACCATATGGCCATTAAGAAGTTTTCGCCGTCCAGGAAGATAAAATAAAAATTACGGCTAGATCACATTTGTTTAGCTTGACAAGAGCAGATTGAATGATATCCCTGATCGTGGATACAAATTTTCCAGATACTACAAAAGCGATATCATCTGCATAGGCAATGACCTTACAGCCAGTCCCTTCGAGTGTCTCTAGCAGTTCGTTTACTACTACGTTCCACAAGGGAGTTGAGAGTGCACCCCCTTGTGGCGGGCCTTTGCTTACAGATCTGCAGATCGTGGTCTCACCCAGCTTCGACTTTATAACTCTGTTATGGAGAAGCTGGTGAATAAAAGCCACTAGGGACTTTTCGATCCCTGTTAAAAGCACCCTCAATATTAAACCCTCAATCAGAAGCAGTAAGAGTGAACTCCTTGTGCTCAAACAAGTGAAGGGGTGTTTCGACAGATCTGCCCTTGTTGTAGGCATGCTGACAGATCGACATTTTGTCAGTGACTTGGTGTCGAATGAATATCAATTTTTCTATTGTGTTTAGTAGAAAGGATGGCAGACTTGTAGGTCTTAGATCCTTTGGCTTGACAAGTGAGTATTTCCCAGCGTTGGGTATCCTGTGGCCAAAAGTCTAAATGGCCACAGGACTATTCTCATTAATCTAACTTATCCTAAGTCGGTAGAGCCTAGTTGTCTAATCTAACTTATCCTAGGTCGGTAGGGCCTAGGATCTATGCATTTAAAAGCTTGAATTCCGACGTCAAAGTAATCTTCGACTGTCATATGCCCTTAAGAGCGGAATGACGATCTGTCTTGGAGTCCATGCAAACACAATTGTCTTGTCAGACTGAGTAGGCCACCACTCACGACACTGAAAGGCTTCATAAGATTTACTTAGCCCATGAGGAGTTTTGTAGAAGCTGCAGAAATGTTGAAGGGATGAAAGATGCGCTGAGCATCTTATTTGTTCGTTCAATCGCATCTCCATTCGCAGGAAAACTCAGCTTAAGCTACAGCCTTCGGTTACCACCCAAAACATGCATTATTTGGCTAGAAAACTCCGTGGTGAGACATTGGGCATTTTAGCTTAAGTTTGACTGCTCTCAATTGCCTGCCAGTTAAACCTATCCTATCCCCAGCCTATTTCTCTTCGTCACATGTTCCCTGTGGATCTCAGTAGCACTCGAACAGTATAAAGGAAACGCAAAACGAAACAATAATGAGGGAGTTACCGTTGGAAAATCATCTACTTCACGTGATGAAAGCCCTGGCTTAACAATCACCGCGTTTCCTGCCAGGGGGTGGTACCTACTGACCTACCTGTCTTCTAAAACCACTGTTCGTTGGATCCTTCCAAAACCACAGCTGTGACCAGTGTAGATCTCATCCTCATCCGGAAGACCAAATCAGCTTGAGGATGTTCCAAGTCGCACGCTCCAATCACTTGCCCAAAGCTGCGTTCCAAGTCGCACGCTTTAGCGCCAATCACTAGCCCAACGCTGCTGTAAGTCTTCTTTTTTGACAGCCTCATCTTCACGTCCTCCCTCAAACCACATCCCAAGCTTAAAAAGTACCACCGCATCACGTGTCTTGTCGCGGCCCACAAATCACCATTCCTCCGCAGCACGTTCTCTCTCATTCAGCATTCAACGATTTTAAATTAAATTTCCGGTTCCGAAAGTACTTTCCAAGATACGAACACACGAAGTGCTTTTGCAGAACACTCCTCAAGAATATCTCTGCTGCCTGACTGCACACACACACACACACACACACACCCACTCTCGCTTTTCAGTTGAGTGTTACAACATTCGCTCTCTAGATTCAGTTATCTCAAGTGATGTTGTCTCTCAGGCATACACACGCACACGCGTCCGTGCCTCCAGCACAGTTCCACACAAGAGAACACTAATTTCTAAGGACATCGACATGCAATCGTTGCGGAAAACTTTCGCCCACCGCACCGCCCTCCTCGTTGCCCGCTGTAAATAATGATAAACTCGGCAAACAATTATTATCCTTCATCTTAATGTGTCCCTCCCATCGGTCTGGAACGGTAGTTCCACTTGCACCTTAAGTGGAATTAAATGTGCAACAGGAACTCGAAACTTCCACAATTCCGAAGGAGGAGCAGTTTAACAAGTTTTCTCATTTCGTGTCCTGAATGTTACCTTTATCCTGACTAACAGCTCTTGTTGTTTTCTTTGTTTCGTTTCAGTCCAACAGTGATACCAGTTCGAGCTCTCGAGATAGCGGCAAAGGATCAAAGCTTTTAGTGAAGAATCGTAAGTCCTCGAAGAAGAACTCGAAAGGTTTGTGTGTTTCTATTTGAAATCCTTTTCACGTGGCATTTATTTGATGTTCTTTTCCGTTTGCAGAGAAAAAGTCCTCGCCCACGTCGGCCATCAGTTGCAACAACAAAGAGAATCGACCGCAGATCAAGTGCGTGGTGGTTGGCGATGCGGACGTCGGCAAGACGAATCTAATTGTTACGTATCTGGAGAATCGTTTCATATCGGAGCATGTGCCGACGGCATCAGATATCTATAACGGTAATTGAATTCTTTAATCTCTTGTCAAACGACGGTGGTAAGCGGTGGTGAGAGTGTTTATCTTGTGATGGAATCCCTTTGATGGATTGTCTAGGTAGTGCCCATCCTTGGTGGAGACGGATTCAATCATCTGCCGTGCTTGGAGGGAGGGAAAGTTGGACTTCCGTGGTAATTGAGTGCTTCTCTAGATAAGGAGTTTCTTGATTGTCCAAACTTCGGGACCAAACGCATTGAATTGCCAAGGATGTCCCATTCGATGAATGGGAGCTCTTTGGCTGGATAAGAGCTTGAAGATAATTCCTGATTTAAAGCGGAAACTTTGAGCGTACTAAGAGTTTTAAACATAAACAAGATAATCGGTGGGATCGAGGATGGGGACCACGGGGACCTCACGAATTCTGGCTCATTGGCGCGGATGTCTCAGTCGAGTCACGAACACCAGGTATACACCAGGGATTCACCTTGAGTCAAGGCAATCAAAACAAAGTTTGTTGTTTCATTTCGGACTGGCTTCTGTTTGATTTTTGCTGTCTCCGAATTCGCACTAAGCATACAGTGGACAGCTGATTAACTGTCAAATGAAAAAGAAGGGAAACTCACTTCGCCCCCTGTCGTTCTTTATTATTGAGACACCCGCCTAATTGGGACAAACAATTGTTGGCCGAAGTGACCCAATAAATCGTATGTACAATTTTGTCTCTTGCGTGGCAGAAGACAGGTCCACCAATATTGTAGCGCCAAACAGAGAAGAAAAAGTCTCGTAGGCCGATGAATTACCGCCATATGTACCCGACAAGGGATGATAGTATAACACTTTCCCGCAAACAATTGACTTTATTTGAAGTCAAGACAACCTCCGTCTTTGCCCGACACGCCGCAGGGTGCTTTTCAAATTCTAGGTCGAGTGTTGGGCGCCACTTCGGTTCAGATGTATTCTGTCATTTGGGAGTCGGCGAGAATGATCGATAGCAAAATATTGACGTCTAACTGACGTCCACACACTGCGGGAGACCCTTGAAAAGATCGAAGAAACCCAGCTGGACACTCGCACTGAAGGCTGCATGTGATGCAATGTGACGAATGTTCACGGTCTGGCATTCAAAGATTTGGGAACGTGTGACCAGGAAAGATTGGGTGTGTACCTGTCTAATGTAAAAAAAGACACTTGAACCAATTTTCGCCCTGCTTCGAGAGTAGTTTAGAGATTTGTATGCAAAAGAAATTAGGCTCTCAGTCAGTCCCGATCCCATTGCTTAAATTATAGTCTGCTCGCAAATAGCAGCGTGGCATCCGTAGAAAAATTGTCAGGTCACGTTGGAGAACTCTCGACTTGGCGAGGGCTTCAATAAGTTGTTACCTTCTGCGCGACTCGCAAATGGTATCAATTTCCACCATTCGACCCATTTGTCGTTTGACTCACCATCAGTAATTAGGGTGTAGGCTAGATCATGTCATATGACTTCTTCACCATTGTTCTTGATAACATTGTGAAAAGAGCCTCCAGTAGGGACACGCTTTTTCAGAAGTCGGTGCAACTTGTGGAGGAAATGTATATTACACCGTGGCTATTCCGCAATCTATTCCTGTCCCCTTTTCATACATCTGCTTTTCTAAAAATTAAGACGACTGGATGGCGCAGTTGGTAGAGTGCCTGCCCCTCGTTAGCGGGGTCCCGGTTCGAATCGCAGTTAAAGTAAACGCTTTTGCCTGATTTTTAAATCCGGTCCACAATTTGCCTTTGTGATCAAATTATCGGCACTATCGCTGCAGTAGTCAGTCAGTGGTAGTGTCCGTCTATGGTTATTACAATATACCAAGATGGTCTAAGTGTGCTGGTGAATACACTAGCGGCCCGCCTAACCTAACCATTCCTAAGAGTTCCCCGCACAAGTAGTCCTTTTCAGAGTTGTATTGAAAATTACCAAAATTTGGGTGCGAGAACATGAATAGAAGGTAATGAAAAGCGTGATAAACAAACCAAAGCAGGTTCTAAGATACCCTTTATTGGACCCTCCCCCTTTATGGATTCAACAAATGCACACCAAATCTCCTCACTTACACAATTGGGTTATTAAACAAAAGAACTAGTTCTGGAACAGTCAGGAAGGCATTAAGCACTCAAGAATGTTCATGGAACCAAACTACAATCCTAAACGAGACAAAGAAGCTCTAGAACTTAACAAAGCTGACCTAATGCGATTCACAGTGCAAACTTATCTGCTGGTTTAGCTAAGCTGAGGATCGAACTTAAACTTCACTCAAGAATATTTCCTTCTCACACTCAAAATTTAGGGGTGGTTTAGGTAAGCCATGGATTGATTGGCATTGTGACCTATTGAATCCACCAACCATGTAAACGATGAACGAACAAAATAGTGATTGTGATTGAACACGGACAGCACCCTGCTGAAAAATGGAAAAGAGAACACCCCAACTCAACAGCGAATGCATATAAGGATATTGTTATAATATGCGTGAATCTAGAAATGTTTGTGCTCTCTGTTCTTGTCAGGAGCATTGCCAGACAAAATTATTGGTTGCTTATCCGGATGTTGGGGTTGAAATCATTTTAATTCACTAATGGCAATTATGTACTCTCAGGATTGACAATTATGGCTGAAACACAATAGTGCGTTTGCGCTGACGTTGGCTTCCAACGCACACAATTCAATGGCCATGGACAAAATGCAGCATTGGCTTGCGTTAGTGAAAAATGAGAGAGATGAGAGGATCGTAATAAAACGTAAAACGTAGTCCATCGCACGGCATTATTTAACATGTTGAATATTTCTTGACAGAAGGGGTACGCTGTGTGCGTTCTCCTAAATTGAGAGTATTTTGTGTCAACTGTCATTTGAGAAATGAAAACAGCTGATTAAAAATAATTTAACGACAAAAGTCATTTCAAATAAGTGTACGCAGAAAGGCGGCAATATTTTTCGTCTGGTGGATGAGAGAGAGAACAGCTGATAAATTGAGTAATCATTTCAACGCAGTGCGTCATCGCACTCCCTCCGTAACATAAAGTCGGCTGGCGCAACGTACTATTGTGTTTCAGGCATTAAGCCATGGCGATCGGTGGCTTAAGTAAAACCATTACTTAAGTGGAATCTATCACTTTACTTCCATTGTCCACGAGTTTAGGGATAGATTGACGCTAAAGCTCACACTGTCAAATCGGGCATAAGGGATTTGCCCGTCTATGGGAATATATGTAACTTCAGTTCAAGATCCGCGGTCCTGAGAAAATGTCCGCTCAAAGGGAATGTCCGCTTAGGAGACTGTCCACCTATAGGAGCTTTCACTGTATAACCCAGTGCCAGACTACTTCTTCATATCATTGATAGATGTCGTAACAGGAATTGATCGACGAGAATTCCGTCCCCCCGACTTAGACGAGTCCATGAAAGCAATATCAAGACAGAGGATTAACAAAGCTGCCGGTGCGGACGGACTGACCGCTGAAATCTTTAAGGCAGCTGGACATGATCTGGTTGTTTGCATGCACCAGTACAATCTCAGTATCGTTTGCCCGATCCACAAGAAAGGAGACCCCTTTGACTTGCGCCAAGAAGAGTCTCCTGAAGACCGCAATAAAAGATCTTCTCTGCCCTTTTGTACACTTCCCTGAAGCCGTTTATAAACAACCTGCTAGGTCTACATCATTGTGGCTTCAGGCCAGCGAGGTCTACCATTGATCCAGATTTTTACACTGCGGCCGATCCTGGAAAAAGATACTAGAAATGCAAGCTTTTCTTCGATTTCAAGGCCGCTTATTACAGCGTGCATAGGGACGAGCGATACAACGCCATGTCCAGTTTTGACATTCCTGGCAAACTCGTCAGGTTGTGCAGGATGACGATGGAGAAGTCTCGCTACTCCATCAAGGTCGGTAACGAACTCACCGAGACCTTCAATATCAAGAAAGGTTTTAGAC
The DNA here is from genome assembly GCA_964034865.1 of Eristalis intricaria. NCBI lineage: Eukaryota > Metazoa > Arthropoda > Insecta > Diptera > Syrphidae > Eristalis > Eristalis intricaria. The sequence goes on along the minus strand of OZ035876.1, from coordinate 31,433,445 downwards.
AAGGCGACGCGATATCATGTGATTTCTTTAACATCATCCTGGAGAAGATCGTGCAAGACTCACACGCCACCACTAGAGGCACGATCTTCCAGACCCCCGTACAACTGTTAGCATACGCTGATGACATTGACCTGATTGGCAGAACACAGCGAGCCATCAATGAGGCGTTTGCTGGCATTGAGGCGGAGGCGGCTTAAATGGGTCTAGCGCTGAATGAGGGCATGCTGTCATCAAGAAAGGACACACAACATCGACGTCTTGGACAGAGAGTCACAATGAGCAGCTATAACTTGCAGGTATTCAAGGACTTCGTCTACCTCGGCTCCGCAGTAAACAGTACGAACAACATCAAACGCAGAGTAACTCTTGCCAACCGCTGTTTCTATGGGCTCAAGAGGCAATTGAGTAGTAGAGCCATCTCTCGAAGGACCAAGCTGACCTTATACAAGACCTTGATCATCTCAGTCCTGCTGTACGGCGCAGAGGCATGGACAGTGTCAACAGCGCATGAGGCAGTTCTTGGGAGAAAAGCTCTGCGTGCGATCTTTGGTCATGTTTAAGTTGACGGTTTTTGGAAGAGAAGATTCAACCAAGAACTCTACGACATGAGTCTAGTCAGGAGTCTTCGGATCCAACGCCTAATATATCTAGGCCATGTAGAGCGTATGGATAACTCAGCTCCGCCCGAAGAGTCTTGAGACTCCGAACCCGTTGGACAACGTAACAGAGGACGCCCGTTTAAGGTTGCGCACCCAAGTGGAGAAGGACCTCAACCAACTTGACGTGCAAAACTGGCGGCAGCTGGCCAGGTTGAAGAGGCTTGTTGGTTCAAGTCCAAATCCACCCCAGACTCTGTACCGCCGATTACAGAAGAAAGAAAAGAAAATGTCGTAACAGTTTGCCTTTACCTTTTTGGAGTAGGTCTGGTGCAACGCCTAACATTTGAGGATGAAATTGACGTGATCTACCGAATGCTGGCATTGGGACCGAAGTGCCTGGAAAAGAGGCCAAAACGGGTCTGTCTTGTGTTTGTTGTCCGCGGCTGCGCAGGAATCGTTCTGGCCCTTCGAGACTGCGAAGACAAAACGTTTATTCTAATTTTTCTGGCATTCTTATGGCGGCCCCGTGGGCTCCGAACGAAGAAAAGGATCGAAACTTAAAAATGATTTAAAAATGGTGTAACGTCGCTGGGTTAGATTTGTTTTAGTTGACGTTTCAGAAGTTAGAATTTTAATGAATTGACTTCTACAATTATTAACTGTCTTGAAGAAAGCAATTACAGCATCCATGCGCCACACTGGCCAACTATAACTTCGAAGAAGACCAGAGACTTTGTCCACATCGGTGATTAAACCACTAAACACCATCAATACCTCGCCCAGAATAAATACCTCCAACGTCTGCTTTAAATACTCAAGACGCAATTATTTGCGAGAGACCCTCCCTCGAAATAGTTCCGTTCCACTGAAAGGTCAAAGCCGCGCCCACTTCAAAGGCATCCATCCGTAAATAATGCCAGAAACGCCAAATTCGATCAATAAAATCAAAATTATAAAATTACATTTCTTTTCAAAGTTATTCAAGAAAACACGACCGACTTGGAACATAATAAGCACCCACCTTCGGTGAGCTTAAAATCTCTCAGTACACGAATTCCATAAAAAACCCACCCATCCCAAATGATTGCACAGTTTTCAAGGCTTTCAAGAGCAACCGTGAATTCCAGGACCCTCACAAAGATCAGATCTCTTCCGTCAAAGTCAAGTTCAAAGGACGACGGGATGGTTTGGTTTCCAGAAAAAAAAAAAAAACACACACACACACCTCCCGCCGTCGCATATTTCAGCAAGAATCTCAAGAAGTTCCAGCAATGAATTTCTGTAATGAAATTTCAAGGATTCACCAAGAGAGATTCCACGAAGCCGTATGCGCCCCAAAGGAAGACGATTCGCCGAAGAGACTCGCATGAATTATTTATTCTTCCTGCGATGAGTACAAATCGAAAGCGTTGTGTATCAATCCAATTCAAATCAATCGAAATGGAGCTGGCTGCTGTATCCTTGGCGCAATTGTCTTTGGCGACACACACACACACTTAAAGCGACACGATGAAATACTGCAAATCGCCGGGATTCAACTGAAAAGCACTCTTTGATGGCGCGACGTGGAGCGGAAAATGAATGACTCTGTCAGGAGCCAGGACCGGCATCAGCGTGTGCGGGGAATGTGTGGCAGCGGACAAATTCAATAAACTCGTGTGAATTTTTGGAAAATTGGTTGTGTTAAGCGAAACCACAAAACAGGATCTGCGCGCGGATTTCCCGTGTTCAATTTGAGATTTTCATTACACACCGCTTTTGCTCCGAGAGTGTGGGTGTGTGGGTGGGTGGATGGATGTGTGGGGGAATGAATTTCGATTGAAAATCGCGTCGGAAGTGGTTACGCGGCTTGGTGGGGGCATGTGCGAAGGCGTGAGAGCATGGGTGTGGGCGAGTGGAATGCTTTATGTATGTAACACTTGTCGTTAAGGGAAACCCAAAGGTCTGGCTGAGGATAATGAAAGTTAGCGGCGGCACTCACACACGTGTTCCACATTGAGTCGCGCCGTGAGGGAATCGAAACTCAATTGCGTTGGCGGCGGCTAGAAGGACGACGTTGTGGAGTGGAGATTGTGGTTTGAGGAGGACCTAGTGTGGGAACTCGTGGTGGGTGGGCTCGGCTTTCACTTCGTCACGCTTCAGGAGTGAAGGGCTGAAGTGGCAGCTCTATATTCCACATCCCCGCGCAGAAACTCTTGAGGTGACATTACGGCAGGCGCTCTTGAAGTAGTTAGTGGTTTCGAAGCGAGCCTCAACCGCCCTTCAAGGGAACGAAGGCTCTCCTCTAAGAATGCCACTGATTCTGGGGTCAGGCCTCACATTGCTTAGAAGGCTTTCAGTTCCAATCTTTGTTTCACTACTCCACCCTTAACCAATAACTCACGAAAAACTAACAGGAACCAGGTTCCTCCGCACTTGCAGTGAAGTTAAAGGCAATTTCTGACAGCCCGTGGTCCACTCCAAAGCAAAGGAAACGCAAAAATGTCCCCCAGCCTCGTTAACAGCTAGACCACCCGGTTGTTCACGAAAAAACCGTCCCTCCTCGTGGGTCATGTGAACAAATGAAACCCCCCCAATGACCCCCAGCTTGCAGACCTGAAACAGTTCCCAACGAGATTCCTCAAATTCCATCGGTTCCATGCCACAGCTCAGCGAGTATTCCGAATGCCCTGCATTCCCTAGCTCGGTTAAACTCTTCCCGGCCTCCACTCGCTGATGGACTGAATCTGCGATCCCTGGCGTCGCGTCGTCCCCCGAATACACACTTCAAATGAAATTGAATTTGACTTTGCAAAGGTAAAGAGAGATGCCACGGCGAGGTGTAGTGCCACCGCCAGAAAAAGAGTTCGCTTGGAGATAAAAAAGGGTTACGCTTCGGCTTCAAAGGGAATCCTGGTTATTTTTTCTTCCCGCAAAGGAGGCAGGCTCCCGATCCGGTGAGCGTTAAATGAAAATGAAATTAGAGAGCTGGGATGATGGATGGATCGAAGGGAAGGGAGCAGGTGGCGCCTCGATGGGGATTATTTGAATTTCAATTGATTGAAAGTGAAATGTCTACCTTTCACAGCCAGGAGCGACGGTGTCGACAAGTGATTGGAATATTTGATGAATTTGTTTTTCAGGAGGGCTCAAGAGACGGAAGGTTCTTGTGGGTCGTAGACGTTTCGCACGATTACCGGCAACATTTGGGGCCGGCTTTATTGGATCTCAGGGGAGACCGGGTCAATGACTGGTTTCTGGAACCCCAGCCAATGACACCTCTCCTGGAGCTTGACCAAGGTCTCTTCGATTAAATCTCCTAATCAGTCAACCAAAGCTCTCCTAAACCGATTGCCAATTCCGTCGTGTTATTCATCCCTCCCACATCAACATCTGCTTCAAATGACCATCATCTGACCAGGCACCTCCCACGTCAAGGCAGTGTCTCCTAAATCACTCACCGACTCGTAACAGCCATCCAAGTGCGTCTCGCTGTCGTCAGCAGAACATGATCTTGGCCACGACACGAGACACCGTGAGCTTGACTGCTGTTGACGACACGCCATATGGACTCTCAATTGCTTCTGTTTGATACCATGGCACAACTGTCTGGGCGAGTGTGTAGGATGTCATCACCCCCAGAATGACTGTCGCTCACCTCTCTGTGCCGGTCGCCAGTGTGAGCGCGGGGGAGGCAGCCACAGCTGCTGGGATTGCCGAAAACGACAACGATGATGATGGTGATGATGATACCGTCATTACGTGGTAGACTCCATGAAACTCCAAACTGTTGCTCCACCCCGACACGTTGTTGACGACGTGATACCCTGCCAGATGGGTAGCGATGAGGATGGGGGAAATTCATGGGTTTCCAGTTCATGAACCGCTTCCGGGCGCAGCACAGATGTTACATAATCCCTCTGACGTGATTATCTTCACCTGAAGCTGAGTCGTGATTTGACGAGAGTGTTGCATGACTGATTTTGTTTTTCTTTTTTTTTCGTTTCAGCTGAGGTAATGGTCAACGATAGTCCAGTGCATGTAACCCTTTGTGATACCGCCGGTCAGGACACGCTCGATCCGTTGCGTGAGCTCTGCTATCCGGACAGCGATGTGTTCCTGTTGTGTTTCTCGGTGGTGAAGCCGGAGACATTCCACTCGATCAAGACCAAATGGGCACCGAAATTTACAAAGAATCCCGCCTCCTTGATATTGGTTGGTACACAATCGGATTTAAGGAGCAATAGTCACGTACTGAATAAACTTCAGGTAAGCTGGTGTTGTGCATCAAATTTTATGACATGTGATTCATTCGCTTTATTTCGTTTCAGACCAAGGGTGAGAAACCGATCTCGTATCCAGACGCCTGGGACCTGGCCACTTCCATTGGCGCGAAATACATCGAGACATCCTCTTACACTCAGGTAAGGATGCGAGGAGAATGGGGGAACTTTCAACGTGTTGCGAGTCACAAGAAACGGTCGTCAAAACTTCGAATCAGCTTACAAAGCCTTGGCTGCACAGTTCAACGGCTGGAACAGACTATTGTACCATTGTACCTTTTCTCTGCACATCCGTAGTTTCTCCCCGTCACAGAAACAACGTCTCTCCCCTCATCACTCAGTAATTACAAAAGTCACTTTAAGGAGCATTTATGTGCTCACGTCAATTTGGCAGCCTGCCGAGCATTCGCTGCCACGTCAAGCAGAGCTCACAGCGCCTGTCATGCGCTAATTCAATTTCAAGTCAAGAACTCGCAGAAAACCGAAGCGAAACAAAAGACAATCACAAACCGGCAGCGTTGCCTTGCCACCGCCAACGACAACAAAGTCGACCCCCCCGCGCACGTAAATCCTTTCACTCAAGCCATTCGAAGACGACATGTAACACATTTCACCTCCATCAGCGCGTTTTCCTTTCTGTTCTGCTCCTCGGTTTTCATTACCGAGATGACAATTCCGCTGGGACGGCGCGGCGCACCACCGCCGCCAGCACAACACCAGCATCATCATCATCCGACAGACTCTTCCTTGGCAAATCCCAAGAATAAATCACAAAACATTCCGTTGTCGAGCTGCTGACAAAGCTCCACCGACCGACAAACACCAGCCAAAGGCAACGAATAAAAACTCAAAACATTGTTTCAACAAAATTTCGACGCGGTGCTCGGAATATCCACCTGCCGTACGTACGAATTTCCCTTCCATTTCATTCTCTCTCATGTCAGACGGTAATTTGTGACTTAAGTTTCTTTCCATTCCCCGTCCTTCGAGCGTGAAACAACACACCCCCTTTATTCGGCGAAAGCAACACGTTGAATCCAAATGCAAAATTAAACTTTTTCCTCCACACTCGCCTCATCCTTGATTCTTTAATTCATTCGCTTCTTTTCTTCTTTTGCAGGAGAAAGTCAAAGATGTCTTCGACAGCGCTATATGGGAGGCCCTGGCACCGACCACCCTCCCGCCGACTCCGCCATTGTGGAAGAAACTTTTCTGCCTTGTGTAACCCCGCGCAGCATGAGTGTCTGGGGACATGGCAAATCACCACCAACACCACCACCACCACGGATATCATTTTCTTTTCGCATCAGCCCTGCATTTAGTATTTAAGATCCTTGTTTAGTGAGCTCGTATCCTTTTGCGGTGCGGAGCTGTGTTTTCTCGTTTTGTTGAATTGAAATCCTTTAAAGTCCGTAAGCATTGTAGACTGATTTGTGTTAGAATTTATTGTCGCCGTTTTCTTTTAGATTTTCTTGCATTTTTTTTTTTATTTTTTTTTTTTAGATTTTACGTTTGTTTTGCATTCAAAAAAATAGGATTCTTTCATTTTTCATCATTCACATTCCGTTAGTGTTACTTAATGAAAAGTACTTGCTTTAGTTCGATGGCCACTGTTGGCAGTTGTCGCTTGTCAAGCCTTCCTTGACGAGTCTTGACTCGGGTCGCAGTGGTGTCGATGGCGCGGTCGTTTGGGCCTTGGTTTCTGCAGGAAGCGCACGCCCACCGCAGATGTCTTGATTAGTGTGTAAATGTTACTTGTTTGATTTAAGCTCACATTTATTTTTGTAGTCCTTAGATCTAGATCGTAAGCAAAAGATTATGTCGATATAAATATACAACACATTTTTTTTAAAGATACTTCTTGTTGTTTTTATTGTGATATAGAGTTGTATTGAGTTGTAGAGTAGCGAGCAAAACTGAATACGTTATTTTAGTTTCTGTATCTCTTCGAAAATAAAATTGTTTGATGGATTTGATTGACATTTATAGACCTGCTTTCTTGTTTAATAACTTAAAGAAAGAATTATCGATAAAATAAATCGTTCAATTACAATGGCTGAAATAAATTAAAATATCTTAATCTTAGTCTTGGCATCATACGCAGCGACATTCTGGTTGAAAAATCAGGTTTTTATTATTAAATTTATAAAATTTTAATTTTAAAAAATAATTTATTTAAAAATATATAAAAAAATACTCATAAGTTCTACTATACCAAAAAACATGATTAAAGAATATTTTAAAGAGATGCGATTTCTACCACCGCAACGCACTCAATAAAGGTGAGTGTCCAAAACTGTTAATCCTCCCCTTATTGAGAACGGTTTGGCAAAAGCTGATTCCACAAAACCAAAAGCTATTCCGAAAATTACGCGAGATGACCCTGGGTAGAAATGGGCTGGTGTCCCTAATAAAAATAATAAAATAGTACTGTATGAAAAATATAGCAATATAGGCCCTATCAAATTTCTGCAAAGGAAATAAAAACTGAATTGCAGAAGACTATAAACAAGTCAAAAGCTGTGTTTTTCTGCAAGCGTATATACGCTTAAATTTCAAATACACTAACATCAAGTCCTATATCCGCTTAAATTATTCATCATATCTATCGCCGCTTAAGAAATAAGCGCGGATAAGAACAATGTTTTTCACACTACGGCAGATCCTGGAAAAGACCCAAGAAATGCAAATCGACACCCACCACCTTTTTGTCGATTTCAAGGCCGCATATGACAGCGTGCATAAGGACGAGCTATACAACGCCATGTCTAGTTTTGACATTCCTGCCAAACTCGTCAGGTTGTGCAGGATGACGATGGAGAAATCTCGCTGCTCCATCAAGGTCGGTAACGAACTCACCGAGACCTTCAATGTCAAAAAAGATTTAGGAAAAGGCGACGCGCTGTCACGTGATTCTTCGACATCATCCTGGAGAAGATCGTGCAAGACTCACACGCCACCACTAGAGGCACGATCTTCCAGACCCCCGTACAACTGTTAGCATACGCCGATGACATTGACCTGATTGGCAGAACACAGCGAGCCATCAATGAGGCGTTTGCTGGCATTGAGGCGGAGGCGGCTTAAATGGGTCTAGCGCTGAATGAGGGCATGCTGTCATCAAGAAAGGACACACAACATCGACGTCTTGGACAGAGAGTCACAATGGGCAGCTATAACTTCGAGGTAGTCAAGGACTTCGTCTACCTCGGCTCCGCAGTAAACAGTACAAACAACATCAGTACCGAAATCAAACGCAGAGTAACTCTTGCCAACCGCTGTTTCTATGGGCTCAAGAGGCAATTGAGTAGTAGAGCCATCTCTCGAAGGACCAAGCTGACTTTATAGAAGACCTTGATCATCCCAGTCCTGCTGTACGGCGCAGAGGCATGGACAGTGTCAACAGCGGATGAGACAGTTCTTGGGAGAAAAGCTCTGCGTGCGATCTTTGGTCATGTTTAAGTTGACGGTTTTTGGAAGAGAAGATTCAACCAAGAACTCTACGACATGAGTCTAGTCAGGCGTCTTCGGATCTAACGCCTAATATATCTAGGCCATGTAGAGCCTATGGACAACTCAGCTCCGGCCCGGAGAGTCTTCGAATCCGAACCCGTGGGACAACGCAACAGAGGACGCCCGCGTTTAAGGTGGCGCACCCAGGTGGAGAAGGACCTCAACCAACTTGGCGTGCGACACTGGAGACAGCTAGCTGGAGAGGCTTGTTGATTGAGGCCCAGGTCCACCCCGGACTGTAGCGGCAAATAAAGAAGAAGAAGAAAAACAATGCTCCCATTCATTAATTTCTGTGTGTTTATTCCTGAATTCATTCATTCATTGTTTAGGTTGCTGTACGTGGCTTACATCCGCAGGTTTGGTTGATGTATTAGATAATTTTTAAATTTGTTGACAATTTTTGGTATATCCCGAGTGTCTCTGCTATACATTCCGTTTTGGCTTCGTATACGATTCTTTTCATTTCACGATTTTTTTTTATTTTATAATTATTAAGTGTTTTTGCTTTAAAAGTGATGGTCACGCTACATAGTCACAAAACGAAGATTGTGACCATCAAAGATCAACCATCACCTTCCACGACTACACCCCTGACAAATGTCATAAATGTCGTCGGTGCTGCCAAGATTTTGTGATGAATCATTAAGCGCCGATGATCGTGTTTTGAGCACTTCAAAATTAGGCGTATATACGCTTGCAAAAAAACACAGCTTAAATCAACAGGTTCCAATTCGACGGAAACTGAACATTTCAATCAAATCCGTCGTAAGGAAACGGAAACAATTTTATGGATGACAAACCACAAACACTATGTGCTATAAAGGAATTTTGTAAACCGGAATAGATCTTCTTGGCTTTTAGGTTAGCAACTCAAGTGATTTCTTTAGCATAGTTTGAGGTATTTTCTACGACGACTGTCGGCAGCAACTTTAAGCGGACTTTACATAAATTTACATAAATATGCTCAACTCATGGTGCTCTTCATAATACTTGCTTGTAATTTAAAGTTTATATCCCCCACCTGTTTGCCTGTGGAATTTAATCCCCCTACCAAATTAGTCAACAGCTTGTTGGATTTCTGCCTTGCATCTGCAGATGGAAGAAATCCTCTGGCAAAATATTCATGCTTGCATATAAATCCAACCGAGCCTTTAACACTAGGTCTACCAGCATTTGTTGTATACCTATTTCTACCAAGCGGTCAAAATGACCGCTTTGATGTTTCGTTTGAAAAATATTAAAATTTGAGAAAAATTTTATAAAATTAATTTGTTTTTAACTAAATTAAAATATATTTCAGTAAAAAATTAAAAGTACATGGTATATATATTTATATAAACAGAAGAAATATTATACATTTGTTTAGGTTATATTTTGACTATCGCATTTTTTGCAAATAGAGTTTTTTTTCAAAGTACATAAACCACAAACATTTTTTACAACCACCACAGATATTGGTGGTTTTATTTTTATTGCATAAACCTATTTGGCAAGTTTTTCGTATATTAGAACTTTGATAGTTTGTCAAAGATTGGTAAAGTTTTCTAGTTCAGATGAATCTTCAATTTTTGATGAAAGTTCTTCCGCTAATTGAAACAGGAAATCTTTTCTTGATATGTTTCATTATACAAAATCCATGCATTTATTGCTGCCAAGTCGAGACTATTGAAAAATATTTGGAGAGGCCATCTTCGAGAACAGGACTTCACAGTGTATTTTCTCTCCATTTAATCGGTAATATCTACCCCGAGTTTAGTTTTGTTATAAAATATTATAGTTTCAGGCTTATTTTTGTCCCCTTCAGTTTTGACCGGATTCTGTTTCGTACTCAGCACCAGCACCTTTTTCGTTGGCTTACTTTTATAAACGGACAATGTAGCATTACTTGATCTATAAATTATAGGTAATATATCTTTTTTTTTGCGTAGCAGATTTAGTTAATTCCCTCCTGTTTGCACGGATAGTTCCCACCAATGTAGTCTGTTTCTGTAATAACTTTGATGCTAGTGATAAGCTAGTAAAAAAAAAGTAGTCGTTACATTTCTCCAAGAAAAGGTAAACGGTTCAATCCATTTGAGGACGACAAATTCACTCAGAGGAATTCTTGATGGCTTTGTTTCGTCCTTTCTCAAATAAGGGAACCCATTTACAATATGTTTACTATTTACATCAGATGCCAACCAAAATTTTATTCCAAACTTATTAGGTTTGTTTGGCATGTATTGAGTGAATTTGCATCTTGCTTTCGTTGGAAATAATTGCTCGTCAATTGTAATATTCTGTCCTGGTACATAGCAATTGTGGCTGTTTTTGATAAATGAGTCCCAAACATGTGAGATCATTGTAAATTTGTCATTCTTCAATCGTTCACTACTTTCATTATTTTTTATCGAAGCGTACAAAACGTTAAATATCTGTGAAATCGTTTCTGGAAATAGTTTTTGCAAAAAAAGTTCGTCCCCACTGTTTTGGGATATGCTATAATGCTAAAATGCTGCCACAGTTTGCATACACTCTGGCAGCATTATAATAAAGTTTTGTTTGCATTTACACAAGCAATCGTGAACTTTGCTAATGGTTTTATACATCGGTAAAAATTACCGCTTGGTAGAAATAGGTATACCACATAATTATCTCTGTAAAATAAAAAGCGCATGAATCTAGTAATTTGTTATATTAAAGATTACATAAATTTAGTAAAATACATAATACATTCAGAAAAAAAAAATTGTTTTTATTTAAAAAATCTTGTGATGAATTCATGCAAGCGGTCATTTTGACCGCTTGTTAGACCTAGTGTTAAACTTTTGAGGCTTATATGTCCTCTTCTTTGTTACTTGCTTTTAGAAACAATTTTTGAATAAACAACGACCAATATTTCACAAAGAAAATATACTCACATGTTTCACCAAAGCTCAACTGATGCACAAATTTATTATTAATGTCTCAGTTTGTCTTCTCTTTTTGATAAACAATATTTAGATCAATGAACATATTTTTAGCACACACAATCGACGACAAATTAATTTTCGAATGTTTTGAATGAACTACACCCAATATGTGTGGCGCTACAGCCCGTAGAGAGCCTGGCCCTAGCTTATCGGCAGCCACTCGTGTTGCGCGTGCTTTTTTTCAATCACTATTGTTTTATGCTCCGAAGGTCAAAGTTTGAGAAGATTTTTTTACTCAGTTTGAGCATTGTCAGTGACTCGAAAGAGGTGGAAATTATTTTTGGTCGCACCGACCGGGAATCGAACCCAGTCAGCTAGGTTAAGTTGGGTAGGTGTTGACGCACATATCCTCAACGCCACGGCCACCACATTTCTAATCCTAAGATAAGGCCCTGGGCAATAACTGTCTTCTATCGTTGACAGTCATGTGCACGCTGCTTCCAGTTGCGATGTTTCGGTCATTATACCGGAGATTCGATAATCATTTCCGTCTCGGAGGAGAAGACTCGGATTCCCGTACTTACTTAACTGCAGAATAAATGTCCATGCGCTCGATATATACGAGTCGACTCAATCTACATATTTACACAGCACGCAGGATTTGCGGTTGTGTCTTCTCCCCCAATAACAGTTTTAGACGACAAGATCATATACCTTACGAAAGATGTTTCCTTCGATCCTAGCAGCTGTGGAAAGAGGCATGCTTCTTAGTGAAAGCACCACCCAGAAAGAAAAATAGACTGGAAGCACTCATTTCGAGACACTTCACGTTCATTTATTAATGTAGCGTAAAAAAGGGACGGATGACAAAGAGAACTCCCGCTTCCTTCAACTATTTCAAATGCCACTTCCAGCGGTCAAAATGTTAACATAAATAAATGACATTCGTCGTTTGGCATGACGCGTCCACCCTTCTCAGCAGAGGACATCTGTCAGTCGAACCCGAATTCACTCAGAGAACGTCGGCGTCCCCAGCATCTCATTATTAAAACAGCAATCCACTCCCGCTGACGTTAGTTAATTGGCCAAAAAATAATAAAACCTTTCGGACAAGTTTCAAACCACAAGCAAGTGCAGGAGCTAGTCTCCACACCACCACAGGATACATAAACAAAACCCCAATCAAGCAAACGGATAACAATCAGAGAACATTACCCTTGCCACCCCAACTGCCACCTCTCTGGAATAAATGTTACCTAAATCTTGCCAACAACAAGGACAATACCTGTTTCCATTTTATTTGCGGCGGAGTTCCCAAAAACGATATCCTTCCGAGATTAATTTCTTCGGCCCCAGTTCTTGATGCAGCACCAGCTTCCCCCGGCACCTCCTGACATAGTTTACGAATACCAATTGTTCATTCAGATCCGATTGCGACCCTTGTGGTGTTGTTGGTGTTGCTCCACACAACGCATGATACACCATCCGGTGTGGTATCCATCCAGTCCACGTCTGGGTGAAATAAATTTTTAATTGCCGCCCATTGGCACTAGCACCCGTCCGGCCGTCCATCGATCCGGACGCTGGGTCGTTTGTAACTGATTAGAATCATTTGCAAGAGATTTTCGAACGAGTCCACAGCACGACAGCTCAACAGTCTGGGAATTTATGAGACAACTCCGCTCGTTCGTGATGACGACTCGAAGCGATAGGAAAAATGGATCCGGAAACCGGATACCAGCCAGTGGTTGGGTTGGTATTCTTTTTTGTTTTCTCGCCCTTCGCCAGCCAGCTCATCTCTTGCAGCTTCCCTCACGGCAGGGCCACCACAAGCCGGGGCACTGGCACGCCACACTCTCCGGTCATTTGAAATGTAAATGAAAGGGGCGCCTCAACGAGGGGTTGGTGTGTGTGTGTCTGTGGAAATTCAAATTAGACCACGCAAACGTTGAAGCGGTCCGTATGTGAGTGCCCGGTCTTATGGTACCTGAAGGATTTGCATGCCGGATATCGACATCACAGGCGATGCTTACTGGACCAAGGAATGCGGTGGATGGCGGGGGGAGGGATGTGTAGCTTGTTCTGGTTGCGTGGAGAAGGTATTGAAAATTATTCAAATTATTAGTCGATTGGGAGTGGGCATGAATAGAGAGAGCCTCTCAGTGAACGACTACTTCAGTTCGGAGATGAATCAAATGACCATTCCTTTTTCCGAGAAACGCCTCCTTGTTCGACGGAAGTATGCAATAACCCTGCCAAGCTATGGGCGGAGGGGGGAATGCTTCTTTGGGGAATGCAATGAATGAATTGGAACAATTTATTTGAAGGGATAAATTTAGGTCTGATGCCAGTCGAGAACGATCGCATGGAATGGCTCGAAATGAATACGACATGTAATGGGAGGCGGGGAGATGTACACTCTTTATGGATTCACTTGTAGTTGAATGGAAAAGAACATAGAGATACGCCCTTTTCCCTAAGACTTCTTCAATTTTTTGGCACGGCTTGAAAACTACTTAAGAGAACGAACATTTGAAGTGAAGGTTGGTGCATTCTCAAGTGAAGATGAAAATATTGTAGATGGTGTAGTGGTGTGCCAACCCGAAAGTTTTAAAAAACCGAGTTAACCCGGTTAGACGACTGGATGGATGGCGCAGTTGGTAGAGTGCCTGCCACTGGTTAGCAGGGTCCCCGATTCAAATCCCAGTGAAAGCAAAGTAAACGCTTCTATTTGGTTTTCAAATCTGGACCACCATTTGTCGTTGGGATCAAATTAACGGCAATATCACTGGAGTTGTCAATCAGGGGTAGTAGTCTGACTGGGGTATCAAAATGGACCAATATGGTTTAAGTGTGCTGGTGAATGAACCTAACCCGGGTTAAAATAGAAACAGACCGAGCTGCAACCCGGGTTGACGAACTCGGACTCATGATGAACCGAAAGCAAAAAATATGGATTATGGAATGGGGTACGTCGAGTTGAATTATGCATTTCTCTCTTGTTTCGGGTTGATTTCGGTGTTCTATGTGTATCCTAAGACGATAGTGCTGGCAAGGGAAGCGATAGGCGCAAGGGGTAGCCAAGCCAATACCGGCTGGGTGTGTGCAAATTGTTTCAATTTTCCTCTTTTCGTATTTTCTTCTACTTGCATGTCGCAACGCAACTTAGGCCGTTTTCACAATTTCCTGTTGTGATCTCAAGCCACTTTCACACAGGAGATCTTTCAGTCCATGTACAGCATGCTTCCAATACCCATCATTGAGAACGTCATAATAAAGCAACTCGAAGAAAAAAACGAAGAAAGATAAAAGAGAAAACGGAAAATCCAAAGCCAAAACGCTCTAGGGCAGCCCACGTCTAGTGTGCTCGGGGTACACGAGACGCGGGCTCCTCTAGCACGTCTCACCTCCCTTGACAACAAGATGGAAAAATCGCTGACGAAAGTTTACTGTGTGAAAGCGGGCTTACTTTCTTTGACACGTCATATAAAAAACGAATTTGTTCTCATTTAATAGGAGACAATACTGAAATAGGTATCGCCAAAAAACCGTCGTCGAGATGATAGTTTGCAGTCTATTCGAAGCAGGCAAAACGATACCTCTCATATGCAATCGTTTATTTATGCCTACATGACGCGAAACTATCGTCGAAACGCCAGGATATGACAGGTCCAGGGGTTGCTCATACTCACACCCCAGTAGATAAGGATGTCATATTCCCAAATGAAGATGTGGTCATATGACCGCTAAAAGGAACGAGCGTTAAATAGTAAATCCACTTGAGCTCGGATGGGATAGTATACGATAGTAAAAGGGACTAACCACTTGAGCTCACAGTGCGATAACGACCGACGATCAAAGGGATCCAATGGAGATTGAGAGAACAATCGTGGCAGTCTCCAGTTCGACGACAACGTGTTAAGTTCTCTCTAGTGTTAAGATTCTTTTCCGTTATTTTAAATAAATGCTTTAAATCATTTTATCAGTATGTCCTTCCATTTAATTTCTTTCTCTTGCTTTTATTTGTATTTTGGATACAGAATCCAATTGAATACAATAATAAAAATATATAAGTAACGCGAGACGACTGTTGCCTTGCGCGATTAGAGCCCTGGAGTAGCTGCTACCTCTACCATTTTACATGCCTCATCTAATTTTGCACGTAAATATCAATCAATACCTTTTTTGATCCTTCCATGTGACCTTTTTGCACTGAAATGTACAACTCCTGTTGACATTTGAAAACATTTGAATTCACTGGTTGTTGTCAACATGCCAACTATTCAATTCTTCAGAAGTACATTATCTACATTTCATTGTTTGAATAAATAAAAGCCAACAATCGAATACAGGAATTTAAGGAACTTTAACATCCCCCACCACAGGCTCGCCATCGATTGTCCCATGTTTTCCGGGAAAAATCGTGTTCCTCGCACACAATCAGGAAATTACATGTCAACCACAAAACACAACCGCAACTATAAATCCCGATTGCGTGCGCCGCCAATTAGGCCGCAACCCCAGCCTCCAAGCCCACAACACAGCGTGGCCTTTCATCCGAAAACAGCCGGCAAATCGAATTAAAATCGCTTGTAACAACGCGCAATCCAACAGCAATAGATCGGTCCCTAGTCGGCGAAACCTCAAAGCGTGCAAAAAAAATAAACGGAAAAAATGTCACAAAACTTTTCCATATGCACTGGATGCCGGGAGTAAACTCAATTCGAAAACGACCCCGTCCCTGAGTTAAAAGTTATCATTCCCTCTGGCTCGGCATCATCGGCCTTCACGTCACCCCGGTCTGGACGAGGGAGCGCAAAGTGAACGAGGCAAAAACATGAAGTTCAAACGAACTGTGAAGAGGAGAAATCGAAAACCAACTAACGGCACGGCTTCCAAACAGATTTCCGAAGTTCCACTGACTGCCCTCGGGGGATGGACGTTCATGGCGAGGACATAAATGTGGTCACGTTTGTCAACATGGACCCGATGACCGAGGGAAAAGTTTGCCGGCACAAAAAAAAAAGTGCGGAAGTGTCCTTGGACAGGAATCCGCAGACGATTTCGATCGAATCGAATCAGCTCATCTCGAGACGTATTATCTCTCCCTGCACACAAGCGCTTGAATGGCTGAGTCGGAGCGGAGGAGCGTCATTCGATGGATTTTCCACTCACAGGACGTGTGTGTGTGTGTTCACAGTCTGGGGCACCTGTGCGCAAGGAAGCAAATTTAAGGATTTTCATTCTGAAACCAAGGACTCCGGAGAGTGTCTTCGTGTCATGATGACACGATTAATTGGAATTTTCTGCTTTCGCCCGATGTGACGACAGCTTATGTGGATTCCATCCTTTCATCGGCTTAGGCGTCGTTCCGTGGCTGGGATGGTGGGGTGATCCTGACACGGAAGGGATTAAAGCATGAAATCCCGGACTGTGCGTTGCATGTTAATTATTTCATTGTCTCAAGTGGTTCGGCAGAGATTTAATGCCCTAATCCCTCAGTACTGCCGACGGCGGCCTAATGCGGACGAAGTCCGATGATGAATACAAATTGGGGGCTGCCGCCCACTTCATTTCTTTATTAAAAAATTATTTATTCAAAAGCTGAAAATGCCACAGCGGTGATGCGCAGCGGCCACGCCAATGGACCTTGGGGACTAACTGACTTCCACAGAAGTGGTTGTCTGAAAGAATATCCTCGAAACGACAAGAACTCCATAACGACATATTATGGAGTTTTCGTCGTTTCGAGGATATTCTTTCAGACATTCGTGCATTTTGTGGGGCTTAACTGAAGCATTGACACCAAGTGGAAAAGTGGGCGATGTCATCTGACCATTTATCAGGAAAATGAATCCCTTGGCTTATCAGAACTCCTTGCTCCATCGACCAGTTCAACTAGGATGAAGTTGATGAAATGAGCTTTTTTTTCACAGATCAATCGATCGGTGTCGTTAACTGAACTCTGAAAAGTAACAAAGCACCTGGCTATGATTTAATTACCGGACAAATCCTGAAGGAATTACCAAAAAAGCGATTACTAAGCTCCAGTATTTAATAAACGCTTCGTTCAGACTATTATGCGTACCAGATTCGTGGAAAGTCGCAGAAGTTATAATGGTCCCGAAACCGGGTAAACCGCCAAACGACAAACAATCATATAGACCGATATCACTTTTCCCTGAAACATCAAAGCTATTCGAGAAACTTCTACTGAAACGAATGCAACCACTAATAGGAGAAAGACGCCTTATCCCCGATCATCAATTTGGATTCAGGAAGAGTCATTCCACAATTGACCAAGTATTAAGACTAACCAACGAAATCGAAAAAGCCCTAGAGGAAAAAAAGGTTTTCTCCAGCGTCTTACTCGACATATCCGAGGCCTTAGACAAGGTTTGGCACGACGGCTTGAAATACAAACTTAGTAGGAAATTTCCAAAAAATCTATATTGCATATTAGAATCCTCAAGAATAGGATATTAAGAGTTAAGCACGGAACGGAATACTCGGAATTTAAAGACATTGCCACCGGTGTCCCGCAAGGGAGTGTCCTTGGCCCTACTCTGTTTTTGTTATATACCCGGGACATACCACAAACTGAGGGCACAATAGTAGCTACGTTCGCAGACGATACGGCTATTCTGGCTACGGAAAGCACAATTGAGTCCGCTGCCGTAAAACTGCAGCACGCTGTAAATAAAACTTGCGATTGGACAAAACTCTGGCGCATTGCCCTAAATGAAACAAAATCCACGCATATTAATTTTACCTACAAAAACATAGTCAATATACCCGTCTTCATTAACTCGGTACAAATACCGTGCGCAAATGAAGCGAAATATCTCGGGATGACGCTGGATGCTAAGCTTAAGTGGAAGGCGCACGTAAACAAAAAACGCGACAAACTTGAGAATCGGGAATATAGAGAAATGTACTGGCTACTCGGACGACATTCCAAGTTAAGCTCGAATAAGAAACTGCTTATATATAAGCAATTGCTAAAGCCTGTGTGGACCTACGGTATACAACTTTGGGGTTGCACTGAGCCAAGTAACAGACAATTCATACAGTCATTCCAAAACAAAGTTATAAGGGCTGTCGTGAATGGTCCCTGGTATCTACGAAATAATGATATACATAGAGATCTAGGGATCGCAACCGTGGACGAGGAAATCAAAATCTTCGCGAGGAAGTTAAGAAAGGAGACCCTTTGACTGCGCCAACTGTAGAGGAATAAGTCTCCTTAACATCGCTTACAAGATCGTCTCTGCCGTTTTGTGTACACGCCTGAAGCCGTTTATAAATAACCTGATAGGTCCTTATCAGTGTGGCTTCAGGCCGGGGAAGTCCACCATCGACCAGATTTTCACACTACGGCAGATCCTGGAAAAGACCCAAGAGATGCTGATCGACACCCACCACCTTTTTGTCGATTTCAAGGCCGCGTATGATAGCGTGCATAGGGACGAGCTATACAACGCCATGTCTAGTTTTGACATTCCTGCCAAACTTGTCAGGTTGTGCAAGATGACGATGGAGAATTCTCGCTGCTCCATCAAGGTCGGTAACGAACTCACCGAGACCTTCAATGTCAAAAAAGGATTTAGACAAGGCGACGCGCTGTAATGTGACTTCTTTAACACCATCCTGCATAAGATCGTGCAAGACTCACACGACAACAATAGAGGCACGATCTTCCAGAAGTCCGTACAACTGTTAGCATTCGCAGATGACATTGACGTGATTGGCAGAACACAGCGAGCCGTTGGTGGCATTGAGGCGGAAGCGGCTAAAATATGTCTAGCGGTGAATGAGGGCAAAACGAAGTATATACTGTCATTAAGAAAGGACACACAACATCGACGTCTTGGACAGAGCGTCACAATGGGCAGCTATAACGTCGATGTAGTGAAGGACTTCGTCTACCTCGGCTCCGCAGTAAATATTACGAACAACATCAGTACCGAGATCAAACGCAGAGTAGCTCTTGCCAACCGCTGCTTCTATGGGCTCCAGAGGCATTTGAGTAGTAGAGCCATCTCTCGAAGGACCAAGCGTCATCCCAGTCCTGCTGTACCGCGAGAAAGCATGGACTCAAAAGCGGATGAGAAAGTCCTTGGTCTCTTCAAGATAAAAGCCTCAAATGCTCAATGCTCTTCAATGCCTAAGATGGCAGGGCCATATAGAGCTTATGGACAACACTGCTCCAGCCCGAAGAGTCTTCGACTCCGAACCAGTGGGACAACGCAATAGAGGACGCCCACGAAACCGATGGCGCACCCAGATGTAGAAGGACCTCAATCGACTTGGTGTGCGCAGTTTGAGACAGCTGGCTAAACATCGTGCCGGCTAGAGAGGCTTACTGGTGGAGGCCCAGGTCCACCCCCTCTAGCGTCACCAAAAGAAGAAGAACAGGTGAGGCACTAAGATTGCTCACTTTCGTCCTTGGGTGAGGAATCTAAAACTTTTTCCGCAATGGTTGTTGTTTTTGGGTTTTATTTAATGTTAAGCTTGCTGCCTTCTCTGGGATATCGGTTAATCTGCTGATTTTACCCGATTTCTTTCTCGGATAACAATACACAACAGCATTATGAAAAAAAAAAACAATCAACACTGTGTCTCTTTCGTGTGGACAGCAGGACCAAAAATACGAAAAAATAAAAAATATCCTTCCTCCTCGAAGTTAAATGAACAAAAACAAACATTTTACTCTTTGACGTGTTCCTTAATAATCAATTGTTTTGACTGTTACTTCTTACCCCTGTTGCAAGTAGCCCCGATCTCTTGTCAATTCGGTCTTTTTCTTACCGAATTGGCCGAATTAGGGATCCTGGAAAAAGTTACCAATAAGCGGTGTACCGCGCATTTCGCTTCAAGTTTAAGAAGGAGAGGAGAGGTCGTGTATAAAGACCAAGATACCGCGGAAGCAAGTCAGCTTGGACTAAATGACCGGAAGCTAAGTGAACGATGGAAGGTGGCTGTTTCCGAAGCTCAGACTCCCCTTGGCTGACAGGGCCAAGAGTTAATTTTGACCCAAACGTATTACTGGCCAATACATTGAAGACAAACGTTGCCTTCCAACCGAGTTAGTTTCAATTTCAGTTCGCTCAAAGTTTGATCAGAAAATCTGACTGATTGCACCTTTCATCTTCCACCACTTGACCTGCCCAGTGACAGTCACAAAATTAGCGAATTTGTCTTCAGGGCTGCTCTGAAGAGTAAACTTAACTTATTCCGAAGACCATCCTTAAATCGCATCCACTAGCAAGCATCCTTAATTATCCTTCTTGCATTCTGCTCATAGACCAGATTCGAAATTTCATTAAATTCATCTGCTCCTCCCCTCACCGCCGCGCCGTGCCGTCGTCGTCGCGATGAATTTTCGAAACATTCTGATTGCAAACTTAATTTCGTTCCTTGCCCCTCGAGGGAATCACGCCAACGCCACCCACCACCCGCGCACCAGCCTTAATTGTACTCATTACGTGAACAGTGTCAATTACAGTTCTTCGCTGCGCGGCGGCCGGCACGAGGGCATTGTGTTGCATTCTGCTTCGACTACCAATTACTGCAAGAAAACGACGAGGAGGACGGAAAAACAGGAATCCTCAGCGAGAGGCAGACAAGCACCTGAATGCCAGGCAATTGTTGCTTGAACCAAAAATGTGCCTCCATTGTAACCAGGCAAGTGGGTGCATGGACGAGGGTAGCGCAGCCAGACAAGGATGAAGCTCCCAATCCGTGCACAGGAACGAGGTCAGTTTCCGACGGAAACTGCGGAAGCACCTACACCTGGGCAATCTTATCCTGTGCCGGTTTTCGTTTTTTGCGCAGACGGGAAGGATGAAGGTGAATTTTAATTAACTCGTGCGGATAGGGCAACGATTGCTCGCGGGTAGGCGTCCATGGCGCTCAGAATTTGTAAGTAGTCGTGCGAAGATATCTTTCTTTCATTCTTTTCCAAATGCGCCACACTGCATCTTGAGCGGTTCTCGATTTCCCTCGGGAAGGAGAACGTTTCAAAGTACCCATCAAACAACATCGTTTCATGTTGATGAATGCAAACACCATTCACAAATCGCTTGGTGAGTATCCTGCCCCCGGCCACCCCTTAAATCGATATCCAATCAATTTCCCATCGAAGCCCCGCTGCTCGCAGCCAAATGCGCGCTTAACACTCTGTCGAGGTGTAATGCCACCCCCAAGACACAATACACTGCGAACGAGGAGAAATCACTTTGCACCTTCAAGTTGTATCCCATCTCGCGTCTGAAGCATCCAGCATCCAGAAGAGGCACCTCAACCCCTGCAGGATCAGGAATGTTTATGGAAATTTTACAATTTCAGCCTCATCATCGTCGGGTGAGTGCTCCCCGTGTTGCCAGCATGCGGCGCCATCGTGCACCATCACCCGACAGGAAATTATCGATATCCTGCCATCCGGAAAGGGAGAAACACCAGAACATTGGATATCATCAGTCAAAGCCCGAAAAACAATGTAAATGTATCTTTAAAGCCGTATTATCGCTGCGGGCGCCCGGGGCTGTCGCTCTGTCATCATAAAATCGTAAAATCGACATCCCGTCTCAGCGCAGCCCCTGCGAGACGTTGCCGCCTTTTAGGTGCTCCTCTTGGCAGGGTGGGTGCCACGGCTACCACACGAGACGAGCAAGAATTATGTAAATTTTTATGGAGTCAAAATGCGGGCAAAAATTTGTTTTTATGTTGCCGTCAAGGATATCGTGAAGAGAACAAGTTGCCCTGCGGGGTGAACGCCAGCTGACTGAGGACGGGACATTAGTCGTGAATAAATGAATGGAAATGACTTCGTTTTCGCCGCCCTGGGCTGCCGGGGGGAAGGAGTGAAAATGAAAATGAAAATGAAAATTTAATTACGAGCGCAGTGTGTTGTGTGGTCGGAGTCGGGCAGATGTTTTCGTTGCATCCAGTGCCAGACGGGATTGTAGCTGCAGGACAGTGCTGTGCAGTGTGCGAGCTTTAAAATGTCGACGTGCTAGAAACACTTGCATCCTGAGGGGAGCGTTGCTTCCGTTCTCTCGTGTTGTGGCTCTGTACTAATCTCTCACCGATGAGCTCAAGTAACAAACAGACAAAGTACTGACGAGGATGCTGGGTGGAATGTCTGATGGGAATCTGGTGGGAGAGGGACTGCCCGCTTTGACTGCGGGTGTCCTGGAGCGGATTGACGAGGGGAATCGTGACAGGCGAATGCTAGTAAAACATGACAGAGGATCTAGACGAATGCTCTTTCAAAGGGTGTAGTTGTCGTCGACGGATCCCTGCTGTTGTTGGCACGGTACACGGCTGGAGGCATGTAACGTGATCCTTACCTAAGGCTGGTAGCTAAAATCACATGTCAGTTGACCAAGTAGACACTTTGAGACAATTCTTTGATTTTTGGATGATAAGAGGCGGTACACTCGATCCTTTATTTCGAAAATTAAGGCAGGATTACTGTGTTGTGTAGCAGAGAGTTTAAAACGGACTGCTGGAAAGTTGCAGCGACATTTCCATTCATTCTCTCTTCTTTTAGAGAAATCTTAGACAAAATGTAGATTAGAGTTAGGGAATCTTTGTGGAGCAGGTTTCAGTTCAGAGATTACGACATTTGATCGAATTTTGTGAAAGGAAAGCTGTTTATGCCAATTTCAAAGACAGGGCAGGAAACAGACGCAATTCTCCTTTGAAGATTTTAAAGCCGGGTAATGCTGTGAATAGAATAATTATAAGGATTTAGCTAGAAAAGCAATAAAATTGTCAGTAGCCATTTAAAAGAAGCGTCGTGTACTCACCATTATAAGAACAGCGCTTTAAAGTATCTACGACTCGGTATATAAATGTCAGCAGAAATTTTCAAAGTCAAATGACAGCTGAAACCCAATTGGGGAAACACGTGTACGGCGCCAAGACAGTTTCGTAAAAGCGTTCTGACGGTTCAGTACGTTGAAACACAATTTTGGAAAGAAGAGCATTCTAAGAACAGCTTCTCGGAATAAGTCAGCTTCTTGTATTTTAGGCCTTCATGCCAGACTTTGTCCAAGGCCTGGGAAACGTCAAGTAGGGCTGTAGAGCAGATCTTGTGCTCATCTAATGCTCCCTCAATTTCATTCGTTATTCTGTATCGCTCGATATATACTAATATACGGTATTAGTTGCTTCTTCTTCTTTATCTGGTGGCGCCACAGTCCGGGGTGGACCTAAGCCTCTCCAGCCGGCACGATCTTTAGCCAGCTGTCTCAAACTGCGCTCACCAAGTCGATTGAGGTCCTTCTACATCTGGGTGCACCATCGGTTTCGTGGGCGTCCTCTATTGCGTTGTCCCACTGGTTCGGAGTCGAAGACTCTTCGGGCTGGAGCAGTGTTGTCCATAAGCTCTATATGGCCCTGCCATCTTAGGCATTGAATCCGTAGACGCCTAACTAGACTCTTGTCGAATCATGTACAGTCCGTGCAGTTCGTAGTTGAATCTCCTCCTCCAGAAACCGTCAACGCAAATAGGACCAAAGATCGCACGCAGAGCTTTTCTCTCGAAGAGACCAAGGACTTTCTCATCCGCTTTTGAGTCCATGCTTTCTCGCGGTACAGCAGGACTGGGATGACGCTTGGTCCTTCGAGAGATGGCTCTATTACTCAAATGCCTCTGGAGCCCATACAAGCAGCGGTTGGCAAGAGCTACTCTGCGTTTGATCTCGGTACTGATGTTGCTTGTACTATTTACTACGGAGCCGAGGTAGACGAAGTCCTTGACTACCTCGAAGTTATAGCTGCCCATTGTGACGCTCTGTCCAAGACGTCGATGTTGTGTGTCCTTTCTTAATGACAGTATATACTTCGTTTTGCCCTCATTCACCGCTAGACATATTTTAGCCGCTTCCGCCTTAATGCCAGCATACGCCTTATTGATGGCTCTCTGTGTTCTGCCAATCACGTCAATGTCATCCGCGTATGCTAACGGTTGTACGGACTTCTGGAAGATCGTGCCTCTAGTGTTAGCGTGTGAGTCTTGCACGATCTACTCCAGGATGATGTTAAAGAAGTCACATGACATCGCGTCGCCTTGTCAAAAACCTTTTTTGAAATTGAAGGTCTCGGTGAGTTCGTTACCGACCTTGATGGAGCAGCGATAGTTCTCCATCGTCATCCTGCACAACCTGACGAGTTTGGCAGGAATGTTAAGACTAGACATGGCGTTGTATAGCTCGTCCCTAACACGCTGTCATATGCGGCCTTGAAATCGACAAAAAGGTGGTGGGTGTCGATCTGCATATCTTGGGTCTTTTCCAGGATCTGCCGTAGGATGAAAACCTGGTCGATGGTGGACTTCATTGCCCTGAAGCCACACTGATATGGACCTATCAGGTTAATTATAAACGGCTTCAGGCGAGTTCACCAAACGGCAGAGAAGATCTTGTATGTGATGTTCAGGAGACTTATCCCTCTCTAGTTCACGCAGTCAAAGGGGTCTCCTTTCTTGTGGATCGGGAAACGATACTGAGATTCCACTCATCAGGCATGCTCCCCTCCGACCATAGCTGGTGCATGCACGCAACCATAGCATGTCCAGCTGCCTTAAAGATTTCAGCGGACAGTCCGTCCGCACCGGCAGCTTTGTTAATCCTCTGTCTTGATATTGCCTTCATGGACTCGTCTAAGTCGGGGGGACGGAATTCTCGTCGATCAATTTCCTGTTACGACATCTATCAACGGTGAAAAACAAACGGTGAAAGCTCCTATAGGTGGACACTCTTCTAAACGGACATTCCTCTTGAGCGGACAATTTCTCAGGACCGCGGATCTTGAACTGAAGTTACATATATTCCCATAGACGGGCAAATCCCTTATGCCCGATTTGACAGTGTGAGCTTTAGCGTCGATCTATCCCTAAACTCGTGGACAATGGAAGTAAAGTGATAGATTCCACTTAAATAGTGGTTTTACTTAAGCCACCGATCGCCATGGTTTAATGCCTGAAACACAATAGTACGTTGCGCCAGCCGACTTCATGTGACGGAGGGAGTGCGATGACGCACTGCGTTGAAATGATTACTCAATTTATCAACTGTTCTCTCTCTCATCCTCCAGACGAAAAATATTGCCGCCTTTCTGCGTACACTTATTTGAAATGACTTTTGTCGTTAAATTATTTTTAATCAGCCGTTTTCATTTCTCAAATGACAGTTGACACAAAATACTCTCAATTTAGGAGAACGCACACAGCGCACCCCTTCTGTCAAAAAATATTCAACATGTTAAATAATGTTGTGCGATGGACTACGTTTTACGTTTTATTACGATCCTCTCATCTCTCTCATTTTTCACTAACGCAAGCCAATGCTGTATTTTGTCCATGGCCATTGAATTGTGTGCGTTGGAAGCCAATGTCAGCGCAAACGCACTATTGGGCATAATTGTCAATCCTGAGAGTACATAATTGCCATTAGTGAATTAAAATGATTTCAACCCCAACACCCGGAAAAGCAACCAATAATTTTGACTGGCAATGCTCCTGAAGAGAACAGAGAGCACAAACATTTCTAGATTCACACATATTATAACAATATCCTTATATCCATTCGCTGTTGAGTTGCGGTGTTCTCTTTTCCATTTTTCAGCACGGTGATGTCGGCGTTCAAGCACAATCACTATTTTGTTCGTTCATCGTTTACATGGTTGGTGGATTCAATGGGCTTCTGTCCGAATTTTGTATCCAGTGGATAGTTGTTTTATCCGTTGGTAAAACTTTCGGACAGCATTTCTGCCGTAACACCTCCCCATTTGCTCGATCGCGCGCTTCTCATGCTCTTTCTTTTTCTTTTTGAGAAGGCGGTGCTCTTCCCTTCTTCGTTGTCAAACCAGGGGCTTTTTGGGGCGGCGTTTGACGGCTTTTGACCTGGCTGAGTTGTACTCTCTGAAAGCTTTAGGGAGACTCAATCGGCAAAGTTGCTAGCGGTCAATTGCGATTGTAGCTTTCCGACGTCAAACTGTATTGGTCTTGCTCTACTCCGTACCGTACCTTCTTGGCTACAACAAGGAAATGATCCGAGTCGATGTTGGCTCCCCGGAATTTTCGGACATCAAGAATACTAAAGGCGTGTCTGACGTGGATTGCAATGTGATTAATATTGTTGACGGTTGATTGATCAGGAGACTGGATGTTGAGGTGAGGGAACCGCGTACTGGCTAAAAAGAGGTTTCGGCCCGTTATGAAGTCTAACAGCCTGAGTTCGTTCTCGGACGTGTTGTCGTGCAGGCTGTGCTTTCCGATGTCTTCCTTGTCCAGCTTTGCGTTGAAATCTCCTAGAACGATCTTGGTGTCGTAGCTGGGGCATTGGTCGTATGTTCTTTCTAGGAGATCGTAAAAGTCATCTTTGCTTTCGTCATCTTTATCCTCCCTTAGGGCATGGGCGCAGATCAAGCTGATGTTGCCGAATGTAGCCTTGATGCGGATTGTTATGAGGCGCTCGCTTATGTATTTAAAGCTTAAGACTTCTTGCCTAAGTCTGCCTCGAACAACAAACCCGCATCCGAACAAGCGCTGCCTTCGCTCCGTTTAGAAATCGCCGAAGTATTTATCGCAGTTTTTCATCCTCTTTTTGCCCGGCCCATCCCACCGCAACTCCTGAATGGCAGTGATATCTGCGTTATAAGCTTCGAGAGCTTCCGCAAGTTCATCGGCTGCACGTGGTCTGTTCAGGAACCTCACATTCCACGTGCAGAACCGAAAATCGTTGTCCTTATTTCGTTGTCCATGGTCGTCAGCAGTAGGGTCATCCGTATCCGAGGCTTGTCCTCGTTTCTGAACTGTTGTTGTATTACACAGTGGGGAAGTTAGCCCCACGCGCAACCCCCGAACCTGCGCCCTAGTTTAAACCGCTGGACAAGTGGGCAGCTGCATACATTGGTTCACCTCTAAGCGGTTGCTGTAAAGGCTATCCAGAGGGCGCCGCGAGGAGGCTGTATGTCAAATTGACCTGTGCATTTGACAGGGCTCGTTGCTGGCATCTCGCCACGTTGAGAGCAGTCGCCAACTTTGCCCTGGATGCACATG
The DNA here is from genome assembly GCA_964034865.1 of Eristalis intricaria. NCBI lineage: Eukaryota > Metazoa > Arthropoda > Insecta > Diptera > Syrphidae > Eristalis > Eristalis intricaria. The sequence continues at coordinate 31,406,108 of OZ035876.1, read as the reverse complement.
CCCATGCCCTCCAACATTTACGTAGTTCAGTTACCGCAAATTTGACTTCCGCATGGCTCAGTCTTATCAAGATCAACGCGAGTGTACGAACTTACATGAATTGCGGCTGTCCTTTATGTTATCGTCGCTCGTTATGACAAGGCTCTTCCTCTTTGTAAATTTAAAGACATGCTCACCAAGTTCAAGAAATAAGCAATACAATTTTGTTATAATTTAAGAAGGCCTTAAACTTACCCGAAGACGCTGTCAGACCACCCTTTCAAGTTTTTCAAATATCTAGACGGCTTTTAATGGCGGCAGCAAACACAAAAAGGACTAGCGCCTGAACTTCGGCAACCTCCATATGGCTGCCACAAATAAGACAAGCGCCCCATTTCGTCCATCTTCCCCAAATCCGTCCCGGTTTAATGTGAAATTCCGCCAAACACATCGCAAACAAAAACCAAGACCAACGCCGCCTGCAGTGCTGAGAACAAGACGCCCATACGGCGCATGCAGCAGCACCGTGTGCAGACGGAGGAGCAAGTCTTCAACTCCATAAGACATTCATCGCAGAAGTTAGTTTTCAAATTATCTCCCAAGCAACATCAATGAAACGGCCCCCAATCCAGCCGAAGCTCAGCAACAGTAAGCAGGAAACACACACGAGTACATGACACTAATTGCCTTTGCACAGTCCCATCCCGTCCCAACTTGGCGCCCGTCCAAGTGCGACTGCTGCAAGAGGATTCCAGTGGCTTCCGCTCGATTCCGATCGAAACACTTTCACACGTTTCCCACTCGGCCCCCGGCCCAGCCAGTGAGTGGATAGAGTGCCTGTGTGTCCTTTGTCAAGATTTATGCCTTCATGTTGTTTTCTAGTGAAAACGAATAATGCACAACCAGGATGCGATGAACACTGTACACAGCGCAGAAGGAAAATTAAAACGGCACACAGCACAGTAACGTGTTGATTTAGAATCCCATCTTGTGGGGCAACCCTCCTACATTTCGTATTCACTTGGAATTCGCTTGGCACTGGATGAGGAATGCCTTGCATAATGCAGGGGCAGAAATTGCAAACGTCAGTCCGCCTAGTTTGATGGACGGATCGGGCCTGTGGGGTAATTGTGTCAATTTGCTGTAATGCTTCATGTCCTGTGACACACTGTGTGTGTAGATATGCTCGGTCTGGGAGCGGACTGCACGGAAGTGAGTTGAAGAACCCCATGTTTTTTTTTTGCCTCTGTGTCAGGGTGCAGTGTTGTCATTAGGTACTTGGGCAGAGAGCAGGGCGTGATGTAGATTCAAATGGATTCCGGAGTTGTTTGAGGTGAATCCATTTGGGGGCTGTTGTCACAACTTCCGGCAAATTCAAAAATTTTAATACCCTCTAATTTTGAACCCCTCCCTCCCCCACACAAGCAGTGCCGTGGCAACAGAAGTGAAGCGGACGTGGTTGTGTATGAGGATGTGTCTGGGCATCCCTTTACATCGAAACTCTTGAACATTCCACGTCCTGTTGGGGTGTATGCCCACAACCATTCACTAACCGCTCATAACCATCCCCATTAAGCCACCACTATCCCACAAAGCAGTGGTCCCTCGCCACAGGCCAGAAAACGGAACGGAACTAACCGCAAGAGTGTCCCATTTTCTGTTAATAATTCACAATCGGTCTTCGTTGAATTCCTTCAGCCCATACGCCGCACATAAACCCACTTCCGGTACAGTGGCCCAATTGAAATGTAATCATTTGTCATCGTGCAGTCTGTGACGGCCCACAGCGGGCAACGCGTCCCGAATGAAAAGTATCCCTCCCGATGGGCCAACATGAGGGATCAACGAGACGTGTAATAAAAACGACCCACGGCATCACATCCCCGCAAAGAAACACCAGAATGAATCACAATCCACGCACACACACACACACCCACACAGAGAAACAAAGTAATATCCTGCGAGCATCAGCAGAATACAGGCGAGAGTGGGCAGACAACACAACTTTTTGTCTTCTTCGCTTTTCATTTTGATTTTTATGTCCCTCTGTTTACAAGGACAACAACAGAACGGCTAACAAGGACAATCAAATTACCCACCGACATGGCTTAAATGAAATAATCATCACCCGAGCCTCGGCACGGGACGGCATTGTTGGCGCACAATGCCCATTCAAGTGCAAGTGGTCGCGATAACAATACAAGAGGATATTCAAAGGAAATGCCCCTCGTCCTGGAGAGAAAAAAAAATATATATTTTATTACCAATTACATGGTGGGACAGTGAAATGAAGTTAATAAAGGACCAAACTCTCGGCGAACACAAAAGGACTGAGAATCAATGGGAATGCTGAAGTGTCCGCAAGTCATAATCGTCTCGATTGCTTTCGCTCCTTGCGATGTGATGAATCAATTCCTTTCATCTGCCCGCTGACACTGAAAATAAGGAGGAATCAATGTGTGTTGCCCCACAGAGACATGATCCTTGAAGCCGACCGCAAGGAGTCGGAGAACAAAACAAAAAAAAAAAACGAGCAACTTCCCCCGACTTGGGGGGGGGGGGTGCAAAACGAGTGAACGTGCCCGGAATTTGTAAGGATAATGCCGCATTCAGGATATCTGATTGGGATTGAGATGAAAATGATTCTCCGCAGGAAGTATCCTAGTTAATCTTCTCCAACTATCTGCACGTGTGCCTGTGTGTGTGGGTCCTATAGAAGGCAGCAAAGAGGTCCTTTTTCTGTGCTCAGACTCCTCCACCGACGTCGCTGCTTGCTGCGGAAAGGTTTCCTTGCGGGCAAATGAAACTATTAAGTGAGGACTCTCGGCTCCTTTCGGTCTACAACGATCCGGAATGAACGTGTTGAAAGGATATTGGAGCCATTTTAAGGATTTTGGGGTCATTTTATGGCTCCATTTTGTAAGTATGATGGCAGACGGAAGACCAAATGAATGGATGTACGTTGTTCGACTTCAAATTAGCCGCCAACCCGCTGCGAGAGCGGTGAGAGAAACAAGAAACGAGAAATGAGAATCGAGAAGCGTGTCCTCCACTGTGACGTTGCTGGCTGAAGGCGGTCCTGACGCTCAGACTGAAGCTGATGCTGACGCTGATGCTGATGCTGATGCTGATGCTGATGCGGATGCTGATGCTGATGCTGTGGCTGATGCTGATGCTGATGCTGATGCTGATGCTGATGCTGATGCTGATGCTGATGCTGATGCTGATGCTGATGCTGATGCTGATGCTGATGCTGTGGCTGATGCTGTGGCTGATGCTGATGCTGATGCTGATGCTGATGCTGATGCTGATGCTGATGCTGATGCTGATGCTGATGCTGATGCTGATGCTGATGCTGTGGCTGATGCTGTGGCTGATGCTGATGCTGATGCTGTGGCTGATGCTGATGCTGATGCTGATGCTGATGCTGATGCTGATGCTGATGCTGATGCTGATGCTGATGCTGATGCTGATGCTGATGCTGATGCTGATGCTGATGCTGATGCTGATGCTGATGCTGATGCTGATGATGATGCTATTGTGCTGCATTTAATCCTTCGCTTCACGTCCTCATTTAGTAACGTTCAACTTTAGCTCTTTAATCCGCCACTCCATTTATCTCTCACTCCAAATCTCTTGTTCTCAGTTCAGAGTGCATTGCAAACAGCAAACCAACATTAATATCACGGGTTCTATCTTGTGGAAAAATGGAATTCACTCGCCGTGCGCTTTTAATCCCCATAAGCTCCGCAACTATGACAGCGGAGATTGTCGAGGTCCATTATCTGGCTCAAAGCACCGGCCACACACCGCCATCGTCGACCTCAAAACGTATGCATCCGGCCAGTCTGCTTGAATTGTGGAAAATATTTCCCAAATGCAAAAGAAATCTGAACATGAGAGGATTGCAATAAAATCCCGTAAACCTCTCGTATATCCTTCCACCGTCCAGTTGTGAACACGTTCCGCCTGCACATCGTCCTTCACCGCTGGGAGCGGACCTTATTTGCATCTATAAATCTCGAGTCAGTCCAACGCTCTTTCGGTGCGCAATCCTGGATAAGGGAATGAAAGGCCAAGGGGGCTTGGGGAATCCTAGCTCATATCAAAAGCAGATGGTAGTGCCGACATGGTGGAGGCATGCTTTTTCATTGCGAAGTGGTGTGTTTCATTCGCCAGCAAAGGAAGGAATCTGCGTAGGGTATTGAACAAAAGATCCTTTTGCATTGATATGGAGTACTGCAACGCGAGTGTTGCCTATGCGGTGCAGTTTAGTTGGCGGATCAAATGGGACAGGCGGCCACAGAGTATGTCGTTATTTTGCAGTAGGTTGGTTAGCCGACTGGGCTCAATCTGGGTTTAAGTAGCGCATTGGGCGCCGTTTTGAAATCACACCTCCTAGACATGGGTTGTTATGGATTGGCTAAATCAAACTTTTGGAGTTAAATAATTTGAGTATGTCTAATATACTTTGACTAGCGATATCGGAGAGGTCACTAACAGACCGACTCCGACTCGAGACGTCTCATTTGTGCAACTGTTTGAGTTGTGTATGGATCGACAACAGGAACTGCGACGAAAAGTGAGGCAAATTTGGAGGGGAATAGGAAAAAATATTTCATTTTCAGTTATTGTTAGCACGCGGTGTAGGAAGCTTCAAGCCCTTCAGAAGCTAGAAGACCTTGAGGAGTTGGAAGAACTTTAAGAAGGGAACGAAAAACGGGTCAGTCCCTTTCTCATGCCAAGAGTGGTTCATGACATCGATCAATATTTACTGCTGTGGTAGGCAAAGAAATGCTTGCAGAATGTGAATTAACAAGCTTAGCACTATTCTTGCCTTGGTGCGGGCTCAAACCACTATTTTTGTAAGAAAAGATGTGGGCATTAATAAAAAGTCAGTGGGTGACCTAAGCATAGTACCCGACAAGAAGTATTTTATTACAATCTGAGTCCGGCCCATCGAGATGACATTATGAAGACTGGCATCCAGATTCCAAGTGATTTATCGTCCTATTGATTTGCCGTTGGAATCAATGTATGTTTTGGTGAAAGCGTGTTTTGTCCTGCACAATTATCTTTCACAGTGCTTGAGTCAGACACTTGATGCTGAAATAGTACAAGCACAAATACTACCGTTGAAGATGACAGGACTGGCAGTCAAAGAGGCAGCAAGATACAAATACGCCTTAAGAATTTGTGACAACTTGGCTCATTATGGCATCACTTTTGGTGACGTACCATAGATATCAGTGGAAGAAAGTATTAAGATGAAGAAAAATGTGCCTACTTTCAATTTTTAATACTTCTGCTCCTACTGCTGTATCTAAATCAATTTAAGGTGCTGTATCATATGTGCTCGGTAAATACAATAGAAGATCGTTATTATAATAATAATATGCGTGGCGCTACAGTCCGAGGCGGACCTGGGCCTAGCTTGTCAGCAACCACTCGTATTGTGCGTGCTGTTGTTCTTTCATGAGTGGAAGGGACCTACAGGAACGCGGTTGCGTACAGGAATACTCTTTGAGCACAGTCTCAGTGACTTGAAAGAGGTAGAGCCGTGAATTATCAAAGGCGGTAAATGCGGGTATCGAACCTGGCACCCTCGGCGTAGGAGTCGACGCACATACACACTACGCCACGGCGACCCACACAGAAGATCTTTAGAAATTGCCAAAAAGATGAAGTTTCCTCTATTCACATATATTCTATTTACGCTTACATGTAAGGAAAAGAGATTTAAAGTGCAAAGGTTTATACATCCTCAAAGATGTCCGAATTCATCATCTAGAAGTACGATGATGACACTTAGATTCCCCCGGAACTTGAACGTGATGATGACTGCTCTTACACAAATTTCCAAAGGCACTCACTTTGGCGGTACATCCTATGTTAGATGAATTTGATCAGAGAACAAATCTGCGGTGCATGCTCTAGTTTCTTGGTTCCCTCATCGACTACAGAACGACTTCTACAACTGAACTCTAAGAATACTCGGAGACCTGATGATAGTCGACTTAGACTCTACCATGATTGCACCCTAATACCTATGATAGCCTTTATTTCGGTCTCCAATCAGACAATAGGCCTAATTAAAAAAAAAATCCGAAAAAAAACACTACTACACTCACTAGATAAATTTTGAAATAATTTCACGAATAAACCGAAAAAACGAAAAATGAAATCCGATGCGACCCCTCTGAAAGACAAAAAAAATATGAGAAAAAACGAAATTCAAAACTCAAACACAAAAAGAGGCACCTGTCAAGTTTCATCATACAATTCTATGTTCATGTTCAAACAAAACGAACGCCCCCTTTGGACATTTCACGTAAATTAGAGTCGACATGCCTGCAAGGACAAGTTTGTCGAACGCGATATATCCTGGTTTGGCTAATAGGCGGACAGTGACAGAAAAATTGAGGTAGACTTTCATTTGAGAGAGTGTCGAGGCAACTGCGACAGTGAGGGTTGAACCGTATTCCGAGTCTGGCAGCCGGTGCTCTGTGCTTACAGCCAAGACGCGAGATAATTCGGAGCGGGTTTTTTTGAGGAGGTCATCAGTCTTGCTTTTCATGTAGAAGGACCAGTTTTTCCTACAGAATTTATACTTGAATGCTCTAGTCCACCTTCTTCTAGATAAAGACAGGTTTTATTGGTGATGATGTATTTGAGGTGGTTACTTGGGGGCCCAGCATTTCAGTGAGGGACATTGCCGGAATCTATTTTGAAACCTAAACGGAATGTATAGCAGTGACACTCTGAGTATACAAAAAATTGCATACTTATGGATGCCAAAACAATTAAAAAGTATCGAATACATCAACCACACCTGTAAATGTAAGCCACATACAGCAACCTAAACAATGAATGAAAAATATAGTTTTTATCCGCGCTTATTGAGTAACTTAAGCGGATATAGGATTCGTTGTTTGTGTAGTGTCCCTTCAAATTGAAATGCAAGCGTATTTACGCTTGCAAAAAAACAGCTCTCCCTCTATGTTGCTGTTGCCTGGAACGTAGAAAAGATAGATTTTGTATCTGCTAATGGCCTCTTTTCTTGCCTCTTCTTCCTTGCTTTGTTGCAGAAATTTAGAGGAAATTGTAGGTATTTGGAGTGAAAAGTCCGAAAATAATTATTGCATAAATTCTTTATTAAAAGTCCTACCCTGCCAAACAAGAAATCTCAGGTTTGAAGTAGTCGAGTTGTTAGCGGATGAGACTCAAATTCTTTGACGTTCTGTTGACGTGACACTTTTACCTGGCTGTGTCCACAATGTTATTACTGAGAAGATGGTCCTTATGGCTGCTTGACTCTCGCTGCAGATTGCTGCTGCTCTGCCATAAGGGCAGCGTGTGCTGTGAATTATACAAGCTTCCTTGATCGCTAGAATTTTAGCCTGGAAGATACTCGAGTGACCTTGGAGGCGATAAGAATTGGAGATGTTGAAATACGTCCAGAAGACCGCTGTCCCAACACAGTGGTCTAGCTTAGACCCTCTCTATACATCAGAAATTGGTATTCCGAGGTAAATGATTGGGCTTACCTGCCGTCTCTGGATGAAAACCGACATTGTGCCAACTTGCCGAAGTCTATAGAGGGAGTAATTTATTCCGTGAGACCTGGGGTTAGGTACTCAAGCAGGAGTTGCAGAGTCTGTTGTCAGTCTTGATTGAGGCCGTCTGCGCTGCAGATGACTATATAATTGATATAAAGATCGAGTGGGAGGAGGTGTAGAAGTACGCAAATGGAACACGATATGAACGCCCCGAAATGTTTGACTCTAGCCTAGCTATCTCTGGACTTTGTTGAGCTTGTTTAAGTTGCATGTTTTGCTTAGGGTGTGGCACCATACTTCTGAGCAGTAGGTGCGAATGGGATGGGCAATGGCTGTCATTTTGGGCTTAAGACCCCGCCTTCTACCAAAGGCATTGAAAGCTTCACCATTCTGTAAGTCTTCGAGTTGAGATTAGAATCTAAATTGACACATAGGTACTTAGCACTAGAGGAAATGAAGAGAGTGATATTGTTGATCCGAGGAAGCTCAAAGGTTGTGTATCTTGGTCTTCGTGATAAAAAGCATCAGTTCCGTTGTCGTAAGATTCACTATCAAGCTACAGTCTGAAGCCCAATGCAAGCTCTAGATAGAGCCGCTCATCACTGAGGATACAAACCCGATGCTAAGATTACCACGTCGTCCGCATATGCAACTACTTTGATTCCCTTGTTTCCTACGTAAACGAGAATTTCATTTATTGTTAGCAGCCATAATAGTGGTGAGTACTAATGTGGTACATAGTTGAGATTGGATGAATCTGGTTTCTAGCATGGCCACAATCCACTTGTTTATAAAAGCCTCTATTCCAAACGCAGCGAGAGAATTATTGATGGAATTGGTAAGGATGTTGTTATGGGCACCTGCAATGTCTAGGAAGGCAGCATGGGTGTATTGTTTGATGTGAATAGATCTCTTCACGATTTAAGGCGTTTTATTGAACAGAAAAATTATTTTTTGCAATTAAGATTACAACTAGGCTTACAAGCTAAAGGTTAGGGTGTTTGCGCAACAATAGGGGCCCAACTGATGTACATTGTTTAATTTAACAATTGGTATTATTGTCGGTTGATTGTTTACTAGAATGACTAGTGCTTACATTGGATTGTTCAAATCCGTGTGTCCATGGTGACTCTTTTGGGATGGGGTGGTGGTATGGTTACCGATTGAGCTTCGATGGTGATTGCTAGCACTGCTCTGGTAGAATCCATGCGGATCGTTGTTTGACGTCGTTCGAAAGTTCTGCTCGTTTAGCAGACTTAGTGCGTTGAGGTAGAATTGTCCGGGGATTGTGTTGCTCAAGTTCCTAATTTCCTCATTAGGATGATTGTTGATGTCTAGTAGCTGCTTTCTGAACAGTGTCATCATGTACTGTTGCAGGGGGATGATGAGTGCTTGGTCGCAAAGCTTCTTGTTGCTGTGATGTCCTTGCCGGACCCTATCGAAGTTGAGTCCAGTACATATTCGCAGTGTTTTCCATTCGAAAATTGCGAGCTTCTTCAAGTTGGTCTTAGAGATGGTATGCCATATTGGGAAGCCGTACTTTAAGATGGGTCGTATAAGCAGTAGCCTAGTCCTCTGGCTTAATCCATTTTTTTCAAGGGATATATGCGATAGAAGCCTAGGTTAGCCTTCTTAGGGGTCAGTTCCGAATGGCTGTTCAACTTCAGCTTTTCTGTGAATGTAACGCCAAGATTTTTATTTTTTTTTATATAATTTGCTCGTGCTGAAGGGATACCCTTATGTGTCACAGCACGGCGAAGGTATAGAGGGAGAAAGGGAGAGGAGGTACCTGTGCACATTGGTCTTAAATATCTGCGAGTTGTAGTCTGTGGGAAATATTAGCCTGGGAAGAGCATTCCATATTCGTGCAGTGGGGCTGGAGAATGAGTCTCTGAATTTAACTGTCCGTCCGAAAGTAGGCTTAAGGGTATTGCGGGTGAATTCATGGAGAGGAGGAATGCTGTTGGATAGCTAACTTGAGCATCGTTTGTTGAAAAAACGATAAAACACGGACAATGAAGAGAAGGTACGTCGATGTTCGAGCGAGTCTAATGACTCTGCGATATTATTGTCTCCTATAAGTTTTATCGCTCGATTTTGGTTCTATCAAGTTGGTGCAGGGTGGTCTTGGCGGCACCAGACCAGATATGAGCGGTGTACTCAAGCTTGGGGCGGATGTACGCCTTATAAATTAAAGCCAAATCAGAAGGGATGAAATACTTCTTGCATCGATTAAGAACATTTCGCAGCATTTTTGGCGAACTCAAATATGTGATCGTTCCAACTAAATGGTTTGTCATGGACACAAGCGCCATTCATGGATAATGGCTGATTATCAAGGGTTCGCTTGAGTGACAGCAGACAGCATTGAGTTTTTTAAGCATTGAATTCCACTGTACTGTTTTTTCTCCAATTAATTATGCCAGGATATTTGAGATTCTCGTTTGTTGATATTTGTGTACCGTTAGGGAGCATTGTCTTTATGCCTCGAGATTTGGCTGCTGATCTGCATCTACCTTGGGATGGTCTAAAGCATATAAGTACCGATTTCCAAGCATTGGTACGAATACCCTATTTCTTATAGCAGTCAAATTTGTTTGCTGTTTAGATTTCTACTCTGTGATGCCGTCGAGTCCCGGGATTGATCCTTGTGCAACTCCCGCCTTGGTGCTCCGCTCTGTTGATTTGCTGCCTTTCCGTTTCTGTCGATTGTCGGTACGTTGAGAGCTCGATAGGGTTCTCTTTCAGAAGCGCTCAAAGGTGAGTGTTTTAAGCAATAAGGCGGTAAGACTTAGTAAGACAGATTTGTGCTCATCTTTTCCCCTACCTTGGAAATAAAGACAATCCGACATCTTCACCACGAATAGGGAACATAATGTGACATATAATACACACATCATGGACACCAAAAAACAGACCACCTAGCGATGACATCGCCATCTATAGGAATCGTTCAAACCGATCCCGAAGCGGTTGTTGTACAAGCTGCGACAGTAAAAAGATCACCACCATAACGCTTACGGAATAGATTCCCAATATTCAGTGGTTATTGAAATTGCATATAAAAGTCACCACCCCACACATATGGAACGCAGGGAATTATACGAGGAGATTCGAAAGACTTATTTCTTTTGTGGCACAACTCTAAACTCTTTGTCTACAACTCTCTGGGCTGTGAGACATTCCTACGAAAGTGGAGCGTCTTGGATGGTGTTGAAGTTGAGTGCGACAACAGGACTCTCTACATTGACCTGCTTCTGGAGCAAATTTTTGCCCCTTGCAGTGGACAGCACAAAGCACTCCTTCCATTCAGTACCACGCATCGGCCACTGGCAACACCAAAGCTCGCACACACCATTCCCATGAAGGATTCATAAGCCAACACCGGAATGGCAAAAAAAAGTGAAATTTTCCATTCATGAAAAAAACCGTCTAACATCACAATATTGGACCCGAGTGCCGCGACGCCATTGTTGACGGCTGCGGGGCCGGCAATGGCTGCAATTTTAACAGATCCCACTGCGGCTGGGTCATGTTTGCTGTTGTTAAAATCGCCGGCCCTGATCCCGGGGCCAGTGTTTCTCCCGTTCCTTCCCGCCGTCCTTGCCAACACATAATAAATTTGTTCGCGTTTTTTTCTCTCTCTCTCTCTCCGTGTTATGCCCTCCAATTTATATTCTCATATGCTGTCATGTTGGAGCACACTTCGCCACACCAACCCACATGATGTGGACCAGAAGCCAAACCACTTGCTCTTGCATTGTTGCTGTCGTCGTCCTACTGCCGCTGGCGGTGTGCATTGTGGACGTTGCTGGCTGGTGTGGTTTCGGTCGAGAGCAGGGGCGTCTCGTTTCGTCAAGCGGTTGCAATAAAAAATTCATTGACCCCACACAACATTAGAAAGTTTTTTTTCATTTCAGATTTCTGTGTGCGTGTGTGTGTGTGCTGAAGGAGGACATGATAAGGATGTGAGAGGTGGTTTCAACTTTGATGTACACGGTGGGTGGCCATGCTGAGGATGTTAGCACACCACACGGCATGAGCTAATTACTGACCAAAGGATGATGGCCTGCTTCAGAGAGTCGATTCAAGGAATAATTCATCCGGTCGAGCTGTGCTAGGTGGAAGGTCGGAGATGTTTGGGTCAACCTAATTATGCAGTTAATACGGGCAGAGAACTGAGGATCCGGTCTGTGTGTGTATGTGTGTGCATACCGAATGCCGGCCGAGGAATGGCAACTGAATTTGAAAAGGCTTTGATGTTAAGGTGAGCGTAAAGTGGGCCTTGTGTGCGATGTGGGGAGGCACTTTTACTTGGCCCAGTTGTGGGAAGGTCAGTGGTATTCAGATGTGTTGAGTGGCCTTAATTTGTGTCACAGGACTATGTAGAGAGTGAGAGCGCAGGGCATTCACTTTGAGGATGTGATTTTGAATGTGTTACGTGCTTGGGCATGTAATGAGGCACTGACAGATGTCAAATAATGGTTGGCAATTGACAGAGCATAGGCAGGAGTGTATGGCGGTCATTTGATGTGAGACGTCTGGGACTTAACAGCTGCTAATGTTTGATTCTTGACAACTAACAGAAGACTTAGTGAAAACTAACTTACAGCTAGCAACTAGAAACACAAAGTTAAAAAATGAAGCAAGGAACTAAGAACTAACGTCTGCAAGTGAATGCTTAATATTTGACAGCTGTCAACGTGTACATCGGACATTTCTTTATTGCCAAATTAAAGAAGATAAGTTTTATTGACAGTTTAAGAATATCAGACAACAACTACACACCCGTAAGGTTACAGATATCAACTTAGAGTTGACAATTGACAGTTCATAAGTGGAGGCTAGCAAGAGCTGGCGATTCCAGTGTGAAGCCTTGTAGCTGTCAACTTATAAATGTGCAGAAATACGAATTTTTGGTCATCTATAATCATCTGTCAACTGTCAACTGCCATCTGTGAGCAATTGGAATCTGACAGAAAACAGTTGGCATCACCTTGCAACTGACAAATGCCAACTAATCGACGATTTCCAAACAACCCTTGTGTGAAGATGGGTATCAAATGTCTTATGGCTCTCATTTCATGTTGGCGGTCAGGTGACAGTTGTCAGCAGCATATTTGAAGTCATTTGACAAAAACACATTCTGTTGATTACTTAAAACTGACAGCGGGCCAATGGAGATGTTTTAGAAAGACAAGTGACAGCTCTCAACTGACAGTTACTCATAATTACAAAGGAGGCATGTTAAACATTAAGGGTATGTAGTTAACAGCTGACAACTACTATTTGATGTCTAATATTTGTACACTGACAGCTATAAAAATATAAAAGCTTTAGCGAAGATTACAGGAAGAGAAGATCGCTACAAAGAAACTAGCAGCGGGCAACTAGAGAACAGCAAGAACTGACAACCGATACCGGTCATCTAGAACACTTGACAAATACTACCTGAATTCTATGTTTAAAGCTTCTGGGAAAGGAGGGGTGCAAGGTAATCACTTGCGCGAATGACATAGGTGACGCTATCTCGGACAAACATATCGCACACTAAAAACAAAAACGGCTTAATTTTGAACTTAATTCAGTGGCCAATTGATCTAAGACAATGTTTTAAACGTTTTCTAAAATACCCTCCCCTTAAGAAAAAAAATTGAGTACGTTGCTTTCTTAAAATTAATTGCTTACATATATGAAAACAATTATCATTCGACAAAAGCCTTACATATAACTTTGTGATATTAATAACATTTTTTTGTAATTACATGACTCTCAGTTAATAAATTTAAATAAAGTAGAATATGAGACATGAACCAGTACCAAGCGCCCTCTTCTCCCAATTGGAGACGATACCTTTACAGCATAAGAATAAAATCATTGTTTTTTGTTTAACACCAGATTTATTTAAGAGGTAAAAAAGGAAAATATATTTTTTAAATAAATTGTTGACAAAAATTAAAGTAAGCTGTCAAAAATATAAAAAATTAACAAAAAACATTAACAACATTATATTCCCTTTTTGCGGCAATTCTTTTCTTGGTGGTAGATCAATTGGTCATGAATACATAACCAATGAATTAAATGAAAAAGTCTTCGCTCCAAAATATAATTTTATTCCAAATGTTAGTTATAAAATATATTATATACATATGTGTTTACATGTTACAGAATTATAAAGTATCCTTCCTCCATATGATTCTGTATGAAACTGCATCAAAAAGGACAAAGAAAAAATAAAGGTTTTCATATTTAAACATCATAAGTTTTGCTAGAACGATCAATCTAGAACGGTCGAACGAAAATGGAATTATTTTGTATGTGAATACACATCTAAACAGAATTTCACATTCAAAAGGGCATTATTTCTATATGTAGCAGCTCTTGTGGCAAAGCTTAGAATCAACTTGATGCCAGAGTGAGGGTTATCTGCTACATGGCCCTAGTATGACCACTTATGGTGTACGGTTGTCCATTGTAGTTCAACGTGAGTCCTTCCCAGATGGACAAGATGAGGGTGTTCGAGAGGCAGTGTCTTAGGAGCTGTCTCCGTCTGTATCACACACCCGAGTCTCAGTACAAGAAGTACTATCCTAATGAGGTCGTATACAACGAGGCAAACGTGAACAAGGTAGATCATTCTATTATTGAACTGATCAGAAGGCACACTGCACGAGCTATGACCTATTCCAACAGTCTAATCTTTGGGGCTTACTACCCCAATAGTATGTACCATGAAAGGGTGCGCCTTAACGGCTTTATTCCTCCCGAAGCATTCCTTTATCTAGACACAATTGGCTTTTTACAGGATCCACATGGATGGCCTATCATCTTCCATGTCGTACACCGAACAGTGGATAGGCGACTCCAATTCGAACCGGATGTCGTTCGTACTCACGAGAATCCCCTGCGGTGCATTAGAGCGATCCCCGCTCGATTTTGCTGGCTCGAGTGTGCCAGAGAATGGCAATTTGACTAGTTGTTACACCAAAACCAGCCTCCGCCACCGCTAGCTTTCCCACATGATCAGATAGTTGACCATAGTGGCCAGCTTACACAGTTTTTAAGGTAGCTTTAAAAAAAATTATAAAACAAAAATAAAATCCAAAAAAAAAATATATAAAGCAATAAATCCAAAAAAATGTATATGAAACAAAAACAAAAAAAAGGTGCATCACGGCGTATAAATTATATATGTTAGGCATATACACAACATATACGCCCTGGTGCACGTGTCCGTACTGTTACGGACATAGTTAAGATAGTCTTAAGTTTTATGTTAAGTTAAGTTAGTATAAGGTAGTTTAAGTAGTTAAGTTTAGCCAAGTTTTTTATAAGTTTTCTTGGCAAATTAATAAAGAAATAAATGATTGTCTTGATGACTAAAAAAAGCGTAGATTAAGCCGAAAGGCACATTTATAAAGTAGATAAGATTAGCTTAGAGTACCCGCATAGAATCAGTAGGTTAGTGTTAAGAACATTTGTAAATTCTTAAGTTAGTTAAGCCTTTAAGTACTTTTGACTAGCAAGTATGAAATATACATATTGAATAGAGTAAAATTACATGGAAAAAAAACCTATCTTCCTAAAATAGTTTATTTTAATTTCTTGTTGAAAATCGGGTGGGCTCGTATTTGGAACTTGATAATTTTTCTTCAAGCCAATACTGAGGCCTCCCCCGAATCGCTTTTGCTTTTAATAAACAACAATTTTTGTTTTTTTCTTTTGAAATGATGAATTATAAACCTTAATTGGGTGGAGTGGGTCGCCGTGGGGTAGTGGGTAAGTGCGTCGACTCCTACGCAGAGGGTGATAGGTTCGATACGCGAATTTACCACCTTTCATATTTCACGGCTCCACCTCTTTCGAGTCATTGACAATGCTCAAAGTGTATTCCTGTCTAGAAAAAGCTTCTCAAATTTGGCCGTTCGGAGCCGGCATTAAACTGTAGGTCCCTTCCACTCGTGAAAGAACAATAGCACGCACAACACGAGTGGTTGCTGAGAAGCTAGGCCCAGGTCCACCTCGGACTGTAGCGCCACCCATATTATTATTATTATTAAACCTTGATTAGTTAGTTAAAAATTGAAAACATCACTAAAATTCTTACTTAAAGTTTCTAATTCCTTGAGAAATTTCATAAATTTCACTGTTTCTTGCCCAAACTACAATAGCTGAAGTAAAATTCAACGGTACGTCTGCATGTGCCGCACTCAGAAATACAACCTTAATTTGGTGCTTGGTGTCATCCACTTGCTGCCATCACCAATATTTCTACATGTCCACTAGACTTGGGCGACAAATGGCCGCTAGTGTGGCTCTTCGGCTACGACACTGGCAAGTTTTTATTTGATAGTCCTTAAAAGTCCTAGAAGAATTCGTCGACTTACCCATTAACATCAATCATAAAACGCTGCTCTTCACTTCCATTAGAAATCTTGTAACCATCATGACCTCCTTGGGACAACCTTAAAGGTTCTGGCATCAGTTTCCGTAAAGTCGCTGATCTCTAGATAAGATAGCTGAGTAGTACAACATTCGCCTATGCTGAGTACCAGTACACAGAGACACTTCTGGCAAATATCAAGCGCAGGAGCTAACGAGGCACGGACCCAATTCTCCCATATTATTCCTCTGAGCAAGTCTAAGGAACTAACTGACCGAACTAACCAACACGAGATATGTATGAAGCAGCACATTAGACGCCTTCAGACAGGTGGCTAAGCCATGATCTGAATCGCCCTAGAATACTGCTCTTTTTTAACTAATAATTCCCAAGTAATACACGCGGTATGTGTCATAAGACCTTCTCTAATGACACCTCTAATGTCTCTTGGAAAATCACACATGGAGATCAGATACCATCTAACCATCAAACGACTTCTGCAGATGACCTGCAGAGATCTTTTGCGATGGCGCTTGATCTCCAAGCGACAAAACATGTACAACACCTCTTCTGCTTCTGTCCTACCTTGAAGTGGTTGACTGCCCCACATACGTACAGAAGACACACTTAGGCTAAACGCAGGTCCATTGTGTTACCACTCGGATCAAGGGTACCTTTTCCGTAGTCCAAATAGTACCTTTGATAAAGCGAAGAAGAAGGCTGCCATATTTAACAAAGCAATGCCCAGAAGTCTGAATCTACGTGAGGAGAGGCCTCTGCAGTGCTTTTGTCGTACAATCTTAAAGATCCTGTGACGTGAGTAGTATGATGTGTGGACACCAACTCTTAGTCCACCACCTGTCAGTCCACACCACAGACCGCCATCTACTCACAAGCGGAGGAACTGATCATAACTCCGAAGAGTATTCCCGAAATGATGTTGTACACGGTTATGTTAATCCCGCCACCTATAGACAGATGGAATACTAAGAATTACATATGTACATAATCGAGAGCAGGGAAATTGCATAGCCAACTAGCGGCAGTATTTAGGGAGATGTAAATATCAGGACTGGGAATTATAGTGTTCAAAATGTTCAACTGGTTCAGCCTGAAAGGCAGCAAAGAATAGTTGTCTTTTTAAATAGTGTCCTAACTAGTTTGTATATAAATTTGTGTACACATTGAAATAGTGAACTTTTGTGTCCCTCACAATGCTGTAATCGAACCCTTTGTTTAGCGACAATTTGATTAATTTTACGTAGACCCGATTCTGTAAAACGTAAAAATAAAAATTCGTTGGTCCACACTAACAACGATTCCAGCGTTCTCAGCAGACCAATCACCAGCCACCTAAACCGACTTCATATAAGGCCCCGAATGGCTGTCCATCGAAACTATCCAAATTGCTGTACCATGGAACGTCTAGGTTTAATTGCATCCCAACAGGCACCGTCACCTACCTTCCTACGGACCATGTTGACGACTAACAGGTACTTACTTACTTAACAGGCCGGCGGCAACCCATGCAGGATCAGAGCTTGATCAATCGCTGCCTTCCATCGGTGACGGGCCTGGGCACGCTGCTTCCAATCACACCAATACCCAGCTGTCTTGAACCCGGGAATTCTTGTTCTTTATGCTGGAGCCTTCCTCTCCTTCTGGAACCAAGGGCCTCGGATTGGAATTCCCTCTTCGCTGGAGCGTTGGTGTCCGTGCGCTCGATGTGCCCGCGACAGTGCAGTTGACGGATTCTTGCCTTCCGGACAATATCCACATCCTCGCGGTTGTGTCTTCTCCTTCATTCTATATATCTGACGTAGAATTTTTTATTCGAGGGCAGAATAAGCTCCGCAGTTTTACTTAGCGTCCAGCCTTCGGGTACATATAGCAGAACTGGCAAAATAAGAGTTTTGTAGAGCATGATCGTTGGTCCTTCGAGTCACCTGTCAATCGTCTCCTTCGAGTCAGGAGACGACTAATAAGTACGAACGACATAAGAACTGATAGCTGATTAGTAGAAGCTGATGACAGCGACAGCTGTCAACTGTTAACTGACGTATGAAAACTGACAATCGACAAAAGCAACTGATTACGCGAGAACCTGACAGCTGGGATGAATTTTTTAGTCACTCCTGGCAATAGCCGTCTGGACGCCAACAAGTGACAGACGTCACACACCTGGCGGCAGCTCATAACTGAGAACTATCAATTGACATCCAACAACTAATATCAGTCAACTGACAGCTGATAATCCCCACTCGACGCTGACAGAAGAACTGACAGCAGACAAATTGAAAGTGACATCTCAGTTATGCTACGCACTCCAGTTGACAGAAGTGACAAATGTGAATACAGTTCCTCCACCTGATGGTGTTGCATTCGAAACCAAGTGTGCTAAGCCCCTCCAATTTCCCCCCGAGGCCTCGTCATACGCGGAAGTGAATTTCGGAATCATCGCCGAAATTCCAACGCCATCCGTCATCCCGAGGTGGAACAACGCCATTAGCGATGTGTATAAGGTCACGTCAATCTTGTGTTCATTCACTTACTCACTCCGCATGACCTTTACTCGCCCGTCTCCACTCAAACATGTTGAGATCCATTATCGAATTATTCCGCAAATAACAACAAGTCCCTCCTTAATCATTGCCTAGTCATTGTGCCCCAAAAAGGACCCGCATCTGTCTCGGCCCGGGGTCAGTCAGCCGGCAGAGGAGCCAAGAAAAGGTCCTCGCCGAACGATAACATTCACATGACAACAGCTTCCTTCCGCATAATTCAATAATTATTCCATCCGGTGCGTTTCATCTCTTCTTTCGGCTTTAAGACTGCTTCGGCTGGCGCATTCGACCAGCAGAAGGCACTCTTGCAAGTCAACGGCGATCGACTTCTTGATACAAGCCTCCGCTCCCCGGCAGCGGCTGTGGACTGTCGCCACACACGACCCACCGTGGCGCCCAACACTCGACTGGAAGCCACTGGAAGCAGTTCGCGTCCTGCGCACACGATGCCACTGGAAATTCATTGAGTAAAACACATCCTCTCCGGCTGGCGATGTCTCTGTTGACAACCCGAACCACGCTGCTGGCAGAAATGCGTTGTACCAGTCGACGGAGTCCTGTGCCGGTGAATGGTCCTTTTCGTCTCAACCAACTGAATCCCACAAGGAAACTTAAATTCTCGAAACCACATTTGAATTTCGTGCTCTAACGTCGCGAACTGTTCGGTCTATTCCCAAACTCACGATCGAAGGGTCCTTTCAACGCTGCCATCATCGTCCTTTGGCGGCGCCGTGGCCAGTGTGTGATTGTCTGAACGAGGAAAAGTTTAAAAGTAATCCCTCCTCCGTGCATTTAGTGAAGTTTATTAATTTTTTTCGCAAATCCTTAGAGTCCTGTCGGTAGCACACGTTCGCCGTGTGTCGACGTGGGTGCCAAGTCGAGAGTCCTTCCTCGCGCGACCAGTTGTCCTTGCGAAATTAAATTTTAATTTGCGAATACTGTCCGAGTTCGTGTTTCGGCGTTTTTTCACCCCCGTGTCCTTCCTGTGCCGTTCG
The DNA here is from genome assembly GCA_964034865.1 of Eristalis intricaria. NCBI lineage: Eukaryota > Metazoa > Arthropoda > Insecta > Diptera > Syrphidae > Eristalis > Eristalis intricaria. Next base: position 31,386,628 of record OZ035876.1, on the reverse strand, counting down.
CCTCGCCCTTCCTGCCCGGGCCTAATCGGATAAGCGACGAGGTGTGTGTGTGTGTGAAATGGACAATGTGTGACACCAGGACATGGGTGTTTAAGCTTTTCATAGTCTTCTTGATAATACACAATTCAAGGATTCAACACTGTCGTGCTGCATCTATTTCCGGTCCCGTGTCGGCGCCGGTTGATGGCGCTCCTGCTGATGTAGGTGCATCCCCTGATGACGATGGTGAGTAGACAGTCGGTTTTATTGTTTTTCTTGAATTGAATAGAATTTTCCTCGTCGTCGGCGGTGGTGTCTGCTCGGAATTCCATTCGGCCTGTGTGTGAAATTGTTTCATTGCATTGACGCAGATGTCGATTGAAAGAATGGTCGCTATGTGGGAATTATTATATTCTGATTGTCCCGAGGTTCGCACTGCGCTATTGTATCTCTTCCGATCGGAATGCAATAATAGACGTGCCGGGGCAGACCGGCTAGCTGGGGGAATTTTCAATTTCTTCCACAGTGGGCCGCGAACGGGCTTGTGTGGGTTAAGTCCTTCATGTGATGTAGGGGTTGGTAAAGAAAAGGGGGACTTAAGGAATTTTCCGCTGTTTGAAATATGCTCATCTTCAGGATGAGGAAACTGAGGGGATCCCCGATGGTTATAAAATTCGTTGGATGGTCCTCCGGTGATTGATTTCGATTCTAATAATGTTGATTTCGTTTTGAGAAACTCTGAAGTATTTGAAACGTCAGAATGGAGTGCATTTCGTGGTTTCCAGAAATCACAATCAAGAGGGATAGAGAATTTTGTAAAGGTTCCACATGGTCCAACCATGACACCGGCTTCTTCGCGTGTCTTCAACACGTTTTTCGAAGATTGGACAGATTCTGTTCAATCATTCGAAGGGCGACTTAGATGAGACATATTGTTTTGAACGCAATGTTTCTTTCTTGGTTCGATTTCAACTTTGTGTGTTGTTCATGTTCAAGCGAGTCGTCATCAAACTCATTGTTCTTCATTCTCTGACAAGAAAGCTTGTCTGGGGTCGATTCGAAGGACATTTCGTTCAGACATGACAGACTCTGCTGCTCTCCGAGTTGGATTCCGGCTACCAACCGAACCACTCGTGATGGGGTTGCATTCCATCCTTGGTAAAGGGAATCATCAATGAATCTGAAAGAGTGGCGAGGAGGTGTTTCTATACTCACTGAACGCGTTGACGTTGAGCCGTGAATTGTGAAAATGGTTCGCATAGTGCTCTACAAACTCTTATTTTGCCTGCCTTGCTATATGGACTCGACAGCTGGACGAAAAGCAGACAAAACTCTTCCTTCCCTGTCTGCCAGGAAGGCTGGTGAATTATACAGCAGTTATGCTTATACAATACATTCTAGTGTGTATAGCTCACAATCACACGATATTATACTTTATTCTATATTCTATGTGGTAAAACCTAATTTCTATGAATTTTAATTTCGTTACTATTTTTTTAGTAATTACCTAACTAAACTCTCCATTTTTGTTTGGATTTGAATTTGGATTTGACGTATACGACGATGATTGTGTTCTGAGAAGTGCTACCTTGGCAGAGCTGAAGGAAGTACTAAAAAAGCTCAAACCGAAAAATGCTCCTGGTTACGATTTAATTACAGGAGAAATTCTAAAAGAGTTACCAAGGAAAGCCGTTCTTAAATTACTCTCCTTAATTAATGCCGACCATGTCCCTAGTCAATGGAAAGTGACAGAAGTTATAATGGTACCAAAACTCGGGAACGGACCAAAAGTCCTATAGACCTATCTCACTTCTCCCGTTAATGTCTATAGTGTTTGAAAAAAATCTGCTTAGACGTTTAAGTCTAATTGTGCAAGAAAAACAGCTCACACCAAATCACCAATTTGGTTTTAGAAGTAAACACTCAACCATTTTCCCAAGTACATCGTATAACTGATGTAATAGAAAAGAAAAAATTTGAACAAAACCTTGTTTGTTCAGCCACATTGCTCGATATTTCTCAAGCCTTTATCAAAGTTTGGCATTAAGGCCTGAAATATAAACTATGCCGATCTCTACCGGGGAGACTGATAGGATCTTCCGTGTGAAGCATGGAAATGAATACTCTGCGTTTAAAAATATAAATGCTGGTGTACCGCAAGAAGGTGTTCTTGGACCTCTGCTATACCTCCTGTATACTAGTGACTTACCACAAGAAGAACACACTGTTCTAGGCATATTTGCTGACGACACCGCTATCTTGGTAACAGCCAAAACGGTTGCAGAGTCTACAGCTAAATTACAACCTTCACTAGATCGGATGTACGATTGGCTGAACTTATGGCGCATTGTTATCAGTCCATATTAACTTCACTTATAGGCACCTTAATAACTTGCCAGTTTACCTAAATCGTGTCCAAATACCTTTTGGCGATGAAGCAAAATACCTCGGGATGACTCTTGACGTTAAATTCAAGTGGAAAGAGCACGTTAAGAAGAAACGTGCAGAACTTGAAACGTAATAATCTGTACTGGCTTTTTGGTAAACATTCCAAGCTAATTATTGACAAAAAAATGCTTGTATACAAGCAAATCCCAAAACCTGTTTGGAATCATGGCGTACAACTTTGGACTTGTACCAAAGCAAGTAATTTGAACATAATACAGACCTTTCAAAATTAGGTGCTTAGAACTATCGTTAATGTACCATGGTATATCAGAAACTTGGATCTTGGAATATTACGACTCCAAGATGAACATTGCTTTTAAACATAAGCCCCGCATAGAAGAGAACATAATCTCTACAGTTTACCCGATCCTTTAGGGGACTAATGTCTTGCGCCGACTACAAAGGACTAGACCCCTTGATCTCGTGCGATCGACGGGTGTAGACTCACTCACACTATTGGACAAAGCTCTACAAATTAGAAGAATGATGTCAATGACATTGCCTGTTTGGGCCAGAAATGGACTTCACAAATGACGTACTAACTATATGCCCACAACTTCGACTTGGACTCATCATTTGAAGGATCAGAATAGGCAGACTTATTCTCCCCGGTAGACCGAGTCTGCTTGTTCGAGAAGGAAAGGAGGAACGAATTTGTCCAAGGCTCTTCACCAAGTCATATGGGTGGCGCTACAGTCCTAGGCGGACCTGGGCCTAGCTTCTCAGCAACCACTCGTGTTGTGCATGCTATTGTTCTTGCACGAGTGGAAGAGACCTACGGTTTAATGCCGACTCCGAAAGGCGAATTTGAGAAGCTTTTTCTAGACAGGAATACTCTTTGAGCATTGTCAGTGACTCGAAAGAGGTGCCGTGAAATATGAAAGGTGGTGAATTCGGGTATCGAACCTGGCACCCTCTGCGTAAGAGTTGACGCACTTACCCACTACGCCACGGCGACCCACCTTCACCAATTCATAGCGGACATAAAACAGCTTAGTCTTGATGACGGGATATAGCGACTGGCAAAGCTCGAACCGGGTCAAGACTAAGTTCTTGTCTTGAATCGGACTGCGATATGACTACTTAGGAGGCATCGCAGCTTCTTTAGCGCATCCTTACGGCGACAGGAGTACGCTTCTAGTTGTCTAGACTCAACGTCTGGTGTCGTATTGTCCAAATCGCGAGTAACCCTATAGTCTTCACTCTATAGTCTAGTCTTAGTTGAATTAGGAAATTGAATTCCCACTCTCTGGGCACAACAGCTCCTTGTCATTCAAGAAATTTTTCCGACTAACCGGGATTCGAAAGGAAACCAAAACCATCAAACATTCTTCTCTTGATGTGAAAATATTTTCCTGTGTAACTTAATAATTTTGCAAAGAGCATCTCCATTGTCAAGAAGATCGATATCAGACAAGAGGTCTCTAATTTTGCTTGTGTGCACTTGAAACGCGAACTCAGGTTGTCTACGTGGCCCAGGCTGCCTCAGACCTTGGATGGGTAGCCTGCCTGCACGCCGATTTTTGTACAAAGTGATTGCGACTTTAACATACCAACATTAGATGGCATCGATTCCGGCTATCAAGTCCTTAACCCTTTCGACCCCAAGTTGCCTGAGAGCAATTTCGCATATTTATAGCCTAACCTTCGGCATGCCTGTCGGCTCCCTTTAATGAACCGAAAGGATAATGGTAGTCATATATGTCTGTATGAAGTGTGATAAATAAAAACCCATTTGGGTATCATTTGACAAAGTTATTGGCAAGAGACGTCAATAGTTTTGGCGAACAAACTGACTTGTTGACTTTTGATTTCAGGAAGACTTTTTTAAACATATAAAAAATTACAAATGTGTAAATCCAGTTGTTTTCAGAAAACATTAAATTAATTATTTTGTTGAATATGGAATCGATATCCGGTGAAGAGCTTAACTTTGCTCACAGGAAACTGTTTATAGTGGCCCAGCCGATAGCCATGCCGATGTACATATAGATGATTAGAAACAAAACAATAAATTTAAGTCAAAGAAGAAAAAGTTCGGTCTAAAGGGTTAAATAATGTTCTGAGACAATTTTCTTGCTTGGGCTCGGTCAATCTGTGTGCGACAACTTAATCATAGTCTTTCTCCTACCCTCCTGGCCTTCCTCTCATTTTCCAACGTCGTTGCTTGAATTTCAAATTCCTCCTAACCGAAGGATTACATTCATGCAACAGCCGCGCCGAGGCGGAGCATCCGATTCTGTGTACTCGACTCGATTTTTACCTCCCGCGGTATTTTTACACCTAATAAGCCTTGTACGGATAGATACGTCGCACAGAACCACATCATTTTCTATCTACGTCTACAGCAACTGCCAAAACTGACTCCAAGGAGTGCGTAAACTTTTGCAAGCAATTGACGTCACTGTACTGGATGCGGAGGGTGCATTTTGGTGCAATCAATTTGTGAACGGCGCACCGTTCTTGTTCATGTCTTAAGTGGATTATAAATAGAAAATAAATAGATAAGAAATATATATCTCCATTCGTCGATACCCGAGAAAATTTCTTGGGGGGAAAATTTCTCTGGGGGGTTGTTTCAGTCCTTATTCCTACGTTCCTGAGCCTCTTCTGAAAGTGGTATTTTATTTTGGTCCACGCCGTGCCGCCGTCGCCGTGCCATATTCAATGAATCCTTTGGCCGCTAAAGCAAGCTGCTGTGGGTAAGTACTCTGCGCTGGTGTTCTTACGTTTTTCAGTACCTCCAATTTTGTAGTCAGACTCGGAGTGTAACGAGTAAAAGTAAAAATGCATCCGATCAATTCAACTGGTATATTGAATAGGAATTCAACATAAAGGGTATACATATAGGCGTTACATTTCAAATGACATTTGCGGGAAAAAACGATCAACAAGGAAAATTGAGGTTATCGGTTCGAAATGATGATGATTGTTGAGATCACTTTTGATAACGTTTTCCCACTTAAGGTCACTCTTTCACTTTCATAAAAAATCTACCCAGCTTGACTGCTGTTCAATGGTTATGCAAGGGCATCCATGACTAAATGACTATGTCAATATTTCGATGTCATCTGCTTATCACTTCAGCTCGCTTAGTGAAGTAATACTCTCCGTGGTTTTTCTAGACATTTAAACCGACTCAAAAGGAGTTAAAATTCTCTAAGATTTTTCTCCTCCTGATGTGGTCCCGGACATCAGAATGCAAATGTTGTGCCAGCTTCATCGTCTCCATCATCAGACTGAAGGAGAAGACATTTCGGTGCAAGTTCCAACTGACTGTGAAATATCACATATTTTTAGTACTGTGGGACACCTCTTCTTCTTTGCATGGCGCTTCCTTCCAGGGTACATGTCGCTAGTTCCGTGTCTGTAGTGGGTTGAGGTTTTTTTCCGATTGTGGGCGATATTTGATTTGAAAAATCGTACACTCCTATAAAAGCTAGGCAATATCGCTGCAACCACCGATCAGTGTATTATACCGGACAATAAGCAAAAGAAGTCAACTCACCTTGGCTTGCAAGAAATGACTGTCACACGACAAAATCAACGTGATCAGAGCTTATTAACGGCCAAACAAAAAAGCTTCTGACGTTGGACCGTAATTCGGTCCGTCTGCTCGTCGGTGTGGTTACAGGACATTGCCTCATCGGAGTAATGCTCCGGAAATGGAACGCGGAATCGAGTGACCCCATACGGAGCGAGCTGTAGTGACGAGGAAGGGAAGTATCCAACGTCTGTTTGCTGTTTTCTGGCCCAGCTCGCCAGAATCGGCGACTAGCTTCGATCGTCCAAGGATTCTTCACAGAGACCGCGGACTTAGCGAATGAAGATACATATATCGGATCTGATAAGATTCGTAAGGGCACAGGGTGGTTTATGACATCACGTGACAAGAAGGGTTAAAAGAATGTGTACTCCACCCTCCAAATGACGGAATTCACATTTGGCTATAAGGCCTCCTCACACTCCCCTTCCAAAATCTTACCTAACCGAGGCAATATCTGTTAAAGAGCTGTTGAAGTCCAGTTCTGTCCAAACAACTATGCTCGACACTTCAGCTTCTGGAGACTGGATTAGAGCCAGATCCAGTGCACACTCGGTACGAACAACTACCGGTGACAAGTCATCACTTCCCATGCATCAACCTCACCCTCACCACAACACTGATGGCATGCAGGTTTCAAATTCAAATGATGCCCCCATTGCGGCGGCACTCTGGGCAAGTGTTTAATGATTTTATTTATTCAAATCCCTGGGTGTGCAACCACTAATCCATTCCAAATAACATTCATCCGTAATCCATTCCAATGCGTTGCACTTCGAAATTTAAATGACGATTGATTATTTTTGGAACAGCCCCCTCGACCGGGATGAGATTCACCAAACTAACGCTCGAAGAGCCCTGGTGACGCCACAGGCCGACAATACATGGATCGGCTAATGGACCAACGGACACTAGACAGGATGCATTCGTTTATTTGAATTGCTTTTTGATTAATTTTCATGCCACCTCTGATGGTTCTAGGCGCTCCTGGGATGGGATGCATTGAATATTTCGATGGAAATTGTTTTGAGATCCATTTGCCGAAGGTCTTCCTCTGTCCCTCGCCCGAGTTGGTGAGTTCAAGGGAACCAATCAAAGCATCACGTGTTGTCGAATTCTTGGAAAAACTTGTGTACAAACCGGGTTCCGACGAAGGATACAGTCGTACCTCGGCAGAAGCCCTCAGAGGTGGCCACTGGCTTGGGTTCCCCCCACCACGCATGTAAATCTTCTTGTTAGCTTGTTATCCAGGCAAACATCCTGTACGAACTGAATGCAATCAGATGCCAACCGGCAAGGCATTCACATCGAATCAGAAGACACAGTCCTCCTCGGGCGACAGAATGTGCAGACTTTCTTTCTTTCCTCCGAACTCACATACGCCCCGATGGCGGTGAATATTCTCCAATTATTGACTTATTCCTCTCGAGTGAGTCCCTGAAACCCACCCGGCAGCGGTTGTTCAATATCCCTTCGATTTGGGCTGCCATGCATGGGCTTCACGTATGTGGATGCGGAGATAAAACTGTTCCGTTCCGTGCGCGTATTGTGCAACTCGTTCAAGTGGAAGTTTATGGATTTTTATTTCCTTGAAATGAGCATTTGTCGATGGTTTTGTTCGGTCGCCCATTGCCGTCGTCGATGCGGTTGTGTGTGAGTGGATTTAATGAGGAACTCATGATTTCGAATTTTTCCAAATAGACTTCCAGTTAATTAGGCACAGAAACAGAAATACCCTGATTCGGGCTCACAGGACCCCCGCTCGAGGAAAGATACTTTCCTGGGATCATCGAGACGGGAACTGGAAAATTATAATGAATGCCATTGCCATTGCCGATGCCGTTTCGAGGCACTTGCGGATAATTGAAAATCATTCGTCGCACAGAACTCATAATTCCGTGCCGTGTTGACACTGGCTGGGATGGCAGGACGGGCCCTCCGCTTCTGTGTGTCAATTAGGTGGATTTTGGGCGAAAATAGATGGAGAACATAGGGAAATTCCGGGATCTCGTTATTTCGGGTTCTCGAGGGACGTTTGCGTTGGAGCCTGGTCTGTTTGTTTTGCACGGGTTCGCTTCGGGCTCGATGGCTACTGGGTAAACAGAGTTTAACAGAAATTTACGCAGAACTGTGGGCGGCGCGGCCGAGAGTTAATCGGAGATGGGCACATCGATAGCAAGTGCCGATGGTTTTAACAAAGACTTGGAATCGAAATCAAAGCGGATTCCAATCACACAGCCATTCGGAGAAGGGTTAATGAGAAATTCGAGGAAGATGCCGGTTTGTCAGTTGATGGATGTGCAAAGAGGCTTATGTGCTTCTTGGAATTCAGTGAACTATGGGCTCGGCTTGATGTGGTTGAAGAGTTTGCAGAAATCCCCAGTTGTGAGAAATCTATGTATGCTGCTGCTGCACGCTTTAGGCAATGTTCAGAGTTTCAGCTCGCATATCTCTCCCGTACACGTGCACTAAGAAGATTGTGACCTATTAATTTTGTGGCTGATATGTTTTCAAAGAGACATCAAAATCGAAATCAAATTCATTACTCCACTAAGACTTTTGCCAAGAGGATAGAAGTAAGCTCCGAAGTGTCGCATTCATTTCATAGTCATTTCATGGGCTTAATCGGAAAGCTAGCCTCAATGCTGTTGTGTCTTTTGAATAAATTAATACAGGTATTCATTCTATTATTTTGTTTTATTTATTAATTTATTTACTTACTTATTCATTTATTTATTAGAAGTTTAACATAACCAATAATCATGTTTATTAAGAAGAAGGGATGTTTTTGGGTTTCATTCATAATCCGTGTCGTTTCTTTTGGGACATAGTTTCGTCACAGACCTAAGGGATATGGCCATAAGGGCAAGATAGTGTATATAAAGATTGGTCCAGCCATCATGATTTAATTTGTGAGTAACACTTTAACGCCAAGTTTTCTTGCCCGAAATTTCCTTGTTTCAGTGTTTTATAAATTCAACCACATAGTGGTACACAATTGTGCAGCGCGTTAAGATTGCTGAAGCTTTTTAAGAAAATGGGCGTTCAAATCAAAAGGCATTTCGTTCACTTAGTGATTTTTCTGGTCAGCATAATCGACCGAATGTCACCCCAATCGGTAGAATTGTGCGCAAATTTCAGCTGACCGGGTATGTAGGAAATGCAGAAACTCCTATGCATTCTCGCTCAGTTCGTTCTGCTGAAACAACAACATTGCTGTTGTTCGCGATAGTGTGGCAGAAGAGCCGTCTCATCAAGAACATCACTATCATCTAAAAACATCACTGATGGGAATTTTAAGTAAATATTTGAATTAACACGCTTACAAGGTTCAATTGAGTGCTGAAGCCTTCTCACCTCGTCAATACGCCGAAAGGTTGCTTGAACACACGGATGTGAATGATGACTTTACAACAAGAAAATTATCTTCAGCGACGAGCCATACTTTCACCTCAGTGGATTTCTTTCTTTACGGATATTTTAAAGAAAAAGTGTTCGTCAATGAGCCAAGGACAATTTAAGAGCTTAAGGATGAGATAATTCCGCAGATTGACGACATTGAACCTCAATTTTGTATCAAAGTCGTTAAAAATATGGACCATCGGATAGAGGTATGTGGGTCGCCGTGGCGTAGTGGGTTAGTGCGTCGTCCATCGATTCCCACTGACTTTTTCTTCTTCATGAATACCGAACATTGTGCTTCGCCGTCTTCCCCCCGAAGCGGTCCAAATTTACACAACCTTGTTCAACAATGCGCTGAGTAATGCACATTACCCCACGCACTGGAAAACAGCTGTTGTTCCACCGATCCCTTGACTTTGAGAAGGCGTTCGACACCGTTTGGTTGGAGGGCCTCTTCTTCAAGCTGGTCAGGCTTGGCATAAGTAAACCATTGCTATACATGGTCTATGACATGATAACAGGTAGAAAGTTCGTTGTGAAAAATGGTGAAGTAACTTCCACTACGGTCTTTAACATCAAAAACGGTCTGCAACAGGGGGCCATCGGTTCCCCGATATTGTTTTCTATATTCACTGCAGATCTTATTGGTTCCATGCCGCACTTAATTGCGTACGCCGACGACCTAGTTGCGTACAGATCAGGTCCGAAGGTCGAGGTAATAAACATCTTGTTGCAGTGTGACTTCGAGAAAATCCAGAGATTTTGCGACGACTGGAAGTTGCTTATCAACTTCCAGAAGTGCGAAACTAGTCTTTTCCGGACCCCGTTGGACAGGGCATCGCGGGATACGCGCCAAAACTGCCGTAAGTTCGGCATAGTTGACCCGCATGGTCGGCCGTTAGCTGTAAAAAGTGTAGTTAGATATCTAGGCATTTGGCTGGATCAATATCTGTATTTTGACAAACATATAGGTATTGCTCTGACGAAAGCCAGAAAAGCCTTTGCTGCGGCAAGAAGGTTGTTTTTCAGCAGCCAACTTGATACCAGAGTGAAGGTAATCTGCTACATGGCCCTAGTACGGCCCATTATGGTGTACGGTTGTCCATTGTGGTTCAACGTGAGTCCTTCCCAGATGGAAAAGATGAGGGTGTTCGAGAGGCAGTGTCTTAGGAGCTGTCTCCGTCTGTATCGCACACCCGAGTCTGAGTACAAGAAGTACTACCCTAACGAGGTCTTGTACAACGAGGCAAACGTGAATAGGGTAGATAATTTTATTATTAAACTAATCAGAAGGCACACTGCACGAGCTATGACCTCGTCCAACAGTCTGATCTTTGGGGCTTACTACCCCAATAGTATGTACCATGAAAGGGTGCGCCTTAACGGCTTTATTCCTCCCGAAGCATTCCTCTATCTAGACACAAGTGGCCTAATACAGGATCCACAAGGATGTCCTATCATCTTCCATGTCGTACGCCGAACAGTGGATAGGCGACTTCAATACGAACCGGATGTCGTTCGCACCCACGAGGATCTCCTCCGGTTCAGTAGAGCGATCCCCGCTCGAGATAGGAAAGAGTCTGCCAAAGAACGGCAATTTTACTGGTGGTTACACCAAAACCAGCCTCCGCCACCGCTAGCTTTTCCACAGGATCAGATAGTTGACCATAGTGGCCAGCTTATAAAGTTTTTAAGGTAGATGTAAGAAAAAAATAAAAATAATAATAATAATAAAACATTAAATCCAAAAAAAAAAATATATATGTATATGAAATAAAAACAAAAAAAAAAGGTGCATCACGGCGTATAAATTATATATGTTATGCATATACACAACATATACGCCCTGGTGCACGTGTCCGTACTGTTACGGACATAGTTAAGATAGTATTAAGTTTTATGTTAGGTTAAGTTAGAATAAGGTAGTGTAAGTAGTTAAGCTTAGCCAAGTTTTTTATAAGTTTTCTTGGCAAATTAATAAATAAATAAAATATTGTCTCAATGACTAAAAAAAAAAAACGTAGATTAAGCCGAAAGGCACATTTAGAAAGTAGTTCAGATTAGCTTAGAGTACAGGCATAGGGTCAGTAGGTTAGTATTAAGAACATTGTCTTAAGTTAGTTAAGCTAGTTTTAAGTACTTTTGTGTAGCATGTAAGTAAAATTATTCAGAAAGAAAAAATAAAATTACATTAAAAAAAAAAAAAAAAAAAAATAGTGCGTCGTCTCCTACACAGGGGGTGCCGGGTTCGATACCCGAATTTACCACCTTTTATATTTCACGGCTCCACCTCTTTCGAGTCCCTGACAATGCTCAAAGAGTATTCCTGCCTAGAAAAAGCTTCTCAACTTCGTCGTTCGGAGTCGGCATTAAACTTTAAGTCCCTTCCACGCGTGAGAGAACAATAGCACGCACAACACGAGTGGTTGCTGAGAAGCTAGGCCCTGGCCCTCTACGGGCTGTAGCGCCACCCATATTATATTATTATATAGAGGTATGCCACCGAAGCCGTGGCGAGCATTTTACCGATATTTTGTATCACACATAATTGTTATAGATCTCTGAAAAATGTTTGTTTTATTTACAACTAGCTGTACTCGGAGCGCGTTGCTACGCATGTTAAAAAATCATATTTAAAAGAAAGTCAGCATATATGTATTCATAAGAAAACTTTTATTATTTATTTTTTTTATTGACGTGCTGTTGGATATGCAATATTTTTTGTTTTTCTATCTGATGCATACACGAATAGTTCAGAAGGTTTTCCGACGCATGAACAAGCCACATAAAGTTGCCAATGACAGAAAAATGGACTTTCTAAATTTAGGCTTTGGGCCTTGTTTTGTTGATGGTCATTGCATAGGCAACTACGATTTTATTAGAAATGTTCAAAGGTAATATACACTTCTGATAACTATTTTGTAAGCGTTTAATTTATCATTATATTAGCTGTGTTTTTTTGCAAGCGTATATAGGCCTAATTTTGAAGTGCACAAAAAAACGATCATCGGCGCTTACTGATTCATCATAAAATATTGGCAGGACCGACGACATTTATGACATTTGCTAAGCGGTCAGGGGTGTAGTCGTATGGTGATGGTTGATCTTTGATGGTTACAATCTTCGTTTTGTGACTGTGTAGCGTGACCATCACTTTTAAAGCAAAAACACTTAATAATTATAAAATAAAAAAAAAAAACACTTCGTGAAATGAAAAGAATCGTTTACGAAGCCAAAACGGAATGTATAGCAGAGACACTCTGAGTATACCAAAAATTGCATACTTATGGATGCCAACAAAATTGAAAGTGATCTAATACATCAACCAAACCTGCATATGTAAGCCACATACAGCAACCTAAACAATGAATGAATGAATTCAGGAATGAACACACAGAAATTAATGATTGGAAGCATTGTTTTTATCCGCGCTTATTTCTTAAGCGGCGATAGATATGATGAGGAACTTAGGCGGACTTGTTGTTAGTGTATTTAACATGCAAATTGAAATTTAAGCGTATGTACGCTTGCAAACAAACGCAGCTGTTATTATTAACAAATGAACAAAATATCGTGTCACCCTGTACGCTTCCACATACACATGAACAAGCATTCTTAATGCAATTCAGCTATCTACTTGATATAATCCTCTCAACGATCTACAATTATGCTCTCAATTGTGTAAGTTAACTTTTACATTGTATGCTCTCAATCAGATTATGTTCTCATGTTATACTCATTGTGTTATACAACTGTGTTATACGAATGTTATAAAAAGGCTGATCGATGTTATTAACGTGCTCTGTTGAATAAATTCCGTTAAGGCGATACGTTCTCGAGTGAGTCTGTGTTCTTTGTTGTTTGTGATATTTGTGATATTTTACATTCATTCTGAAAACTAATCGGCTTACAAACAGTCAGATAAGGTTAATCTATAAATCGGATCACGATCTGATCACAAAAGTACTCAGATTACAGTCAACTCTAATGAAATGCATTTCATTTGCGTATGAAATGCAATCAATGACGAAGATAATAATATATAAATGTGAATAATAAAACTACATACATGTACTAACATTATGTCTGTCTGAATCCAGCTTGCTTTGAAATGCCATGCAGTTCCTTTACTTTCACATATGTATATACACCTAAGTCTGTTTTTACACGGTCTTTTTTTACACGGTTTTGACATAACACGGTTTGAAAATTGAATATTTTTAATTTTTGCGAAGTATGTTCATATCACAAAAAAGTATTTATGAAAGAAAAAAGTCTGAAACCATCGATAGTATCGATAGTGCTATCGATAGTTTGCGAACACTAGCTTAAAGATTTAAGTGAATTCCCTTTTAGCGCGTACAAGCAATTTTTACTGGTCAAAGCAAATGTTTGTTTAGGGGAATTCCCTTTATGTGCATACAATTTTAAGATTAGAGTGCATATCTTTTTTATCGTTAATTACTATGCTTGTGAAAATAAGCATTATATATTTGATTTAATAAAATAAACATGAATTCTTGTTCTTAAAAATTCTTGTTTTTCACTAATTTTAATAGGTTTTAGAGATTAGGAACAAATCACCCATTTTTGTATACGATCAATGTCTTTTTTTACACGGTTTTTTTTACACGGCTTCTTCTGGAACCAATCTACCGTGCAAAAACAGACTTAGGTGTATATTTTTTTTCATACACAACTCACAACATAGAGACGCAAACAAAAACTTCTCCCAATATTTTTTATCTCAAAAAAGTGCGCTACCAAATCCCTATACAATCTATATATTTGTATGTATATCGGCAAAGCCCAATCAAATATACGGAAGAGAACATGGCACATCACAACTTCATCAAAGTGGGGTGGAAGTAAGAAGTGTGTTTGTGGCTTTGTGAGTGTTCTCGGAGGGATGTTTATATTTTGTGTAAATCTCAAATAGTATCTTTTACCATTTAAGAGTCCATAAAGCCCAACCAAACAAACAAACACTGATTTTTATATGTAGAGATTATCATCATGCGTGTTCGTTGGAACACCCTTTATATATCTGTATACATATGTATATAGATATATTTTTTAAATATTTTTGTCTTTTGACTGACGACAAAAACGAGCTCGTATTTAGCAAGATAGCATCGGATGGGTTATTATATTCTGAACTTTAAACTAAGAATAAATATAGGAGTTGTGAAATTCCACGAAGGTAGTATATCTTGAAACAAATTGAGGTGTATCTGGGAACATTGACAAATTATTTATTTATTTAACAAACTCAATTAATAATACAAATCATCAAACAATTAAATTAAATCCATATTCATAAGTATTTATTTAAGAAATGCGTAATCTTTGAAAGCTTAATTGACTCATCATTTCTTTCACTGCCAACTCGTCATCTCCACACAAGTCTTCATCGCTTTCATCAATTGCTGATTTTCTTCTGATGATTCATCCTGCCGATGTTCCGGTGTTCTGGGAATCATTGGAAGCTCTATATCATTACTATTGGTAACAACATCTTCTGAAGCCTCCTTCAACGCCTTTTCGTTAACATGAGCCCGTTTTACACGCTTTACCCGGGATGATAGGTACTCGGGTAATTGTTGGAACGTGTATTAAGATCAAGAGAACTAAAAAAAAAATAAAAGGCAAATTATCGCCAAACCATGCTGCCCCATTCCACCCAGACAAAGGCTAACTGCTACCCTCTTGGCTCCTGCTGACAACGTGTGCTTTTTCCCAGTACCCGCTACTTTTGCTACAGTTGCACTGCTTTGTCTTTTCATAGTCCCACCTCCGAACTTTCCAGATTTGAGAACATCCTTTGTTTTGTACGTGCCTTCAGCACGGATGTGGCTACTTTTGCCTGAGGTGGTAGGCTACGACCTAGGTTTGTCCCTATGGTCTTCTGTCCTTGTATTGGCTTCCTCGGACGCGTAGCTTTTTCAAGATACCGAGTTCTTTTCGCAGTGGATCATCCATTCCGCCGGGTTGTCAGTTATGGATAGTTGCGCATTTTCCTCGTCGCGTTGGTGGGAGAGGCTTGAGGGATCACGGAGTTAGGCAGAACTAGATTCACCTCCGTTTCCCTTCTTTCCCTTACTGGCTCAGCCAGAACCCGCTGGCCCTTTCGGCGGTTGGCGTGATCTTGCCTTATGATGGGCTTTGGGTCTTTGAAGCTTTCCAGCTGGTTTCACCATTCTGCCGCGGCCTGCTACAGGCTTGGCATTTTAAGTTTTAGGCGGCTCAACTACAAGCCTCAACGCAAGCCCTGTAGTTATCTTAGCTCTCCTTGTGATTTATTTGTTTTAAATTTTTGTTCCCACGAATAACTGAGGAAATTATAGTTGTCCACATCAGAGCCTCGCAAGGCCGTTGTTACTTCCCAAGGTGCTTTCAAAGGCACCATTAAAACATGTCTATCTTACTTATCCTATCTGCGGACTGCCGAATGGGTACGTTCCACTTGGCACCCTCGATTAGATGGATGATAGACTTAGTTCACCCAAGACCCATTCCTCCGATTGGAGAACTTCTGTCCAGGATGTAGCATTGTTTCCCATGGTATAGTCACCCTTTCAGTATGCTTTGGTGTCGGTTGAAGGCACCACATCACGCTAACGTATCCATCGCGCGGAGGGTAAATACTAAGACTGGAAGCAGAATGCCTGAAAGCGAAAAGGATGGAAGCCAGCACAACTTCATGCTTCGAACTTTCAAGATAAGCTGGACCCAAGCTTTTCTTGGACATTGTCAAGAATCTGAGGGTGATCGGTATAGAACCAGTATCAAGTGCTTACAAGTTTTAATCTATTGCGGTATGGGATACCAGAACGATGACGTGGCCCACTCTGCGCGATCAGGGTTAAATAGTGGATGCAGGGCAATTTACTGTATCAGGAACTTAATCACAAACCCTTGGCTTTGCTTTCACGCCCATCATAACCTCCATCTTGTGCGCTTAAGGAAATCTGACTTTAAACTATAACTTACGCCATTAGTAGACTCAAGAGTAGATGTAAGTGAATGGTTGCTGAAATATCTCACAAATCGCGAAACCATGAATCGACTGGAGTTGTCTGAGGTTCGCTCGACACGGTTTTTAAGTAAAGAGTCTTCATGACATGAGCAACGGTCTTCACGAAAAATCAAATGCGTTTCATTGTTAACTCAAATTTATGTCTTTATAATTGCCATTGGCATAATCTCAAAATAATCTCACCCCATCTCATCTCAACCTCAACCGATCTGAATGCCTTGGACTTCGTCTGCTTGCGATGACATCCATCAGACTGTTCTCGTGTTACGTTCTCGGCTTGGATTACCCGCCCAGGGAACTTGCATAAGAAGTTCTAACGCAACACTCATTGACGTGACTGTCTCCCGTTCTGCGTCAGCCTGCCACGTTTGCCCATTACTCTCAACAACCGCCTCACCCAAAGGATGAGGATGAGGAAAAATGAATATCGAATATCGAGGGCAAAATAAATTACAAATTGGAAAATTGTATTTGTTTAGGCGTAATCCACAAGCTTTTGCCGTCAGCATCAGGCGCAAACATGGCGGTTTCCCGCTGCCAGCAGGCACGAGCGGCAAATTGCGCGAGCATCCGGAGAGGGGGTGGGAAAGCAAATTGATTTTCCATGATGTTTCAGTTTTTTTGTTGTTCTCTACACGCTCTTGCTCTGGTCGAGAGGTGTAAGAGGATACATTTTAATAATTCCGATGTAATAACCAAAGTGTGCAAAAAACAAAAAAAAAAAAACAGTACCGGCCCACGCATGGGCTAGGAAAGCTGATGAGGTTCAAAGTGGTCGTTTGGGATTGAAATTGATAAGCTGGCAGGATTATCGCATACGGGCGCTTGAATGTCATGTTAATTTATTATCCTGCCCACACGGTGCGGGAGCGGTTGCACGACGATGTGCAACATAATGGATTTAATTGGACATAGCGGCGTGCGGGGGAGCGGCAGAGGTTTGATAGTTCTTTGAGGCTCGAAATTAATGCTGATCGATTGTGGGCTGGTGTTTCGAAATAATCAGCAATTAATTTATGAGGTATTCCTTTGAGGCACGTGAAAGGGCAAACATGGTTTGAAGTCAGCATTCGATGTAGCTCGGTTATTTGTAAACATTCAGGAGCTTTGAGGGGTGGTGGGGTACTCTGATTACTCAGTAGAGGAATGAGAGGTTTTACGAGGTAACTGACAGGTTTCTTGCTCATCACAAGTTTGCTTGGAACAGGAGCATCTGATCGTTAAACATCGCTTAAACATCACTGTGCCAATATGGCGCTCCATTTCCTGGACTGACTGTATGACAATGCAATGTTTCAATATCCTTGTCTCGACTTTATACGATGGCAAAGCTTTGGCGACCTATGGCTGTTGCAGTCTTCGCCCAAGATCCAAAAAAGGGGCCTGGTCACCAAGTTGAGGGTTCTGTGTGAAGTTAACCCCCTCACTACGTAAAGTCACATTTCTTGGGAAAAAACTGACTCGATAACGTCTGTTCACAAACCCACCAAACTGATAAAATACACCGATTCTGCACGTGGAAGGGGAGATGTCTTAAGAGACCGTAGGCAGTTGAAGAACTAGAACAGAACAGACCTTACGTAAGACATTGATCATCCCAGATCGGAGAAATAGAGAATCTGGAAAGCATGTGAAGCAGTAATTGGTCTTTTCTAGGCAAAACTTCCACGTGTGGTTTGGTTTTATCTGTCTTGATGGCATTTGGAAGAGAAGATTCAACCACGAAGTGTACAAGTTACACAGAGATATAATCCTAGCCAAGCATCTACGGATTCAACTCTCCAGCCTGACCAATCCTTGACTCCGCTTCTGTGGCCCACAAAACCGATTGGACGCAAAAGTGGCGAAAGACCTTAACTATATTGGCGTGCAAGCTGGCCTGGCTGTAGATTATAGAAGCTAAAGAGACACGTGTCCTTCCCGGACTGCAGTACTATCAGAAGAAGGAGAAATAAATCAGGTTGAAATATCGGAATGAACATTGGCTAAATTCAAAAGTAGATCTAGAGGAAGTTAAAGGATGATACCTTAAGTCACCCCAAGGCCATCACAAGAATTCGTGTAAGAACGTCGAAGAATGTAGGGAAACCAGAGAAGAAAGATAGGAAAAACAATTAAAAAAACAACAACGTTGCGATGTACAGTGCGGTCTCGGTAAATGCAACTCTCGACTCACGCAATTCCTAAATTTTCGCAACAGCTAAATTTAATTGTTTAATACAGTAACGCAGTATTCGGAAGTTTATAGACAAGATTCGACAATCGCAACTACCACAGTTTCTATTAGTTGCGATAATCGAGAATGTACTTTATGAAATTGATTCTACAACATTGTGGTCTGAATTACGGTATTCGACTTTCATCTCACAACATTTTTTATTAACAAATGGGTGGTGTACGAGGGGGGGGCACCACCCTATCCGATGAGTTGAAACGTGCAACCGCAAGCGTGCCGTCATCCTCCTCCTCGACACTGAAGCTGTCCGCTTTGCCTGATGCAACGAGGGGTATCCGCTAGGATAGGTAAGGTAGGTGGGCTGCTAGTGCATTCACCAGCACACTTAGATCATATTAGTCCATAGTGATATCCATAGTCAGACTACTACCACTCCAGTGATGTCAATTTGATCCCAACAAATGGTGTCCGGGCCAGATTTGAAAACCAGATAAAAGCGTACTAACTTTGATTTCACTGCGATTCGAACCGGGGATCCCGCTAACTAGGGGCGGGTATTCTCTTTGGTGTATTCGCTAAGAGGGGTTTCACTGTGTTTTGAAATTAAATCACGAGCCAAACGCCAGAAGCGTATCGTTCGTCCTCATGCACTTACTTTTATTGTATCCACAGATTGTGGAACAGAATAAGCAAACTTATGTATTTTGCATTAAATTTATCGTTACCCTCAAAAAAGGCCCCATCGTACTTCCAGGCATCAGCCTATTGATATGTACTAAGCCACACCCTGTATTCTTCTACCACTCTCCCCACGGACCTTCCATTTGGTATTACTTCGCGGGGCTGCTTACCAAATTATGCTGTATTCTTGATGTCTCCGCCCTCTGCAATTTTATTTGGACATCATGGGCAAAGGAGCTTATCTTGTTGCAGGACCTTGTCATTTGCTGGATCAAGTTATCTGCAATTGGCAGATAAATCGATTGCCTTTCTGCCGCAAAGCGATTGCAGTGAATGGCTCTTCTCCCACATTTGGACAATCGTGACAGAAGGTCTTACTTTCGTATCCACTTTTGTGTAGATATTTCCGATAGCCACCGTGACCAAACAAGAACTGCCTGAGATGATAGTTACAGTTTCCAATTGGTCTCGATGTCCACCTCTCGATAACGGCAATAAGTCCGTAGGTCCATCTTCTTTTTGTTAAGCTGCCCTACTTAGCTAGCCACTGCACAAGTGACACTGCCCACTCTTCTTCTTTAATTTATTGGGTCTGCTGGCGATGCAGTGAACGTCCACATTTGACTTTACTCATCTCGTCTCAAGATGGGCTGTCAGGACGTGGATGTGCATTGCATCACAGTCTCGATTTGAGGAATTCTTAAAGATATCAGTTTTGGAATTCTTTTAGTGAAACAGTCTTGAAATTGTCCCTGCTCCTGAGTCGGATACGTTGCCGTCTTACCTTTGAAAGTCCTCGCGATCAGAGGCAATGAGTGTCCGCTGAACGTTCAGAAATCGTGAGTGCTTCCCTGAATCTGCCAGAACTCAGATCACATCCTTCCACTGTTGAAAGCGAATTCAAAGACATAGACACCATATTCCCTAAACAAAAAGCCATTTAAAACTGTCTAATGCCACTTTTGAATATCGTCCTCTCCTCTGACCATCCGTCCCCTCGTCTAATTACACATCTCCTTAACGACCACATGTCAAATGAGCTCCACCAGCCCCCCCAGCAGCAGAAGGAAAAACGCCAAGAGGTCGAAAGCAGAAAAAAACAACTCCCTGTGGCATCAGCCAGTGACTCGCGCCCCATCCAGCACAAATGAACTCCGTACACATTCAATATATCAAATTGATTACCCGCAAATCCCCTTTGATTTATTTTCATTGCAGCGCCTTTCATCCGTGGCACGGGCATGTCCTTCGGCAAGTATTCACATCGCTCGCGCCCCAGCCGGCCCCGGGAACCATTAAGCCGAAAAAAAACCCGTTTAATGGTTTTTACTACAACAAGCATTTAGAAAAATCAACACATCCCCAGCGATGGAAGGATGCAAGGACTCCTCGTCGAAGCAAGTAGTTTCATGCATCAGTTGATAAAAGCTGAGTATACTGGACCAGCAGCATCACCAGCCAGAACGCAACCGCTTTTGAGACTTTTTCCCTTCTCGCTGAGTCTTCCTGGTCGTCGCCGTCGCCGCACCCCGCCCCGCCCCCTCCGTCCTGGGGCGACCATTTAAGCAGTGAAAACTTTGTGAATGACTTTATCCGGCTTTTCGGTTAGTGGCTGCGGTGTAAGAGGTGATCTCCTGCTTCAGCAGGATGCCAACCAGAAAGTCATCTCCATTATACGCTGGCACAGCGCATATCCTTAGTGCCCGAGTATCTGGGGTCCCGGCGAATGAGTAGAGGCATTCATCTCGTCCGCAGCGCTCGTCGTCGTCGTCGTCGTCGTCACGCTGGGGAATGCATCCTCGGGTCATTTGATTCTGGTTGTGTGTTGGGCGGGGGAACGGGCGAGATGAGATATTCCATTCAACCGCCAAAACGAACACAAAAAGAGGAGACTATTCGCCAGCAAGCCACAGGACGTGTACGAAGGATGTTGATGATGATGGAAGACACACAAAGGTCCTTTTTGTTTCCCTTTGAAAGGGAATCTGTTGAGGGTTTTTCCTCGTCATTCTTCCATGGGGTCTATTGAGTGCATGGTGCATGCATCCTTTTGTCTCCTCATTCAACATCGACTCAAGGCAAATCTAAGGTCCTCGTGCGCACCTTCTCACACTCACCCACGGTATCTGGGTCATCAGCATCATCATCGTCAACCGCGTTGTCACAGCTGTGGATGGGGGATGAACGATGGCCTGCAAGGATGCTGATAAGATTGTATCCCGTCGGTATTGTGTTAACTTGAGCTCTCGAAGCACTCGATAAATTTGCGATGGGGGCTGCGAGCTCTCAAACAGCACTGAGATCATGGACGCTGGCAGGGTGGTGGTCGGTGCGAGTGGTTAATTTGGATTATCTGGTTGGAGTGGAATTGCTGACCTCCACACCGCAGCTGGTTGAGGCCGTGTGGCCGACTGGTGATGTTTGAAACTTCCGCACTGTGCTCTGCGAAGGGGGCTGGGACATTCCCTGTGGGGACTACGTTCGGTGCAGTAAGTCAAGCAGGCGATCGGAATCGCATTGGGCGGTTGTGGTTTGGCGGCGAATATGGGGAACCACCTCGTTGCTTGGAATTTTCCGGTGAAGGAGAAAGTTGCTGCTACCGCCGCAGAAGCCAAACAATGGGTGGAAGCACACAAACGGTGAGGCCGCAAATTCTTGGCAAGGCAACGCAAAGAATTCCTCTGCATTCAAGCAAGGAGCATCTTAAAGTTGTGCGCCGCTAAATAGAAAATGGACTGTGATATTGGCCAGGAGCCAGTCGAATTTGGTGCAAAAATGTTCCTGTTCATGTGCATGTTCATGTTCATGTTCATGTTCATGTTCATGTTCATGTTCATGTTCATGTTCATGTTCATGTTCATGTTCATGTTCATGTTCATGTTCATGTTCATGTTCATGTTCATGTTCATGTTCATGTTCATGTTCATGTTCATGTTCATGTTCATGTTCATGTTCATGTTCATGTTCATGTTCATGTTCATGTTCATGTTCATGTTTATGTTCATGTTCATGTTCATGTTCATGTTCATGTTCATGTTCATGTTCATGTTCATGTTCATGTTCATGTTCATGTTCATGTTCATGTTCATGTTCATGTTCATGTTCATGTTCATGTTCATGTTCATGTTCATGTTCATGTTCATGTTCATGTTCATGTTCATGTTCATGTTCATGTTCATGTTCATGTTCATGTTCATGTTCATGTTCATGTTCATGTTCATGTTCATGTTCATGTTCATGTTCATGTTCATGTTCATGTTCATGTTCATGTTCATGTTCATGTTCATGTTCATGTTCATGTTCATGTTCATGTTCATGTTCATGTTCATGTTCATGTTCATGTTCATGTTCATGTTCATGTTCATGTTCATGTTCATGTTCATGTTCATGTTCATGTTCATGTTCATGTTCATGTTCATGTTCATGTTCATGTTCATGTTCATGTTCATGTTCATGTTCATGTTCATGTTCATGTTCATGTTCATGTTCATGTTCATGTTCATGTTCATGTTCATGTTCATGTTCATGTTCATGTTCATGTTCATGTTCATGTTCATGTTCATGTTCATGTTCATGTTCATGTTCATGTTCATGTTCATGTTCATGTTCATGTTCATGTTCATGTTCATGTTCATGTTCATGTTCATGTTCATGTTCATGCTCATGTTCATGTTCATGTTCATGTTCATGTTCATGTTCATGTTCATGTTCATGTTCATGTTCATGTTCATGTTCATGTTCATGTTCATGTTCATGTTCATGTTCATGTTCATGTTCATGTTCATGTTCATGTTCATGTTCATGTTCATGTTCATGTTCATGTTCATGTTCATGTTCATGTTCATGTTCATGTTCATGTTCATGTTCATGTTCATGTTCATGTTCATGTTCATGTTCATGTTCATGTTCATGTTCATGTTCATGTTCATGCTCATGTTCATGTTCATGTTCATGTTCATGTTCATGTTCATGTTCATGTTCATGTTCATGTTCATGTTCATGTTCATGTTCATGTTCATGTTCATGTTCATGTTCATGTTCATGTTCGTGTTCATGTGAAATACTTAAAGCTGCCTAGAATGAGTTAGAATTCAAATTCGAATCGTTGGAAGTAGGTCGCGGGTACATCCTTTTCCGATTCCGGCCCCGAGAGCATTAATCAAAATTCCTAAAAATGAGCACACATCCGCCCAGAGCTAACTCGCCTTGTCGCTTCCCCCTCCAAGTGAATTTTATCTTGATCGCGAAGCAAACTGAAAGCGTCACCCAAATTTTAATCTTGTCGGTGCGGCGCACCCCTTGCCTGCATTCATAGCTCCACACTTTTGACATTTCATTTCCATAATTAAGTCAGCGGAGTAAATACGCCGTGTTCCATCAGCGCTTCACCTCCCGCAACCCATCCATTCGCATTCGCATTCTCGGCACTCAGCCATAGCTCAGTGGCGCCAGTGCCAGTGCTCTCGCATCACGGCCTCGTGCGCCCCCTCCGCAAGCACTCTTTGCAGCGCGATCCCATCCTGCCAATTAATCCTGCACATTAATAATTGTGTGTCACTGGGTGTGCACGGCCTCACGTCGTTCGTCCCAGCCGACGCATGCACCAAGCGAACGAACGAAAAATGCGAACTCCCTCCATCATCGCGATTTTCTTCCCCCTCCACCATCTACTGCCTGAAGCCGGTTGAACAACGAAGCACGAGCAGTAGTACCCCTTCGCATTCGCCTCCCCTCAGCAGCGTGCTAATTGACATTTTAAGCGTATTAAACAGTTAGAAAACAGAAACAAAGCGGCAACGAACGCTGCCAGTGCCAATGGAGGGAGCCCAACTCGTTCCTTGTGTCAGCCCTGAAATCTGGGCTGCTGTTTAACTTTGGCAAGCCGCGGTATTGCATCCCCGGCAGAGAGGAGATCCCTGCAGGACCACTTAATTAACGATGCAGGCGAAAATGATAAAGGATCTGTTGTGGGGTGGAGCCGTGCCACGCTGGTGGTGTAGCGAGACAGATATGCAACCGAAGAGGACTCCTGAATCAGTATACAAAGACCGACCGAGTGGCGCGTACAACAAAGAGGACCTGTATTTTTTTTTTGTTTTCCTGCGCTGATTTTTTGAAGGAGAATTATATTTACGTTCGCGCGAGAGTCAACTCTTTGGAAGTGCTCCTGAGCGGAATCAGCTGGCAACGTGTGTGTGCTCATGGATAATGGCAACGAAGGCATGGAGGTGCGGTGAGGGGGGACAAAGACAAACAGAGGCGCATGGCAACGATGGCATAGACTCGGAGCTGGTTTGAGTTTAAGAGCTTCTTCCGCACTCACACGCTAATTACAAGCGAAAAAGTTGTTCAAAAAGTTTTAACTACCAGTGGAGCCATGCTGCTGGAGGAGGAGCACTGCAAATGGTGGATCTAGCTTGAAGTGTGTCGGGTGGGGGTAGGGTGACACATGCGAAGGAGAGATAATGAAACAGCTGCCTGAGTTGGTCTTCTTGGAATCTCTCGGAGGAAGTTATAAGATTCGGTGAAATGCTTGAATGTGCTACAAAAAGCAGACGCTCATGGCTCGCGCTCATGGCTCAATTGCGAAAAATAATCTGGTTGCCAAGGCGTCATATCTGCAAAATAACAGCTAACGAGCCATGACACTGCTAGGCCGTAGCAAAGACCATTCAAACCAAATCCCACTTCAATCACTGATCACCTCGTCACTCATCCCCCGATAGTCTGCAATCTTCTTGATAAAACGCAGTCCATCCACTATGTCAGGACAAAATATTCACATGCACTTAATTTAAAAGTCCTCCCTTGTCTCGTTGATAATCCCATAAACCAGGAAGCAGGATGCACATCAAAAAGGATTATCGGTGCAAGTCCAATCGAACACGAAAAAAGAGGACAACCCTGGCCCGCTCCATGCAACAGCACTAATTTGTCATGATGTTCCTGAATACAGAATATTGAGTCCAGCACAAAATCCTGCACGGATGCACGGTTGCCTTTAAAAAAAAAACAGCTGTCCTTTTATCATTTTGCATTCATTTTAGCGCACAAGATAGATCGCCGGGGCTACCTGATCCCCTGTCAGTTGCAATCAATGACCCTCCCCTCAACCGCATGCACGGAGGGTGATAACCTACAGTCGTCGAGCAGAACCGCACTCATGGCCATATCGATTTTCAGCCAAAAAGGATCGACGAAAAACCAGGCAAAATGACACCGGCAACTTACACCACTGTTTATGTATTCATGTGGCATTGGTTGGGGACGGGGGTTGATTTTATTTGCCTTTGATTATCCATTTTATTGGAAGCGATACGGCGGCGGCGAACAGGACATCTTCCGTCATAATGACATCGGGCGGAAGTGGGTGGCTGGGCTGGAAGAATGTGTTGGTCGTTTGCCAAAACGGAGAGACAAATTCTTTATGACATCTGCAGTGTGCATAGAACAAGTGTGCCATCTTGCTCCCCCAGCCCCACGTGACGAAGGGATGCCATGCTGTGTTGATGGTGTGTAGATGGGCGCCAGGCGGTGAAAGGCTGTTTGGCTGGTGAATTTATTGGAAATCGTTGAAGCGATATAAATCTTTGACTGCTAAGGGGGTACTCTTATTACGAATCGAGTGTAAATACGTCTCAAGGGTCGTAAAACAAGGTGGGCGGTGGGTGGAGCGAGCCTGTGGAGGAACATGAATTGCTCCTCAACGGAATTTTATTGAACTTCAATGGGATTCGTGGAATTCTTTAAAATCTTGTACTGCGGTTCATTGGCCGCGGTGCTCATGGATAATGGCAACGAAAGGGTGGAGGTGCGGTGAAGGGGGGACAAAGACAAACAGAGTAATCCAATTTGTCTGCTCCCCTTGTGGGGGGGGGGGGAGTAATTGTGAGCATAAGCATTCGAGTGACTGATCTCCGATATGGTGGCGTATACGTAACTAATTAATAAACAATTGGTGCTCCTTTATGGTTTGCGCCAGAGGCTGTGTAATCACGTGGAACGTCATTCTTCTGTACCTCGTGACATACCACTGCCCCTTGAGACTGCAGTTTGGCATTACAATGCTTGGAGATGGTTAGTAGTAAGAAGGCGAGCGGGTCTTAGGCCGCTCTCAGTGTTTTAGTCTCACATGGGATGCTAGAACGGAAGACATTTACCTTTCGTAGAAATAATCTTGCATTTCAGTAATTAAGAGTTCACTTCTGTGCCGTCTAAGGATGAACGCATTTGTAAAGGCGCCGTAATCATTGAAGCCCTCTTGAAGCCATCATAATAATCTTTACCAAATAGTCTGATCTCATATCCTTTGTTAGTTAACTCTGTCATATGGCTGACTTGGAACTCGCGAGTTGTTTAATCTTTCATGCCGTTCCAAGCGCCTGTAATAAAATAGTGCGTCCTCTTTGTTCCCGGATTATGGACACAAGACCGTGATATCGTGTCCAAATCTATGGAGGACGACACAGAACGGATACAGTTCCCGTGTGCTCTTGATGTCCAGACTCCAAACTTCAATCGCCTGGGTCAGTTTGTGTAGTATCCTATCTGGCTTGCCACAAACAATTGTGTTAGTCACTAAGTGGCTTGCTCCACGCCATGGGTCGACCTTTTGTCTCTCGTCCTCACAATAGCCACCCCAACCAGGCTGCACCCTCCCAAACTGTCCAAGAAATACTGATTCTCCTTATTGCGCTCCTTTGTAACGAAAGCTCCCGTCCAGACTGGTGTAGAAAGATTGACCTTACCACTCTAGAAAGAGTATACAGAGATATAAAGGATAATCCTTTTCGCGAATCCAGGTCCTCCGATGTTCAACAGCGTCCGGTGATGACATCTGATGACGACGCTTCTTTGCCCGTAAAGAAACGCCGTGGGTTTTGAAATTAAAGCGGTTGTTGAGCAAAGCCACTAGGTGTCTTAGGGCCTCTTTTTAATAGATAGAAACCAACTCGGGAGTTTGCATACAACGCAGACATTCGACTAGTTGCTAAGATAGCCTTGGGCTTGCGGTCAGCTAGTCCAAGGCTGGTCGATTCTAGCCAATTTCTGATCCTAGCGATCTCTTCATTTGTGGCGGCATCGTGGCAGTGATAACTGTAATATCGCCAACAAAGCCGAAGACATTAACCCCTTGTGGTAGTGTCAATCCCAGCAATTCATCGTACCTTATGTTGAATAGGAATGCGCCCAAGGATTGATCCCTGAGGGATGTCCGCTGTCGTCCATACCCATGTCTGGTACCTAAGTTTCCAGTAGGCAAAATAGTTAACGATCTTGAGGCAGTGTGCCGTACTCATTCCGACAGTTCCCGGAGTTGAAAGCATTTTTCACGTTTTCGTGTCCGATCTCCATCTTTTTCCTAGTATCACTTTTAAGGCGTCAATGGTACAACGCGAATAGCTCTCTAGTGTTGGACATGTGCCAAGGCAATGGTGTGTCTTCTCTTGGTCTTCCTCATCTCTGCAAATTCTACAGAAGTCGTTATACGGCTTTATTTCCCACAAGACACCACGAAAGTGACATACCATCGTGGAGAAATTAGTGAATAAAAAAGGAACACTGGACTTCAAAATTATAGAGTGGAGTTCGAATTATTTCCAATTCATTAGGTAGTGAGAGATATTTTAAAAAGTTTCTCGTCATTTCTAAAACAGAAGTGAATATTTTTATAACTTCGACGAAGTTTCGCTTTACCTTTTCCGGCTAATCAAGGACATAACCATCATTATTCTAAAGCAGGTTTTCAAATTTAAAATGTGCATTTTAATGTGTCTCGGAGAAATGTATCAGTTCCACATTTCAATCAACTTCTTGTAATATTGGGGATTTTCGCAACTATAATTCAGCTGCTGATTTCGGAGGTATCCGTTTTGAGCGTATCCAGGACTGTTTTGATTTAAGCACAGGCAATTTACGAAGACAGCTCTGACAAATGCCAAGATATAAATTAAATGAACACACGCGTTAATAATTTCCAAATTATTTTTCTTCTTCTGGATTTACCAGAGCTCCATAGCTTATATTTCTTTCGAATAGTCTCGTTTCCATTATTGATTGGCGCCATCTATGCGAGCCACAACAAAACTCTCATTTACACATTAAATATACCAAATTTGAGATTTTGAGATCGAAGTGAAGTTGGTTGGATTTAAATAATACCTTATTACAGCTAAGTCGTCCAGATTATGTAAAGTTGATTTTAAGGTTTAAGTGTAACTCGGATTTAAGTTTAGTATTAGCTAACGGCCCTTAGTAGTTTTTACACAGTATTTCAATGAGCCTGAAATGGCTCTGATATTTTGACAGGTTCTCAAGCAATGTCCATCCGATCAGTTGAGGCCACTCAATGGCTCATGATTTTTTTATCCTTGCCCCTCATTCTCAATCCTTTGTTGCCAATTTGTGAAAGTTATAATGAACCTATGCGAATGTGGGTATACATCGTCAGAATCGTATACTTGTTTTACTTGATCGTCATCCTCTGTTTCCTGTTGTCAACCATATTTTTTGCCCACTTCGTGGTATCGATGAGCCAAGGCTTCTAATCGCCGGCATTCAGCTTCGGAGCAGGACTGTTCGGTACAAGGACTGTTATATTGTGTTATATCTGTGTGACAGTCACAAGTGAAGGCAGCTCACCTGTCCTTGCTCCCACTACTGATTGTCCAATTGTGGGTAAGAGGCATAGAATTAACTGCCTTCTATCAAGAATCAGACAGAGAATGGTTTTCAGAAAGAAGAACTTGATCACTGCAAGGTTTGATAGCCACTACTCTTACCCATTTCCTAGCTCTACGGACTAGCTTTTTAAAATGTCTTGATTTTCAAAATGACCCCACTCATGTAGACCACAGGTAATGCCAATGACCTACACCTTCAAGTCGAATTTCTATCTGAGATCGTATGACTATCCGACTATTATTTGGAATGCAAGGGCACTCTGATTTGCTTATCGCAAAAATATAGGACACTTTTCCACAGAAAAGATTTCCCAACAGATTCTTTTTCAGATTTTCAGAGCACACATCTCTGAAGTTTACGTTCCACAGTGAACGATCTCGTTTCGATTTCATGGCCGGGAGAATGAGTGTACGTATTTATGGAACATTGTTACTATTTCCTTCATGTCCGCTGAAACTTCGCGAACGATCTCGTTTCGATTTCATGGCCGGGAGAATGAGTGTACGTATTTATGGAACATTGTTACTATTTCCTTCACTAGAAGACAAGTGAACAAGTCACTCCTGTGGAAAATCAAGGTTACTTACCTTCACGTAAAATGGAGCACCAGCTACATTGTTTTTGGTGCCAGGAAACTAGTCAGAAATCACACGGTGTTTCAACGATCTTCACATCAAATTGACACCTCCTAATGAACCACTCCTGGCACAGCTGTGAGTGCCACATTTGCCTACCTTTAGGCTCATATTAAAATCTTTGAATGTGCAATCATATTTTTTGCGGATTCAACTGAACCTTTCCTAAGAAAGGAGCTTCCTCCAACCGCTCACCATTCATTCGCCTGTATTTAACGCACGTCAAATTGACAAACAAAAATCCATCCATTCTACGCCCTGCCGCAGAACAGATAAGCGCGTGCAATCTGACAATTGTGTCATATTGAAGAATCTGTTTTTCATTAATCATCGCAAAAGCCATTACGGCCGCCTGGCCCCGAGGGCACCCCGAACTAATCAATTATCCTTGTGTTCGTTGCTAAGCACATCAAGGCTCGACTCACTGAATTCCGTTGACGTACGTAAATTGAAATTCCGTTAACGACATCACTTGACTCTACGGGTAGCACTTCTGCACCCGCCACGGTTTGGAGGACGTGCTTAGGCATCCGCAAGGATGTGCACTCTTCGCAATTATAAGAGCATCACTGCATCGCAGGCAAGGGTAAACAAGTTTGAGTCGCGCTTCAAGCATCCCCCCTTGATTAGGAGTGTAATCAGCGCTATTTGAAATTAATTAAATGCAAGCATAGGTGAAGTTTCGTGGGTAAAATGTTGGCCATGCACAAATACGCGGGGACATTGGGAGCTAAATGCAATCGATTTAGGGAAGGATGTGGGGCGACGGCTCTGTGGAATGCCTCGCGTGAGGTGGATGGGTGACTGATGGAGTGGGAATGTGTCAGGAATGAGCTCATGGGAAGTTTGATGGAATCCATGGATGGGAGGAGGAATGGGCTGGGAGCTTGTCAGGCGCCCTGAAGGTCGTGGCCTGCGGTTGTGTTGACGCTCATTAGAGCGGGGCAAACTTAGCCAGCCTACCCAACTAAGATCCATCATCTCTTTTGCCATCAACTTCAAAAGTTGGTGGGCACAAAAGCATCAACGTCATATAGCCTCTCCAACTAGAGGCGTGGAGGATTTGAAAAGCAGAAAGGAGAGAATCACAGACACCGTCAAGAGAGGCAGAGACTCCAGAGTCGCTTCTAAGACAATAACCAACGTAGGTCTGGTTAGGTTAGAGTAAAGTGGCTGACTGTTTTAATGAAAGACAGAAGCCACACTTGGGCCAGCAAAGGCCTCTTGTGCTACCACGCGAGTGGTGGTTTTAAGTGCTTTTAGTAAAGCGAAGAACCGTATGCTGCTCTTAGTCTATGTCTACGGGATCTACGGGATGAGTGAGCACTGCAGTAGCTTAGGTTGGTTCCTCATCCTCGTCTTTGCAGGCCAATACAATGAGAGTTCTAGCGACCTTAGACCAGAGTAGTTTTGTAATGAGGCGTCCTGTGCCAGCACTTACTGATCTACTTTTTTTAAGCTTCAGTACATGTTTTACATTAGTGATTGGCTTGGATGGTGGATAACCATCCGGAAAGAGAACAGAGCTTGAACACTTTCTAGCGAGTTCAGCCTCTTCTCGGCACCCATATTAGTACTAACTGGCGACTCATGCAGAGCCCGAACCTGAGCATTACCTGCTTTCCATCGCTGCCGGTCCTTGACACGCTGCTTCCAGTCATCAAGACCAAGGTTGGTCTTTATGCCGATTGCTTGGTCTTTATGCCTGAGGTTCGGTCTTCCTCTCCTTCTCGAACCAAGAGGCTCGGATTCGAATACCCTCTTAGCTGGAGCGTTGGTGTCCATGCACTCGATGTGGCCGAGTTATTGCAGTCGATGGATTTTTTCCATCCTAGCTACATCTACAGCCTGGCACAGCTCGTAAACTTCGCGATTTTGTCTTCTCCTCCAATCGCCTTCATCGCTGTATGCACCGTGTCATCGTTGTAAATCCACCCCTATATCCGAGACAGCTTGCTCTCATAACGATTTTTTTTATGTGCGCGGGTTGTTAGCCCCGGCGCAACCACAGGGGCATCGCTGCGTACATTGGTTCACCTCACAACGGGTGTTTTGAAGGCTATCCAGGGGGCGCCGCGAAGAGGCTGTATGTCAACTTGATCTGTGCATTGACAAGGATCATTGCTGGCATCCCGCCCAGTTGGGAGCAATCAACTACTTTGCCCTGTGTGCTCAGACCCTGCCCCCCCACACACATTAGGGGGATCTTAAAATACTTGACCATCTAGTCGAGAGATAGAGGGTCATTAGAGGATGTCTTGGATTTCTAGGTGACTAAAGACAGAGATTTCATCGCTGCCTGGCTATTGCAACAGATGACCATATCGGAGCTTATCGCTATAGTTCCAGCCTAAATGACGTTGCAATGGTTCGGTTATCGAAAAGTTAGCTGGGTGCTTAGGTCATAAGAAAAGACGAAGCCACCCGTGCATCCATCCTCGATCCATCTGTGATCGCATTTGACCATCCAGCGCCTGTGCCTGTGTTCAGAGTGTTCAGAGTCACAGTGAAATCTGTGGGGGATGCTGGTAAAGAAATTCTTCTAGACGGGGAGTACACTGGGACTCTATACCCATGATAGGGATCGGTGAGCGTCCAGACTGAAGTTCTTTTCATTTGTGCGGCGATCATAGTCTGATCGCCGAATTACTGTGAAAGCTCCTATTACGGACAATCTCTTAGGCGGACAATCGTATTGAGCGGAAATTTACCCAGCACTACGGATCTTGAGTTGAAGTTCCATATATTCTCATGGACGGACAACTCCCTTCGCCGGACAAAAGGGCTGCGACTGTCACTGTCCGCCTAAGGGAGCTTTCACTGTAGCTGCTGTCTGTCCACCGACTAGGTCTATCGGGGGAGGGTTGAGGAGTATGTCAGACCTGTGGAGGGGGTTGTCCTTAGTGCTCCACTAAGATATACGTATGCCATCCACTGCACTCCGTCGAGCGGTTTGAGGTTGATGTTTAAGGCAGTCCACCAAATAACGATACCATACAACATTATATGTCTGAATGCCGATACAAATAGCCAGTGGACCATCTTTGTCTGTAGTCCCTATTTGCACCCTAAGACCTTTTTTTAAGCAGCAGAGCACCATGGAGACGTTTTTGACACGTTCCTGGGTATTGAGCTACCAGCTTAGCTCCCTGTACAATATAAGACTTAGGTGCATTCCACTTTAAAGGGGGCCCACTTAATTAGAAAGAATCGAAGTCAGAGATTGGAACAACGAACGATCCCCTATTTGCACTCATTCCACACGCAGAGTGTCTCTGTTTTACAATTTCTTCCTTCCTAGAAAAAGCCATTTTCCCCTGATCACCACAGTCTTGGACCACAGAAACCATAAGCACATTACCCAAGTCGTTGCCATTGGTTAGTTGAAACTTCGTTTTGAATTGCAATCCGTTCCAGTTGCTCTCACATCTCGGACCACCGGCGTTCATTGTTCCGAAACAAAGCGAAAGTTTGTCGGAATCAATCGACCATAACTTTTGCGCCCAGCCTCCGCAGCAGCTCAACACTCTTTTCATCAGCATTTCGTGCTTCCATCACATCATTCAATTACCCATTCAGAGCCAATCATCCCAGCAACCGGTCTGGTCCCTTGGCCACCCGAGAGGGTCCCTTTAATTAATTAAACTCTCGCGGCGACGACGTGTACCCATTATGCGCGAATTTTCGCCTCGTCCGCAGCAAAGGTCCTGTCCCTTTGACCGCGGTGACGTCGGCCGGCGAAAACTTTATTTTTCCACTTGAGTCGAAAACAAAAACAAGGGGGATACCAAATTCAATTTCATTAAGTGTAAGCTTGTCCTTCGGTCCCCCGAATCAATCTGCCTCACCCGCGCTCTCCGGCAAGACTCCAATGAAAATCCAAAGCGCTTTGCAGGAAAATTAAGATATCCCATCAGTGATTATTCTTCGATGGAATTTCATTTTTTCCCTCTCTGCCCCCAGGACGAGAATCAATAAAATATCCTTTTTTTAGTGTCCTAACCAAAAACCCAACTCATTTTTCTTCCCATCCTCGTCAGTCCTCGTCGTCCTGGGCGAACTTAATTTCTTTCGATTGACTTTGAGGGATTTTTTCCACTCTCCAGAGAGTCACCTGTCTCAGCAGATCAAGGACCCTTGATGTCACAAAAATAAATGAAAAAAAAAAAAACATTAAAAATCCACGCAAAACTTCATAAATCACTTGAGTGAAGAGCGATTTCCGCAACCAGAGAAAAAAGGACATCTCCATCACCCAGGATACCTGGGCGATGTCACGACATGTGCCCTTTTCGCTGTAGTCCTTCGATTGTCGAAGCATCGACGCACGGTTCGGATACATTTGCATACTCCCGCGACACGCACAAACCGAAAACGAACGACTCGAGCGTTGTGCTTTATGTAAATACAACGTCTCCAGCGAGTTCCCCGGCGGTCCTCGCAAGGAATATAATTAATGACAGCACATGGCAGATGGATGTGGAGAATGAGAAAAACCAAAAGGAGAAGACGAAAAAACAAAGGTCACCATGTCCTTGGCTCACATAATGAGGAGTGTGGGGGCAGGTGGGCCCAAGGTACATAGCAAATTGGTACCTGGTGGCGGCACATGTAAGGGCCCTTGTCGTGATCAGAAGATGACGAATGGCGTGCGAGTGTGTGTGTGTAGACCTGAGCTCCTTGAAAGCAACACAAGCTCCTGAGGATATATTTCGTGGTGAAAGAGAGTGTGCTTAGCAGCGGGAGCAGCGATTCGTATTTGCTCAAGATGTTTAATTAAGGCCTTCGCCACCTTGACTGGCTCCGAGAATGTGGCCTGTTGTGTAAATAATTTGCCGACTTGCGGTTGGCAGGGCTAGTGTACGTTTGTTTGCTTCTTTTTCGTGTGGCACCAAGTTGGCTGTAGGTCTGTCCTGTCTGGGCCGATGAATGGGGGCGTATGTAGAACATTCTCGAGTCGTTTTGAGCCGGTCTGGTCTGCATGTCAACTGGAGATATAAAGATCTGGACTGGTGGACTGGGCGATTTAATTACTTCTATCAGGGCGGTGGCCTTTAATTGCTTCGGACTGGTATTTTGGGGGTGTGGATGGTTACTTACGGCACTCATACCGAGCACTGATGATGGCATCGGTGTGGCCAATGTTCGCATTAAGGGCGACTGCTGGCCGCTGGTATCTTGATATTGGGTGCGACATGGAGTCCTTGTCTTTGAGTTATGCTCTGGGGAGAACGTCTCATACGGTGGACATGATTGCGGGTGAAAGGAACACTTTACACCTTGTTCACAAGTGCTGGTGGAATGAACGCCTCACTGTCGACGTCGGGGAAGAGAAGAAGGGACTTCGCTTTCCTTGGCACCTTGAGCGAGTGAAAGGAATAGCCGACTGCTCTGATGGACGGAGCGAAGGAAATCTGCGCTCAATTCACGATTGTGTACTGGAAGATTGATTGGAAGGACCTATTCTACTGATCTCCTCATGTGCTGCATATCTCTAGGAGCGAAAGAAATCTGCGCTCAATTCAAAAGCTGTCCGTCAGAGTAAGAGCTGTTGGACTGCCGCAAAAAAGTAAATGCAAGAACAAAAAATCAGTGCCGTGTGCACTCCACACATTCTTAGGAAGCTTGTCTCACTTCGTGAGCTCACAGACTTTGCTATGATATCAGTTGGAAGAAAAATACATCCATTATTTTTACACAAGATGCCTTTAACAATGTGCATTTCGACTTGTATGTGAAAATATCGATGCAATCACCATGATTACATGTCTATATGATTCATCGAGCCCGACCGAAAAAAGAACCGCTGTTAAATCGTAGGAAAATCTATCGATTTATCAAGCGGATGGTGATTTGTGATGTGCCAACTTCTGGCAAACCTGGCCGTGGTCGAATCTAAGTTTGACGGCGCAAGCAATGGTTAAGCAAGGATTGACATCTAGGTGATCCCCTGGATACTACAAAATACATTCAAGGCTAAAGGAAGCAATGGCACAGTGTGACGAAGCGTAACGCTCACAAATAAATGTGTTTCTGTGTTTGTTCAAGTTTGTTGCTTTTTTATGATAGAAATTGTTCACAGAATAGATTCTTCTCACTGAGTATATCTTTCTTCTTCTTCTTCTGGTGGCGCTACAGTCTGGGACTGGGCCTCAACTAACAAGCCTCTCCAGCTGAGAGATATCCAACCATTATCTCTGCTGTTAACTTTCGCTCTCAATTCTCCTAGTCACGAACAGCACACACCGTAAATTCTATGTTAAAAATAGCATTGTATGTGTGAAGTATCAAAAATATTCCAGGGGAAATTTAAAAGCTGAAAGTTGCCAAGCTTCTGGATTTTAAATTTCAGACAGTGATTTCAAATAGTGAACAAAACCAATTTTCAACTCGTTAAATTAGGAGTTGAGATCAACTCCGAAGTTGAGCAACTCCCAGTTTTTCGGCAAGTTGAGCAATAGTGAACAAAAAGAACTTTAGTCCTTCAATTCTCTTTATACGAAATGAAGAAGGAAAGATGGGTTTCATTCAACCACATCTCGCACCTGTGCGCAAATTGAAAACAAAGTTTTGTTACTAAGAAACACAGTCTCCCAATTAAACAACACTGTGGATCGCCGTGGCGTAGTGGGTTAGTGCGTCGACTCCTACGCAGAGGGGTCTAGGTTCTTTCGAGTCACTGACAATGCTCAAAGAGAATTTCCTGTCTAGAAAAAGCTTCTCAAACTTGGCCGTTCGGAGTCGGCATTAAACTGTAGGTCCCTTCCGTTGGTTGCTGAGAAGCTAGGCCCAGGTCCGCCTCGGACTGTAGCGCCACCCAAATTATTATTATTATAATTAAACAACACTGACCAATTATACTTTTCGTCCAATGAACACATATATTTTGTCTCTAATTTTTCGTTTCCTTCCCTCCTGATTTTAAAAAAAAAAAGCACTTTATTGATGTATAAGAACTTAATTTTATATTCAGTAATAGTCTAGTAACGTTCGGGAAGAAGCTAGGCCCATGACTCAGCGACTAGATGGCGCAGTTGGTAGAGTGCCTGCCTCTGGTTAGCGAGGTCCCCGGTTCGAATCTCAGTGAAAGCAAAGTTAATACGCTTTTATCGGGTTTTCAAATCTGGTCCAGTCACCATTTGTCGTTGGAATCAAATTAACGGCACTATCATGGCATTAGTCAATCGATGGTAGTAGTCTGACTATGGGTATCACAATGGACCAATATGGTCTAAGTGTGCTGGTGAATGCACTAGAAGCCTGCTTACCTAACCTAACCTAACCTAGGCCCAGAACTTCTACGGCGTGTGGCGCGGCTAAAGTTACTCAAAAATAGAGTAAAAGGTTCGCTGTCCAAAAATGATTGTCAATGCATGTCCTGCTTTTTTTGCAGATGTTATTTTTTTTAATAAAACAAAAACCAGCTGAATGAGCGTTACATCACACTGTGCATAGGAGAGAAATATTCCTTCTATCAGGACAACCCATTGGACCCGTCGGTAGTGACTCGCCAGAAGTTCCGGAACCTTTTTTGCTAAGCAGGGTGGGCCAGATACAAGCATATCTGACTGATAACATGATTTGGGAATTTGGTGCGCTCATCTTGCGGAAGCCAGAAATCGTTCGAATCCATTCCTTCAGTTTCAGAAAAAAAAATCTGTTAACATGGCCCTGTAACGCCCATCGTTGACCAAAACATTGTTCCCAGCGTCGTTTTCGAAGAAAAATGGTCCAAAGATGTGCTCGGCAACAGCAGGTACATTCTCATACGTTCGCACCGTACGACGGCGGGGACCATGAGTTTTATTCAGAAGCAAACCCATCTCACGGACTTTTTGCATTAACTTGCGTACATCAGTCGCGGAGGGTACTTAATTTCGACAAAAACTTGTTTTCAAAAGTCGCACTGCTTGGGCTACACAGCACTTACTTCGGTTTTCAATATGCTTTTCGAGCGTAAAGGAACTGTCATCGTTCCGCGGTTGTATGATTCTGACATTCTGCCAAATTACGAGCGGGAAAAAGGCTGTTAGTGTCAAAATGCAAGCAGTTTCGAAGCAACACAGTTTTGTAAAAGCTTTCGGCCAGTTTAGTAAGCGCTTTGATATAATTGTGTAAATTGCATGGAAGGCAACAGTGTTTTCTAGTATATAAAAGTTAGAGAAAGTAATCGATGCTCGTATCTATCTAACAGACCACGGGACAGTGATGCTGTGGAGATTTCATCACAACTTTTCCTTACTCTATTTTTGGCGGTTAGAAATAAGGGTCGAAAAGAAAACATTTGAAATTTTGAATCCAAAATAACTATGTATTTTCGGCATCAAAATCTCGTTTTGAATTGCAATTTTATACCGCGTTTGACGCGCCCGACTCGCAAAGGTCCTTTGAACCGAATTCAATCGCAGATTAAAAAGAACATTTTAATACCTTTTTAATTAGGAGACAAAAATGCCAACAAGCACGGATTAGTAAAGCTTGTTACTGACCACGCAGTGGCTAGCGCCGTTTCTAAGGAAATATGCAACATTGGTTCAATAACGAGCACACCACTCAGCCACCCTCCTTGTGGGTGTAGCTGTGCATCACAATCTCTTGTGGCCTCGTTGCAAGTTGTAGGTCAATCGAAAATAAGCCTTTGTGTGGAGGAATCGAGGGTTAACAGGAGTCACGTTTACATACAAGCGGCTTGAGAATGGCAAACCCAACTGTGGGCAATCTATATCCTCAACCCTTGAGGCACTGATTGAGCACTTTGACAGGCAATGCGGGTGAAGTACCGATGTCGTACACGCAAGAGGGCATCTAGGCAAATGCATAGATTGGCAGAGTGGCTCATTCCACCACCGCTTGTCGGCCGTAAACTAGCATTACATCGAAAGCACTCTCTCAGTACCACGACGCCATCAGACCCCGGGCACGGTATTGGCAGTGATTTCAATTTGTCGCCCAAACTGTGCGTCGGCGTCGTAAAACAACGCCATAGCCCGTATGCCATTCGGTGGCAGTTTTAGTATTGACGCACGCATGGAAATCAAATTCGCAAATGACCCTCTTAAGCCACATCACACAGCACGCCCCACACGCTAGAGCACTTCCGAATCAGACTATAAATACAAGGATTACTCCGCATGCCTAAAATTATGACATTTCCCGATGTTTCCACAGGATATATGAGCTCCCCACACATAAAGCCGGCATTCGGAAAAAAATTCGCTTTTCATTGCATTTGGGCCGGCTGCGCTCATAAATCTGCCGTCGTTTGTTTTTTTCTGGGTCTGCCAACCGAGCGGTTTGAATTCACACGAATTTATGTCTGCTCCCGCCCGAGGATTTAAGGATCTCATTCGGCGGCGTCATATGCGTTTTATGATCTATTTCGAGTCATGGCCGAGCGTGTACGAACACAAGCTGACTGAGCGGCAAGGACTCGGCCTGATTTTTTGAGTC
The DNA here is from genome assembly GCA_964034865.1 of Eristalis intricaria. Taxonomy (NCBI): domain Eukaryota; kingdom Metazoa; phylum Arthropoda; class Insecta; order Diptera; family Syrphidae; genus Eristalis; species Eristalis intricaria. The sequence goes on along the minus strand of OZ035876.1, from coordinate 31,347,590 downwards.
GAATCGGATGTGTATGAAGGATAACCGCCCTCGCCTCCTCATGGTTCAATGGGTTTCCTGTGAATTCGAAATAAGTGCGTCATGTTACGATGTGGATGTCAACTCCGGGGAGCTTGTCTCCCGAGGCATGAATTTTGCATTTGTCCTTGCCAGGGATGGGGCAGCGGGATAATCTTCTGGGTACCTCGGTGGACATGAAGCAATTCACTGAGGATTAAATCGCCGCTCGAGTGCCCAATGCATAAAGTCTGTTTGCCGATGAGCCGGGGTAAACTGTGGCAGTCAGTGTGAGAGTGGTTTTGGTTGCACTGGGGATCGCTACGAGTGCTTGTGTGGATGGGGATGAATTCCAGGAAATCAATCTGCGACACCCGCGAATCCCAGTGTCCCGCAGAAAATTCTGTTTAAGGCCTGTTAATGTGCCGACGTAATTTGCACTTAACAATCACTTTAGGCGACGTTAAAAACCGGCCCTAATCCGATTGCCTGTCCCATCGGCATTTTTCACAAATTCATCGCCGATAAAGACACCTACCATAACCAGCAAGGCATTTTCCAACCCCTCACGCTGTAAGTCCACGTCGTAAATTCATCCCCTTGCCACGGCGACTAGGTGAAACATACGTTCAGCTCTCGTATCGATTTTGTTAACGACAGCGACTCCCCGCGAAAAGTAGGACAATGCAAAACCAAAACTGAACCTTCACTGCAAAGGCGGCTTTTGTGGAGGCAAACTGGGACAACGACAATTTTGACACACTTGATACCATCATAAATTAGATGAATTATGCTCACGACTTGCGCCGACTGCCTGAGTGTGCCGCCAACCACCCCACCCAACCACCCATCCGTCCGCATGTGGATTTCGTCAAGCATAAGGGCATATTCGAAAGTCTCGACACACCACGACCACAACCACGCGCAGTCACCGAAGACCAGGGACGAGGCAGGCAAGCGAGCGGTAAAAATGAAAAAATAATGAGTAACTAGGACTGTAATGTAACCTCGTCCAAAGCGAGAGCGTGGGAGCGAGGAGGTATCGGCTAATGGGATGAATGCGAACACAGATAGGCAGGCAAGCAGGCAGGCATGTGTTGTTAGAACTCACCCGCCACGCCCCCCCCCCCACCCCCCCCCCCCCCCCCTCTCAGTACATAGGCCTCATTTCGTAACAAGCCATCCGTTGAACGTGACTTTTTCGCGTGAGAACGTCGAGAGGCAATTTTTGACGGAAGCCAGAGAAGGAGCAATGGAAAATGGACTCTAACCGATCAGCGCACATAAATCCCCTCCTCGGGCTGTGGGTCGATGTGATGATGGGTTTCATTTTTTTCTCCGTCTTCCAGCTCCTTTTCCATTCCTTATGGGAGCAATTTCGACAGCGGGTCATGTTGCCACCCCTCTAAGCTGGAGGTGGGGAGGGACTGAGCTGAAGATGATCCACTTCAAACACTCATTTTGATACTAAATTGGAATTTCTGAGTGCCAACCGATGATGGTGCGCCGGGCGACAGTGTGTGCGGCAGGAAGTGGCGTTCATGTTCGCCGGATCATGTTTTACCGGACTCCACCTAGCGGGGACGCACCAATTTCGCCTGAAGAAAGGATAATGAGTGCTTGGTACGTCGCTCGAGATTCTGCGATTTCGAAAATTGAAACGAAGAGCAATCTTGGGCCTTTTTGTGGCCTTCCCTCCAAACTGCTTGGTGGGCATAATTATGCATTCAGTCATTGACAGGTGAAATATTTCGACATTTAACGGAACATAGAGGGCAGCTCTGGAGTTTGGGTTAAATCGTGCTCTAATTGAGTATTGAGGGGCCACGGGGCGTATGTGGAATATTTTAACCATGAGCCGTGGATAGGTGCCGAACACAGGTGCACAGGTCACGGGGCGTATTTGGAACATTTCACATAAAGTGGATTATGGGTGGGCCCTGTGGCGTATGTGGAATATTTTAAAACTTGCCTCATTTTGCAGCGCGATGGATTAAACTACGGGAAATGTGCTGTGCATCGATGGGGCATGGACGGTGAGTGGAACATTTCCCGGCAATTTTGAAATCGCTGCTAATGGGGTGGCGATGAAATTAGTTTCCTCTCCAAAAAGTGGAAAAAGGTGGGTAAATCGAAAACGTGTTTGCATCGGAATAAGGATGACGTCGTCAGGTTTGCGGGGCGACTAGGATGTGGGACATCCATTATGTCAATGCTGAGGTGTACTTAATCGCGTCGCCGCGTTCGCAATCTCTTCTTTTCAGTGTACCGCCTCGCTGTGGAGGATCTGGGTTTCTCCAGTTCAGGGGATTACTTAGCAGTTGCTTCCAGTTTGGCACAGCAAGTTGGTTGAGGTCGTTCTCCACTTGTGAATGACAGCTTAAATGTCTGTGATGTGGCGTTGTTCATGGCCGGTTCGAGTCGAAGACATTACCTTACCACTTAAGCCTTTAAAACCGTAGATGCCCGGCAAGTATTATGCCGCTAGACAGTCCGCAGTTGTTTTCTACGCCATATGCCATAAATGCAGACAAAATCGAGCATTTCATGACAGGAGATCAAACGCATTACTTTAATATAGTTCGGGCCCGTGAAGACGAACTAGAATTTCCACTAGCCTCTAGATTCCGCAAGAACAGAGGTTAGCAGGAGTTATTCTGTACCGTATTCTTCATTACAGACCTAAGGAAGATTAAGTGCTCGATTGACACGTTGCTTAACCTCCTCATTGTGACACTCGATGTTGTATGTATCTCCTTGAGAACAGCATGTACCTAGATTTTCCTCCCTATTCAGCCGCATCTGTGTCAGTACTAGAAGATGCCTCATTGTCGGCTAGCTGCGTTATGTCAACCACGTTAATGCCATCCAAGTGTTCTAACTGCTAAACGGACTTCTGGCATATCGTTCTTCTTGTTTTCGTGAGTTTTGCTTGGTCTCCTCCTCTCTTTGTCTAAAGCTATTACCTACCTTGATGGAGCAACAAGGTCTCTAAGTCGTTATCCAGCGCAAACAGATCATTTTGGCAGGAACATCAAAATTATGAATAGCTGTGCACAGTTCCTCTCTGTGCACTCTCTCATATGCCCCCTGGAATGGGCCTCTACTTGCGCTTCTTAGGTCTGTTCAAGCATCTGCCGTAGTTTCAATAGATGGCACTGATACGGCAGAGTATTTACTTACTTAAGTTGGCGATACAGTACGGGGTGGATGTGGGTCTCAATGAATAAGAGTCTCCAGCCACCTCGACTTTTAGCTAGCTGCTTCCGGTTTCGCACGCATAGTTGGTTGAGATCCCTATCGACTTGGGTACGCCACCTGAATCGCGGTCTGACTCTACTCCGCCGTCCCTCGGGGTGGACTCGAAGGCTTTCCGGGCTGGAGCACTGGTTTCCATCCGTGATCCATCTACATGATCTAGCTTAGTCTCAATCGTTGGGTCTTCATTCTTTTGTCTAAATCGATGTTGCTGAACAGCTCGTCGTTATCTCCTGCTCCATGCATCATCTTTGCAGACTTGACGGGACGGTACCTGTCAAAGCAACCTATTGACAATGTCAGCAGAAGTGAGGAAAAATCAGCAGAACTGAGACGATCAAGGCCATAAAGGGGACTTCCTCTGCGTGAGTATCAGTTACCGCAGTTGGATAAATAGTATTACTTTCCAATAAATTTAATTTCAATAAAAAAGGACATAGCGAGGCAATCTTAAAAGATAGACATATTCTCTCACTGATTTTGGAATTTTTGGAACTTTTTAAGAGAAACAATTCCATCGTACATGATTTTTGCATAACTTAAACGGTTTACACAACGCTCCCCACGCACGCAACGGAAGCATCAAAAAGGAATCATTTTTCATTGATGCTACCCTCCTATTGATCGCAACGTAGTTAAAGCCGGCAATTCTTGAGATTAGCGCGTTCAACTAATCAAACTCTTCAGCTTTGTAATATTAGTATGTATTACTTCCGTTGCTCGAGAGAGGGTTTTATTTATCAATTGCTTTCTTAGTCCAAAGAAGTAGCAAGGAGTTATTCTTCGCTTCATTTCAGCACTGGTGTCGTTGTTTGAATAGACAGTGGTTCCTGTAGTAATAATAATACGAGTGGCGCAACAGTCCGAGGCGGACCTGGGTCTAGCTTCTACAGCAACCACTCGTGGTCTGCGTGCTATTTTTCTTTAACGAGTGGAAGGGACCTACAATTTAATGCTGACTCCGAACTGCAAAGTTGAGAAGCTCTTTCTAGACAGGAATACTGAGTATTGTCAGTGACTCGAAAGAGGTGGAGCCGTGAATTATGGATAGGTGGTAAATTCGGGTATAAAACCTGGCACCCTCTGCGTAGGAGTCGACGCACTTACTGACTACTCCACGTCAACCCACAGTGGGTCCTACACACACCTATAAATAAGGATAGGGCAGAGTGCACGTGATTTAAAGGAGTCTTATCCTTCGATAGTTGCTGCAGTTAATAGAGTCTTCTTTTTTCTGGGCCGAGGCATGCTCTCCTACCAACCAAATCTTAGAGACGACGCGCCCAACCAGATCATTAGCCAACAGATCAACAGCTCTGTACGATTAAAGTCCATATATATTATGCAGGGCAGATCATTTACAACTAATTTATCACTATTTTCGAATTATATTTATGAAAATATAGAAAATCGTTTACAAGTTGATGTACTTTACACCGATTTCTCGAATACCTTCGACAAAGTACATCACAATTTGCTACAGTCGCTGGGAGTCTTTGGGATTCCATTCTTCAATGTTAGAGGGGGTTTTTAATTACGTAAGGTGCAGGCAGAAATTGGTAAAGATCGATATTTCGAAAAATTGCATCGGGCGTGCCACAAGGTAGCCATTTAGGGCCATTGCTATTTCATTTATTCATAAACGATATTCATGAAATTATCAAATACTGTACAGTTTTAACATTCGCAGACAACTTTAGATTGTATTTATCTATAAATAGTTTAACTGATTGCAGTAAGTTTCAATTCGATATCCATTCGCTAGTGCAGTGGCATAAAGAAAATGGACTAGAGCTGAATATTCGAAAATGTAATATCTTCACTGAACATAGGAATTACATCCCCCATGATTATGTCATAAGTGATAACAGATTTAATCGCTTTGGAGAAGTTAAAGATCTCGGGGTAATTTTTATTGCTAAATTAAATGTTTCCTTACATTATGATTATACAATTGCGAAGTCTAACGCTATGTTAGATCTTGTGAATGGAAATAGTAAAGATTTTCGGTATATAACTAGTCTTAAGTCCTTCCTTTTAGTTGGTTAGTCAGACCATATTTAGGATACCCTTCCATAATTTGGGATTCCCCATATAATACACAAGAGCTCAGATTCGAAAGAGTGCAAGAGAATTTCACGAGATATGCTGTCCGTAAGTTACATACTTTCGAAGAACTCCCTAAATATGACGACAGATGTAAAATAATAGGCTTGCACCTTGCACCTTAAGTTTCAGGCGTAAGGTAGCGTCAGTCATGTTTATCCGCGAAATTATGAATTACCGTGTAAATTCACCAGAAATACTTTCTTATATATGCTCCCCAATACCCCCTATCTCTTCGGGTGAGAAATTTACTCTACGATAAGAGGCATGTAACCAACGATGGTTGTAATAAACCTATTGCATGGTGTATAAGGACTTTTAATTGATTTTAGCTGGTCTCGATTGGAGTTAAAAAAATGTATTAATACACTATTCTTTAATTAATAATGTTTATTTGATGTAATCTATGAGATGCAAAACCGGTAGATGATCTTAAGTCGCGCAGCAAACATCGTTTGAGTAAAGCGCTACTGAGGGTGTACACTAAGAGAACCTTGTGTTTTGTGTTTGCCCTGTAATGGTAAATATTCATCTTGTCTTTATCAGGGTGAAGGAATTCTCGTCTCTTACAATGCATTTCGAAGGAGGGACTTTTGGGCCTGGTGGTTCGTCCAACTGCTGAGTATCGGCTCCGACTCTTCCTGTCAGTTGTCCATTCTCCACCGTGATTGTTTCTGCACGAACCATGTACCTGTTCGATAGTCGCAAGCTTTTGATTATCAATCCTTGCAGTGTTATCCTCGTTCGCTTCCTGATCCGTTTCTTCTGTTCGCTTCTTTTCGAATAGCTCACGAACAGTTTTTGCATTTCGTTGCAGCCTTTTAGGCTCCCACCTTCACTTTTCTTCAGAAGCGCCTTCAAATCCCGCATCAGTGGCGGCTTATTTCAAAGCTATTTGACAACGTCCCAAATTTTCTCTGGCTGCCAAGCAGGAGGCGTTGAGTTTACTGGTAAATTTAGGGGGACTCGATCAGCAATCCTTTCCGGTTGTAGCCTGTTCTGATATCAAACATTCATGAGGCTTGCATTAATTAGTTCCAATTAAACCCGTTCTTTGGTTTAAAGTGAATGTGGTCAGATAAGCTCGTTTTTTTTAGGGCTACACGAGTCAGAATCTCCTCGCAGCGGCAACCTCTCTCTGTGTAGACTAACACACTTGATGATGCGAGGATTCAGGTGACGGACAAAAATTCCATGCATCTCCCACCCATCTCCATGCTGACTTCCTAATCCCAACACTTCTTCTCAAGGCTGTCCTGTCTTAAGTGACCTCATAAGTTCCTCGGGACATTTCTTTTGAACACACAGGCCTTTCGTTAGTTTGAGTGAATTGTGGACACAATCTGTTGAGTACGAGGCCACTCTGAATAGGAGTGCCTGCGTTTCTCCTTTTGACACTCAACCCTCAAAGATTATACGATTTCCAATGCAGTCCATTTGAATGAGACACTCTCTCTCTGTCTCATTCCGTCTGCTGTGAAATTCACATAGTCGCGCTTGAAATTCGCACAGCCATCCAGTCGCCGTGGAAAATCTGCACCGAATGCGAAGGCTAAGCAAACCTCCTTTTGGCATCGCAAATGAGTTGACCATTCGACAGAGGTCCTGTGAGTAATTCATGAGCTGCCATCTCTCCGAGATGCCTCTTCATTATGTCAACGCTGCAAAGCTGCCGTGTCGCATTGAATCCGATGTGACTTTCGCATTTGTTGTGCTCCACACTGTGATAAATTTTTGATTCTGAACTGGAATTCTCCGTGCTCCGCTACTCGCCCGTCTGTCTCATGCATATGCATGTGCCCACGCACCCCTAATTCAGACACAGCCGTGATAGATACCCCGCACGTCCTTCCTTCCGTCAAGAGAGTGGTTTGTTTACATCTGGTCTACTGTAGGATTCATCATTTGGCAAACGTCCTTGTTGTGTCGTGTTGTTCAGTTGTTCCATGTCATTGTTGTTGTTGTTCTTGTTCTGGCGCTCCTGGTTTTTCTCTATCTGCTTCCATCGTCAACACTTTTTCACTTCCTGCCCAGCACCGTCACCGGCACCGGCACGGAGCGGCGCGACGAGGCACGGCAGAGCGACGTGTTTTTATTTGAGTCACTGCCGTCTCTTTGTGCGCCACTCAAGAGCGTGGCGTGGGGCTGGTTCATATTTATGTAACCCATTTAAACTTGAGTATTATTACTATTATTATTATTATAAGCCCCGGAGTGGGAGGCGCGGGCGGCCCGGAGGACATGTGTACGCGCGGAGGAGTGTGAAATTTGTTTGCGCACACTTTTCGCTTTTGTTTTGTTTTCCTGTTATTGTCTCTGTGCTCCGTGGGAGACAATGACAGACGCTCCAGCTCTCCGGTGTGAGAATGATGAGCGTGGGCTGTGAGGAATCGGAGTCCTTTCGGAAAATTGAAATTTGGAATCGTAATTCACGGTGGAAGGTGGAGCGGGCATATTTTCCCTGTTCATGCGGCCGGAATGTGGTTCTCCGCTGTGGATGAAGAACAACAGAAAAAAGGGGTTGAACTGGTGAAGTGGGTGGGGGGTCTTTGACAGGTTGCCGCAATGAGGTAAGTTCGAGGTTTTTGTTGTGCCTTACTTGGGGGAGGTCTTTGAAGTTGTACCCGTTCAACGGGTAAACATTGAATGCCGTCGTCGGAGTGTGCGTCGACGGTGAAGGGAAGGCGAAAGGTGACTGGAGTGCAAACAGATGTTGCGGTTCTTTGGCTTCTCTCGGTTTTTCTTCGTTTGTTTAAGGACTGCATGACCTTACGGAGGCGGGAGAAGAAAAGAAAACCTCGTCTAATTGACTGTTGAAGCGTAGTTTTGTGTCAAGAACGACTCCGGAGCGTTGCGAGTTGGTGATGCAAAAAATGGGACGGAGCTTGAGGGAGGTTTGCGTTCAAGGACGCGGAAGCCAAGTAAGAAAAACAGAAATGATGTGCTGGAGTAGCATGTGATTGCAAGCTGTTGAGTGGGAAGAAATGTATGTAGCAATTAAGTACATCGTGACTAGATAGGAAAGAGTGGAAAAGAAATTCAAGTAAAACAACAAGGGTGTGCGATATAGAGAGATTCTGGCTTACTTCTGAAGCTACATTCAAGACATTTTGTACAGAGTAGCACATGACTTCGCTGGCAGTGCTTCAAGCAGTCGGACAACTATATAATGACTCGATTCAATACGTGCGCCAATAGCGTCTCCATCAACTTGTTCAACTAGTCCCTTTGCTAGCGCCGTCAAACTGCTTTGCTCACTCAACGGATTCGTGACAGTGATACAAGAATTCGTGGCTTACCACGCGGTTTATAGCCTCTACACTTCGCATAGACTAAGGACTTGACACATGCTCATAGAGTGGTGTCAAGTTGATGATCGCTGATAGCGGCGGCCAAGTGATAAGCTTAATGAAGCCAAATTTGTCCTTCACAAGTTGGAGCGTTGCGTTGCTAGTATGGCGTGTAGCCTTGGCACCACATTTTGGCTATATCGTTATTGTAAAGCTCTGGCCACAGCCAGCATCAAACCATTGGAGGTAGCAACGTCTCCTTAATCAATTCGAAAGACACAGAGCCTCTTTAGGTTACATAAGTACGTTGGAACGGTATTTCAGCAACCTAGCCTCTACGTTAAGAACGACTTTTATCAGCTGCTGGCAGTTAGGCTTGTTAGGGTCACCTCAGAAGAGAGCTACCCCCTTAAGTTAGGTTGATGGTGTAAGACGGGTGCAATTCACTCTGTACATGAGGACGTACCCATTGTAATGCCCAGTAGGGGATGGAGTCACTTTGACTCCCTTCTCCGTAGCAGTCATCTTTTTGTGTTGAAGAAAATCTGAAAAGAGATTTTAGTGGAGGTCCTAGTAGAAATATTTTCCCATGTCGCAACTGGCAGACACTGTGGCAGTGGCAGACGTACCGACGAGTATCCTCTTTTTCCTTCCCGTCGCCGCAGTCTCTGCATATGAAGTGGATGGTTAGTCTCTTTTCAATTTGATGGTACCTCATGTGAATACGGCCAGTAAGTTCTACAGCTACCATCACCAGCACCTTTTTGTGGCATTAAAAAACTTTGTCGGTTTTTGAACTATTCGACTTAGGAAAGAGCATCTGAGTGGTCCCGCAGGAGCGCCACCTTGGATTCGCTTTCTCTATGATCGTGACGTCCACTTTTTTTTGGACATCCTCAAGTGGTTTTTTCATCCATAGGATTACCTGCGATGGGTCGATTTCGGACCATTTCCTGGCACGTTCATCCGCTGCTTTGTTGCCGATTATTTTCAAATGGCCTGGGACCCAGCATAGAGTAATCGAGTGCTGCGTGTTGAGAACATTGATCAGTTGTAAAAAGTTGTGCATGGTGGAATAGATCGCGGTATAGAGCGGGACGTCTGAAACTGCTGTCGGGTATGTCAGACTCTGCCACACACTACAGATTTTGTATTATATTTTTGTTTTTTTTTTTAAACTTTAATTTTTTGTTCCCAAAATTACAATGTTTGTAAAATATAAATAAATATTATTTAACAATAAACAGAAGATGTCTTATTTAATTTCCATAATAATACCACAAGAAAGGAGAGACCCCTTTGACTGCGCCAACTATGGAGGGATAAGTCTCCTGAACATGGCTTACAAGATCTTCTCTGCCGTTTTGTGTACTCGCCTGAAGCCGTTTATAAATAACCTGATAGGTCCATATCAGTGTGGCTTCAGGCCGGGGAAGTCCACCATCGACCAAATCTTCACACTACGGCAGGTCCTGGAAAAAACCCAAGAAATGCAGATCGACACCCACCACCTGTTCGTCGATTTCAAGGCCGCATATGACAGCGTGCATAGAGACGAGTTATACAACGCCATGTCTAGTTTTGACATCCGTGATAAACTCTTCAGGTTGCGCAGGATGACGATGGAGAATTGTCGCTGCTCCATCAAGATCGGTAATGAACTCACCGAGACCCTCAATGTCAAAAAAGGTTGTAAACTAGGCATGTAACTTCTTTCACATCAGCCTGGAGACGATCGTGGTAGACTCGAATGCGAACACTAGAGGCACGATCTTCTAGAAGTCCATACAATTTGGGGCGGGTGACAATGACGTCATTGGCAGAACACAGCGAGCCGTCAATGAGGCGTTTGCTGGCATTGAGGCGGAGGCGGCTAAAATGGGTCTAGCGGTGAATGAGGGCAAACCGAAGTACATGCTGTCTTCAAGAAAGGACTCACAACATCGACGTCTTGGACAGAGCGTCACAATGGCCAGCTATAACTTCGGTGTAGTCAAGGACTTCGTCTACCTCGGCTCCGCAGTAAACAGTACAAACAACATCAGTACCGACATCAAACGCAGAGTAACTCTTGCCAATCGATGTTTCTATGAGCTCAAGAGGCACTTGAGTAGTAGAGCCATCTCTCGAAGGACCAAGCTGACTTTATACAAGACCTTGATCATCCCAGTCCTGCTGTACGGCGCGGAGGCATGGACAATCTCAAAAGCGGATGAGGAAGTCCTTGGTCTCTTTTAGAGAAAAGCTCTGTGTGCGATCCTTAGTCCTGTTTGTGTTGACGGTTTTCTTGGGGAGAAGATTCAAACACGAACTGTACGGGCTGTTCAGCGCAAGAGTCTAGTCAGGCGCTTACGGATTCAACACCTAAGATGGCTAGGCCATGTAGAGCGTATTGACAACACTGCTCCAGCCCGAAGAGTCTTCGACTCCGAACCAGTGAGACAACGTAACAGAGGACGCCCGCGTTTAAGGTGGCGCATCCAAGTGGAGAAGGACCTCAACGCCAAGTTGGCATGCGACGCTGGAGGCAACCGTGCTAGCTGGAGGGACTGTGGAGGAAGAATAATACCTGAGTTACAAAATACAATCAAGGAAATTCAAAGTTTCATGTATAAGCGATACTTGAAGTCGCGCTGTGTCATACAGGGTCTCATACCTGGTGTTTCGTTTTCCTGACACATACTCGCCGTGTTAATGGCCACTAGACTATCGCGTCGATTGTTTTTGGAGGAGAAGACTCAACCACGAAGTGTGCCTGTACAGTGACATGAGCAGATGCCAGACTATCTACGGATCCAACGCATAAGGTGGCTGAGCAAACCCAGCTCCTGCCCTGACTCCGAACCTGTCGGACAACGCAACAGAAGACGCTCTCGTTTAAGGTGGCGCACCCAGGCGAAGGAGAACCTCAACCAACTTGGCGTGCGACACTGGAGTAGCTGCCTCCAGCCATAGATCATTCTACTTGGAGAGGCTGGTTGCAGCACCAATTGCAGAAGATGATGACTGTCGCACAGAATAGTAATATCAGCCGGTGGTAAAGTGAAAGCTCAAATAGACAGTGACGGTCGCAGAACTATTGTTCGACTAAGGGAGTTGTCCTCAACTTGAATTCAAAACCCACGGTCTTGAAAAATTCTCCACTCAATCGGATTGTCCGCCAAAGAGAGTGTCCGTAATCTCTGCATTTCCACCATTGATATCTTTGTGGCCGTTTCTTGATAAAATCACTGCCATAGTCAAGGATTCTTATAGAGCAGTACTTGTCTTACAATTCAAGGGGGTGCCTCCTCGGTACCGTTTGGAGTTAAAGAGCCTTTCCAAATTAAAGTGTATTCTTAAAGAAGGGCCTTCCTTTGACCATGCTTTAGCACGCATTTGACTCATATAACAAGGAGCCTGCTTCTTCAACGACCGCAGTAACCTTAGCGAAAACCCCATCAGGAATCTGCGTCGCTTCGTCGTATGTCCCGAATGGGTCCCTTGCCAGTAAATAGTCCATTAAAATAACTTTATAGTACAATGGACGTGACAAGTGCGTTCTAATAAGCCGCCCGTACAAGGTCTTAGGTCGACCTGCTACCTCCAGACACCTCTTCACAGCAAAGCCCCCCTGTTCCCAAGCTCAATAAAAACAAAGCTCCTTCTGCGCCACTTTCATTCACCAAGACACAATTGCCAAAGATTATGTAACTGCCACCGATGCGAAGCGGATATCTTCGCCACCAATAGCAACGACAATCGATTTCCACACTCTACCAGCGAACAATTGACTTAAGCCACGCAGCAGTCAACAAGACCATAATCACATTTCACCAACTGAGACGGCTCAGAGCTGTTCTCTGCTCAATCAAGCGATTGCTCTGGCCCTCCTCCAACCTCTCCAGCGACCGTCAATTATCATCAATCCAGTGCCACTTCACACTTCAGGCCCCGCGTCGTCGAGGTGTATTCATCAGAGCTCCTCAATCAGCCTCGAAGTGAATCGAAATCAATTCCATTGAACGTATCTATTATCCCTCAAATGAATTCGAATCGCAAATGGATATCGCCTGGCATCGTTCACTCCGTCGTCGTGAACGTGAAGGAGAACCGACAGAGAATTCTCGCACTCCATTCACTCCAATTAACTACGTTTTTATGCTTCCCATCGAAGACGTCCCCCACTCCCACCCACACCGCCCGCCAGTCTGTGCAGAATAATGGAAACATGCGACAGAGCTCCTTTTCCGCATCCATTCCGGGTAATTTAGCACACTAAGCCTAACTAAGCATGCAATTTACTTACACGTATGTATCTCCTCGCATTTGTTCGCCTCTGATCCACCTCAACCCGCCCATGACCATCCTGTGGGATTAAGTTCACACAGTGCGCGTGTGTGTGGGAACTTGAGGATATTTCTTTTTAAGCCTCTCTCAGCCCGATGTTCCCCCCGCCACTTGTCGTTTCATTTTATTCTCTGTGTGCCTTGTTGGGGGAGTTGTAGTCCTTTATGTGCAAACGGCATCACATTTTTTGCTTGCTCTGACGTTTTATGAATAAGGATAACAACACTAGCGAGGGACATTCTGACCGTGGTCCTTCACCGAATGGTGTTTATGTCAATGCGTCCGGTGTTTACATTCTCAGGACCCGGGGGGACGGTAGCAATCAACGTTTTTTTTATGCACCCACTCTGCCACTTGATCACCTGCTGGTTGGCGGACGGGGTGGCGGGGGGAGTCCAACACTGCCGATGACCGTAAAAACATCTGGTTCAAGGCGGACATTTCCTATCAGGCTATCGGATGTAGTTGCTTACGCTGAGCTGAGCACCGGGGGGATGGACACTTGTCCGTGAACACGTCCAACTTGCTCACAGCAACTTCTGGTTGATCTCAGATAGGAGTGGTGCTTGGAGTATTTTTGCAACGAGATGGGAGGAGTTCGAAGAGGATTTGCGAAACTCATGTTGCTCTAGGGACGCGACTGACTCGGGAAGCTTGCAGTCTGTGGTCTGCGTAATCATCCACTTTGTGGGTCGAAACTGAATTTAAATAGAACTCAGTTGTGATTTCAATTTCGATATAATGTTCATTTCAATGAATTGCTTGAGTCTTGCCATGTTCAACAGTAGGTTCGTAAGTAAACGGTGTCTCTAAAGGGAAAGAAGGAAAAAATGAATGAAATTGAATTAATTTGACAGATTGTGAACTACTAGAGTTAAGCGATATTGCACGAGGAATAAAAACGCAGCCTTTCCTCAATTGACTCAACCATCAGCATACACTACCCTCTTGAGGGAAAGGGAGGGTGGCCAACGATCGGGTGAATCAGAGAGGACCGGCTTTGGCAATCGTCTTTGGATCGCGAAAGGGTACAGTCGTTGGTTTACCCGTGGTAGCCCCACGCGTTAAAAATGCAGGACAACTCAAGATAATATCCCTATTACCGATGGCGAGTCGAACGTTCGCCTGCTACCGAACTGTAAGGCGAATGTAGCAAGGCGGGCTGTTACGGTTCGCGTGTTTTTCAATTCGCCTGAATTTCACTATTGCCACCATGACAATGAAAAAAAAAACTTATGTAAAACGTCAAATGAAATTTGTTGAATGATTCTCGTCTGGAATTTGAGCACATAAGATAATGTGTGTTGAAGTACAATGTTTATTTCAACCCGACTTTTTATTTAAGCAGAATGATAATAATAATATTGGTGGCGCAACAGTCCGAGGCGGAAGTGGACCTAGTTTCTCAGCAACCACTTGTGTTGTGGGTGGTATTGTTCTTTCAAGGGGAGGACCCTACAGTTTTATGCCGACTCCGAACGGCAACGTTGAGAAGCTTTTTCTAGACAGAAATACTCTTTTGAGCATTGTCAGTGACTCGAAAGAGGTGGAAGCTGTGAATTATGAAAGTAGTATAATGGGGATTCTAACCTGGCACCCTCTGCGTAGGAGTCGACGCACTAACCCACTACGCAACGGCGACTCACATTTAAGTAGAATAAATTGTGATAAAAATACGTTATTCATGCATCCTAGTTTATTTCTACATATTTGCTTCGCGACGCTATTTCTGAGTGTATTTCAGTTTGTTCCTGAAATTCGCCTTGTGGTTATTTCTTTTTGAGTTTATTAGCCAGACCTGATAAAGGACAAAATGGTATACAATTATGCATATTCTTTTCCACCACGTGTAGGTGGTTAAAGTTTGATCGCAAATGTGTCCCGATGTTTTGTTTGGGTTTTTTTTTTTAGACTATCGACATTAGTGATGTCTGCATTTGCTACCATTGATTACAACAGTTACCCAAATTTAAATCGAATCATTAAACTCAATTGATTTCATGATGTACTTTTAACTTCCTCCCATGTCAATAATTTTTTTTACGTATTTCTTGTTATATTTGTGTTTTTATATACATATATATTTTGTTTATTTATTTATTTAAATTGTTTTCATTGTACATTTTTGTTTTAGTTATTCATATATATATATATATATATATATATATATATATATATATATATATATATATATATATATATATCTATTTATTTATTTATTTATTTATTTATTTATTTATTTATCTATTTATTTATTTATTTATTTATTTATTTATTTATTTGTTTATTTATTTATTTATTTACTTATTTGTTTATTTATTTATTTATATATTTATTTATTTATTTATTTTTATACTTATTCTTATATACGTATATAATCATGTATTTTATATATATATATTCACATATATATATATATATATATATTTTTTTTTTTTTTTTTTCTTATTGAAGGTTTTTCTCGTATTTTCCTTCAATTTTCGACAGTTTCCATCAAATATAAATAACTTAAAATATAAATATAAACGTTTTTCAGAAGAAAGATGCATAATTCATCACATCTCTGTAATATATATTGTGCGATAAACTAAATCAAATGTAAACTTTTTTTACGGAAATAAACTATCTATCTATCTATCTTGTGTTTTTTGTATTCACTCTTTAAATCAGAGTCGATCACAGACTTTGATTGGGATTTCCCAATCACTGTGAAAAAGTTGCCTTTACTGAACTCCAAGCTCTATCTTCCAGACTCTATAGCGAAGAAACAATGGAATATCAGACTCAGACGTCATCTGTTAGGAGAACAGGTCTGTGGTATACAGGAGAGACCACGGAGCGTATTTAAAAGTCTGTGGTACAGAGGAGGGACAATGGAGCGTATGTGAAACATTTCGAGGTTTCTTGTATTCACAAGGGGCCATGGAGCGTATGTGGAACGTTTCATGGTCTGTGGTATAGAGGGGGGACCATGGAGCGTATGTGGAACATTTCGATTTTTCTTGAATTTACGAGGGACCATGGAGCGTATGTGGAACGTTTCAAGGTATATAGTCTGGTGGTAAAGAGGAGGGACCATGGAGCGTATGTGGAACATTTCACAGTCTATAGTCTTCAGGAGAGACTATCGAGCGTATGTGGGACATTTCAAGGTTTCTTGTATTCACGAGGGACTTTGGAGCGTATGTGGAACATTTCATGGTCTGTGGCATAGAGGGAGGACCATGGAGCGTATGTGGAACATTTCATGGTCTGTGGCATAGAGGGGGGACCAAGGAGCGTATGTGGAACATTTCATGGTCTGTGGCATAGAGGGAGGACCATGGAGCGTATGTGGAACATTTCATGGTCTGTGGCATAGAGGGGGGACCATGGAGCGTATGTGGAACATTTCATGGTCTGTGGCATAGAGGGGGGACCATGGAGCGTATGTGGAACATTTCGAGGTCTATAGTGTTCAGGAGGGACCATGGCGCGTATGTGGAACATTTCGAGGTCTATAGTGTTCAGGAGGGACCATGGCGCGTACGTGGACCATTTCGAGGTTTCTTGTATTCACGAGGGACCATGCAGCGTATGTGGAACATTTCAAGGTCTGTTGTATAGAGGGGGGGCCATGGAGCGTATGTGGAACATTTCATGGTCTGTGGCATAGAGGGGGAACCATGGAGCGTATGTGGAACATTTCATGGTCTGTGGCATAGAGGGGGGACCATGGAGCGTATGTGGAACATTTCATGGTCTGTGGCATAGAGGGGGGACCATGGAGCGTATGTGGAACATTTCGAGGTCTGTGGCATAGAGGGGGGACCATGGAGCGTATGTGGAACATTTCATGGTCTGTGGCATAGAGGGGGGACCATGGAGCGTATGTGGAACATTTCATGGTCTGTGGCATAGAGGGGGGACCATGGAGCGTATGTGGAACATTTCATGGTCTGTGGCATAGAGGGGGGACCATGGAGCGTATGTGGAACATTTCATGGTCTTTGGCATAGAGGGGGGACCATGGAGCGTATGTGGAACATTTCGAGGTCTATAGTGTACAGGAGGGACCATGGCGCGTATGTGGAACATTTCATGGTCTGTGGCATAGAGGGGGAACCATGGAGCGTATGTGGAACATTTCATGGTCTGTGACATAGAGGGGGGACCAAGGAGCGTATGTGGAACATTTCGAGGTCTATAGTGTACAGGAGGGACCATGGCGCGTATGTGGAACATTTCATGGTCTGTGGCATAGAGGGGGGACCATGGAGCGTATGTGGAACATTTCATGGTCTGTGGCATAGAGGGGGGACCATGGAGCGTATGTGGAACATTTCGAGGTCTGTGGCATAGAGGGGGGACCATGGAGCGTATGTGGAACATTTCATGGTCTGCGGCATAGAGGGGGGACCATGGAGCGTATGTGGAACATTTCATGGTCTGTGGCATAGAGGGGGGACCATGGAGCGTATGTGGAACATTTCATGGTCTTTGGCATAGAGGGGGGACCATGGAGCGTATGTGGAACATTTCATGGTCTGTGACATAGAGGGGGGACCAAGGAGCGTATGTGGAACATTTCGAGGTCTATAGTGTACAGGAGGGACCATGGCGCGTATGTGGAACATTTCATGGTCTGTGGCATAGAGGGGGGACCATGGAGCGTATGTGGAACATTTCATGGTCTGTGGCATAGAGGGGGGACCATGGAGCGTATGTGGAACATTTCGAGGTCTGTGGCATAGAGGGGGGACCATGGAGCGTATGTGGAACATTTCATGGTCTGCGGCATAGAGGGGGGACCATGGAGCGTATGTGGAACATTTCATGGTCTTTGGCATAGAGGGGGGACCATGGAGCGTATGTGGAACATTTCGAGGTCTATAGTGTTCAGGAGGGACCATGGCGCGTATGTGGAACATTTCGAGGTCTATAGTGTTCTGGAGGGACCATGGCGCGTACGTGGAACATTTCGAGGTTTCTTGTATTCACGAGGGACCATGCAGCGTATGTGGAACATTTCAAGGTCTGTTGTATAGAGGGGGGACCATGGAGCGTATGTGGAACATTTCATGGTCTGTGGCATAGAGGGGGGACCATGGAGCGTATGTGGAACATTTCATGGTCTGTGGCATAGAGGGGGGCCCATGGAGCGTATGTGGAACATTTCATGGTCTGTGGCATAGAGGGGGGACCATGGAGCGTATGTGGAACATTTCGAGGTCTATAGTGTTCAGGAGGGACCATGGCGCGTACGTGGAACATTTCGAGGTTTCTTGTATTCACGAGGGACTTTGGAGCGTATGTGGACCATTTCGAGGTCTGTTGTATAGAGGGGGGACCATGGAGCGTCTGTGGAACATTTCGAGGTTTTTTGTATTCACGAGGGACCATGCAGCGTATGTGGAACATTTCAAGGTTTGTTGTATAGAGGGGGGATCATGGAGAGTATGTGGAACATGTCAATGCCTGTGGTCTTCAGGAGGAACCATGGAGCGTATGTGGAAAATTCCAAGTTTTCTTGTATTCACGAGGGACCATGGAACGCATGTGGAACATGTCTAGGTCTGTGGTATAGAGGAGGAACCGTATATGAAATAATTCAAAGTTCGTGGTGTACAGACGTATATATATACATACATCTGACGTCCCTGAATTGCCGGCTATATGTCAACAAGATGGGCAAGTATTTCGCAATCCAACTGATGTGATTGCCGAGACATCGTGACATTCCAGAGAATTATTGGCGAATCAACTCGACAGAGGGAACACTTGTCCCGTACTCTTACCGGATCGAGATCTGCCACTCATGCCAATTGCTACCGCAAATCTTTAGAAGCTTGAAAAGAAAATACAAATCGTAGATGGTCTACTGGTACAGGATGCCTCATACAATTGCCTACTGTCGATCCAAAACGTTCACACACCCTGATCAGAAAGTGTAAGCTTAGATTCGACTTATACTTTTAACTGTACTGCGGCCATCGGAACTCACGCTTGCGAGATTAGGCCGCAAAAGCTGCAAAGGAGAAGAGGAGGGATTCCCTTAAAACTATTGTGCATATTCTGTGTAATTGCAGCGCTCTCGAACTGTCAGCAGTCACACACCGAACATTACGCAACTTAAGCAGATCTAGGATTCGTTGATCATGTGTGGCTCCAACCAGACTTGTCTTATGAAGAGAACTGCATGATTGATCACGACTTAAGTTAGAACATCGTAGAAATCAAGACTAAAACAACTAGCATGCCATCTAAAGTTCAAACGATCGCGATAGACATAAGTGTAGTCGTTTAATGGATTTTTAGTACAAACGGATAGAATGTCTTTCTGTCAAGGAGATCTGCATCCTAACCTGACCGTGATTCACGATTTCACTACTCAAAGACATTGTCATCCACTGTCTCCCGCTAAACCACTTCTCTAACCGCTCGCCGGCCAAGAAAAATCATATGAATTGGTCTCATGACTCCTCTGCTACGCATCGATGAATACGAAATCAAAAGAAGGGAAACAAAACTCAGCCCTCGTCTTCGTCGTTCCAAATGACATCCCGTCAACCTTTTCCAGGTCGCTGCGCAAACACGAATCCCTACCCATCCGCACCCAATCCACCGAGAGGCACAAAAGCGATTTAAATCTTCCAAATGGGCAGCACTCCTCCAGTCCCACCAGGGCGTTCATATACTTCAAACGAACACGACCCAATCCCGCAAGGGGGTAGACATCTCAAGAATTAAGCCTCCGATTACCCATGCAGCCATGCTAAGCAGTCCTTTTCCCTCGATTTCCTCCTCACACAGGACCGTCTTCAATTGATTTCGAATCGATACTGGGATCGTCCTTTCACTTGGGTGCCGCAACCCAGTCGCCTGTCGTGCAACAGTGCGTAGTCCTTTTAATTCCGAAAAGTTCAAGGACATCCTCATCACCCTCATCACCGGCGCATTGTAATTTCGAGGGAAAAAAGGACAATTTTCACCCGATGTTTGTGGAGCGTGAGAATCCTTCCAAAGGTCAACACGCTGTCCGCGTTAATTTATTCCATCAGCTCACACCCTCCAAATGGACACACGCACACACACCCAATCGCGTACACACGTACATGCACCCGTCCCCATGCCTTCTTTCAATTGAAATGTCCGGCTTTTGTCAGCGCGCACCGAGCACTCACCCCGCAGAGCGAGGAGTGCATTAGCGAGTGAGACAGTGATTCGCCCCCAAAAAGGATCCATCCACACACAGTGCGGTGCCTAGTGGGCACATTGATCTGATTATGTTTCCCTCTGCAGGATAATCTGGGCACTTTGCTCTCGCAGAGAGGCGCGCGTTGGTGATGGATGATGGTCGGTGTGAGCCTGCGGGAGGGTTGTCTTAAGTAAAAACCGCATCAAGGACTATTATCCCTCTAAGTGCATATCACTTTGCGGGCAACAGGCGGCCGGGAGTGGAGTAGAACCCACGAATGAGGTGTTTGGTCAGAACGGATAGCAACAGAGCCAAAAAAAACGCATTGTCCTTGCGCGTCGTCACTAATTAAGAGTTAATTACAATTACTGCTTCTTTTTTTCAGCTGTGAAAGGATGGAATAAGCGAAAAGGGATAATTTGATTAAGAACACAAAAGCTGAATTATTTCGCGCTTAATTATGTCCTTAGGCTGTTGCTGGAGTTTGTAAAGCCCCCGCTTGCCGAGGAGTCGCTGTTTGGTATTTCCTTCTTCTTCTGCTCTTGTCCCTAGGGGCTGTGTGTGTGTGCGTGGGCGGGGAGGTGGTCCTTTGTAGCAATGATGGTTGTACGGCGTCGTCTGTGGTGAATATCCAGGGGGAATACTGTGACGACGATTTTAATTGCTTCATGGGGTTATGAATGCCATAGACTGTAGTGACTTTCACGGTCTTCGTCTCGCTCGAAACGGTGCGTCGGTGTGCCTGCAACACGGAGCCCTTAAATTCAATGGTAGGCAGTTAATTAAAGCGATTTTATGTTCAAGCGATGGCACTTTTTTCAGGTATTCACACGAGGATTGGGATGGGAATGGTGAACAGTGACATATGGGACTCTTTAATTGGTGATTAAGGACGTGCTACAAACGCGTGCATGTTACTGGATTGATTTCAATTTAAGGCATTGAATGGTCTTGTTTATGACTGGCAGTGAAGCAGAAGCACCTAAGATGTAACTAGAGCGACTGTGGAATGAATGGGTTTATCAATTGCCTGCCCTATGCGCCTCGACTAGCGAGTTCCATCGTCAGAAACTATTCGAAGCAATGGATGAATTCGAGATTCCGTCGTATCACGTCAACGCGCCGTTCTGTTCGGTTCAAGGTCAAAGCTATTTGAAACTAAACTTGAACAGATTACGAGAAAGGAAATGCGCTGTGATTTTGTTTCTTGAATATTGGACGAAGGAAGATACAAATTCCGGGATAAACGCATAAAACGGGGAAGATGCTTTCACCTGCAGGACAGTCAAATGGTTTTGATCCCAATTTCCGGGAAAGAAGCTTTCAAGAGAATAGAAAAACAAGCGCAAGATGCTAGTGCTAGTGTGTACAAAACTTTTGTATGCTATGTAGAGGGTTGACTAGCCTATTTTTTACTGTGACCTACATTATACTACCAACGTTCAGGTGCCAGGTTGGTCTTTTTTGAATTAAAAGAGCAGTATTTGGTCAGATTAGAAAGTCGCAATCAAAGTTATATCTTGTCTTCTTCTTCTTTATTTGGCGCAACAGACCGGGGTGGACCTGGGCCTCAACCAACAAGCCTCTCCAGCTAGCACGGTCTCTGGCTAGCTGTCTCCAGTGTCGCACGCCAAGTTGGTTGAGGTCCTTCTCCACCTGGGTGCGCCACCTTAAACGCGGGCGTCCTCTCCGGGCCGGAGCTGAGTCCCACCCAGAGCTTTTCTCGTAAAAATACCAAGAACTTCCTCATCCGCTTTTGAGATTGTCCATGCCTCCGCGCCGTACAGCAGGACTGGGATGATCAAGGTCTTGTATAGGGTCAGCTTGGTCCTTCGAGAGATGGCTCTACTACTCAATTGCCTCTTGAGCCCATAGAAACAGCGGTTGGCAAGAGTTACTCTGCGTTTCATCTCTGCGTGCTGATGTTCTTCATACCATTTACTTCGGACTGACTGAAGTTATAGCTGCCCATTGTGACGCTCTGTCCAAGACGTCGATGTTGTGAGTTCTTTCTTGAGGACAACATATACTTCGTTTTGCTCTCGTCCACCGCTAGACCCATTTTAGCCGCTTCCGCCTCAATACCAGCAAACGCCTCATTGACGGCTCGCTGTGTTCTGCCAATCACGTCAATGTCATCCGCGTAGGCTAGCAGTTGTACGGACTTCTGGAAGATCGTGCCTCTAGTGTTGGCGTGTGAGTCTTACACGATCTTCTCCAGGATGATGTTAAAGAAATCACATGACAGCGCGTCGCCTTGTCTAAATCCTTTTTTGACATGGAAGGTCTCGGATCTGTATCTTATATTATATCTGTACATACAAAATCGCTACTTAGCCCAACTCTAGTTTAAAGTCGATGATCTAAGCCCTTCACCGTCTTCCCAATACCAATCCATATCTAATATGAGAAACCTATTGTGACAGCTATTATATGTGTATTTCCTTGACCGCAGTAGTATCTCCCTTTATACTGGATTAGAATCGTTGCCAGGTAGTGAACTGCCTCGTAAATCGTAGCTCTTTTTTGTGCAGTGTTCACCATTTAGGCATAGCCTTTGATCTGGTGCACTTTGCTCACAAATATTTCCTTCATACCGTCTTTTGACAAATCAATTTTACCTAAAATCGTCTCTGTCACCGTTGCTACACTTTTCGCGTTACGGAGAGTAGTCCTTTAGATGTACTTGAGACTGGAAAACCATATTTATCAGGTTTTTTCATTTGTCCACTGATTTCGTTATCGTTTAATTTGTCGTTAAATGTCGAAAAGTTTATTAGAATAAGGCAATGCATTGTTGGTTCGAGCCGCTGGAATCATTATTATATATATTTTCTCATTACTCGCTGTGCTGTTTTTGAAAAATCTTGATAATATTTTTTTTTTGTTTGTGTATGTTGTGACAGCATTTTGTGTTTTGCATTTTGTCGTAAAGTACCGTTTGACATTATTTTTCGTTGAGAACGCAGGCGCCTTTGTTATTAGCTGTATATCAGCCAAAAGTAAGTCAATATTGTATCCTTCATACGAACCACTTCAATGTAGTCATGGTCATATTTTACAGGACATACTCTTAAGCCAGTAAAATTCATGAATTGCTCTATCAGCTCTAGTTAATTTTGTATAGACTCTTGCTATGTTCCTGCGATTTGCTTCGACAATTAAACACCAAATACTTCCGGCCGTTTTCACAGTGCAAGCTCAGAAGGATAAGCTCAGAATCAATACAAATTTCGTTTTCACAGTGAAGGCTTAACGATATATCTGACTTAAGTAATGGATTCCCTTAAACTGGTATGACTTAAATTTTGTCCGGGAAGCACATAATTGCCATTAGTGTATTCACGCAATTTTAACCCCGAAATTAATCATGAAGACTCACATAATAATAATATGGGTGGCGCGACAGTCCGAGGTGGACCTGGGCCTAGCTTCTCAGCAACCACTTGTGTTGTGCGTGCTATTGCTCTTTAACGAGTGGAAGGGACCTACAGTTTAATGCCGACTCCGAACGGCGAATTTGAGAAGCTTTTTCTAGACAGGAATACTCTTTGAGCATTGTCAGTGACTCGAAAGAGGTGGAAGCTGTGAATTATGAAAGAAGAAGAATAGGGATTCGAACCTGGCACCCTCTGCGTAGGAGTCGACGCACTTACCCACTACGCCACGGCGACCCACGACCCATGAAGACTCACATAAGCAACCAAATATGTTGTCTGGCAGTCCAATCAGATTTCAGCCATTCGTGTATTGGAGGGACTTCGCTCAGGTATTTCTCGGTTTCCACGCACACCAGTGGCTTGGCGTCCATATCCATATGACCCGGTTCATACCTAGTTACCTCTTAAATTTCCACAATATATCGATAAAACAAGCAACATGAATCTTAATATGTGCATGTAAACCTAATACTTGTCAGCTCCCTACACCTGCACGTGCAAGAAACAAATTGTAATATCTTTCTGGTTAGAACAAGTTTTGGTTTGCCTT
Source organism: Eristalis intricaria (assembly GCA_964034865.1). Lineage (NCBI taxonomy): Eukaryota > Metazoa > Arthropoda > Insecta > Diptera > Syrphidae > Eristalis > Eristalis intricaria. The sequence continues at coordinate 31,323,443 of OZ035876.1, read as the reverse complement.
CCCCTTTCGCTGTGGTTGACACCTCTCCGTTTTAAACACCAACACGTTTTCTTATACCAAAAAAAGAAAAACAACTTCTATCCATCGACTTTTTTGTTGCTGATCTTGTATCTGTTTATCTTAGTAAAACAAAGAGTATAAAAGGGTTAAAAATCGTAGTAACCCGAAAGATCTTGGGTTATGTTGTAACAAGTTGTAAGCTGGTTTGAAGAAATGGATTCTCTTTTCTTGTTTCCCTTTATTGTTCACTATACTTGACTCCTCTCTGTGCGAAATAATAACCCGCTTTTTATGGACTTATTTGATTTTGCATTGTTTTCTCTTCGATTTTCCTCTTTTTTATTTCTGTTTAAAATGTGTGCAGATTGCAATGTAATTTAAAGTGATTTAAAGTGATTTCTCCTTTCCTGTGGGTCGCCTTGGCGTAGTGGTTAAGTGCGTCGACGTCCAGAGGGTGTCAGGTTCGATACCCGATACCGATACCACCTTTGATAATTTACGGCTCCGCGTCTTTCGAGTCACTGACAATGCTCAACAAGTATTCCTGTTTAGAAAAAGCTTCTCAACTTGTCAGTTCGGCATTAAACTGTAGATCCCTTCCACTCGTTAAAGAATAATCCACTCGCACAACACGAGTGGTTGCTATGAAGCTAGACCCATTTCCGGCTCGGACTGTAGCGCCACCCATATAATTATTATATTGTATTATTATTATAGACTTCCTTTCCTTACAGTTTATTACATACTATCATTTTCTTTAAGTAATTGCTTTATTTATTGCAACAGCCAAAAAGCTTTCTATCGAAGCCACTTTTATTATATTTTAGGTTCATTGTAAATTGTACCTCGTATTCTAATAAATGAATAAATAATAATGACGTATACAAAATTAGCTCGCTTGTTTGTGATTAGCAAAATAGCAATACACAATACAATTACGAAAAGCGCTTAAAAGTGAATAAGTTTACCAACTTGCCTTTTCAAATTTTCCACGCCAAGTCACTGACACACAATCACAGTCTAAGATTGCCCACACATTCGAAAAGACATTTCGTGTTCAGTCAAAATCACTATTTTTCATAAATGGTTCACAAAGCCAATCAATCCATGACTTACCTAAACGAAATCTTCTTGAGCGGAGCTTATGTTCGCTTGAGCAGCAGTAAATCTTGAAACGTGGTCATTAAAAATTACCATCAAATTCCAGTATTTTAATACACCCATTAGTCTCTAAAGTTGTATAGTATCACACTCATCGTCACTCATTCCCCTGATCGACTGTGGTTGCCTCTTTACGACCGTCTGTCCTCAGTTCCTTTCTGCCAACTTCCCGCCCAAGAGTCAGTGCTCTAGTCATGTTCACTTTTATGTTTAACGCTCTTTAAGAGTACTTCAACACAGCATCCCGAGATTTCGTTCCGGCGTGTTGCACAGATTCTGCTTAAGCTATCAAAAACTTACAAACGACACCATTCTGGCAGACCACACAAGTACACAGCACAACATACCACAATTTGATCAATTTAAAGGTGGCTGATGTGCCATTTGAGGAAGTTCCATAAGCCATCACCAACTTCCACCGAAATCACTTTCACTTTGTTGACATCCTTCGGCAGTCAACAACTGCACACTTTTGCTGAATCTGTTTCATTAAAGCCTGCCCCCCTTCTCCGACCCCACAGTCTTTATGAAGTTGTCAAGGTACCCGCCAAGGGGAGTGTCTCCAATTAAATGTAAACAAACGACTGAACCAAAATCACAGTCGTGGAGTGAACCAAGTTTGAAATTGGATCCGACAGATGGAAATTAATTTGACAAGCGCTCATTAAACACAGCATCTCAAGGTTCTGCTCCAAAACAAGACCCATTCATTTGGGAAATGCGACATCAACCTCTCCTCAAACAGCAAACAACAACTCAAGCAATTCATCCCATCCTTCAGGGACGAAGGCCAAGATGACGTCGTGTCAAAACACTGCTGCTGCATTGCAACGTGACAGCGACGAGGAAAACAAACCGAATTTCACTCCCCAGGAGTGCCAAACTGATCAACTGCTTACCGAATCAGTATGCACTTCCAAAGTGTGCCGCACTCGCTCAGCGACCCAATTAGGACGAAGTCAGTCGGTGTAGTCGTTGCTTTCCTGTCGCTCCAGCCCAATGGCCATGTTCACTGACATAACTGGATCCGACTGAGAATAGCTTAGTCGTAATCCGGTTATATCCACAAATTTCATTTGAAACGGACAACACCCAAGGCGCCCGCACGCATCTGACAGGCCATTATGGGCGGAGCGGAGGAGGAGGAGTTTACTAATAAAAATAATGATCCCGTTACGAGTGAAATTCATCTGAAGATTAATTTATTGTTTGCTTCCCTGAATTGGGGTGATGTCTGCTAAGTCCCCAGCTCACCCCTGCCAGCCTGCCTCTGTCTGTCAGCTCCCAGCTCCCAGCTCCCAGCTCCCATTCGCCACAAAGCCCATATGAACATGATTTTCATTGCCTCCCAGGGCACAACTGGGTGAGGCAGTAACAGAGGGCTTTCCTCCTTGTGCTGCCGCTGTTGCGGTTTTGTGTCCTCGAGGATGGAAACAATGGTTAAGCGTTTGTAATAGTTTTTGGCGTGTGCTTGAGTGTGGGTTGATGGGAGCGGGCGGCAGGAGAGGAGGGGGAAACAAAAGTTGACGTTCTTCTGTGAGGCGGGGGAATTCTCGAGGCAGGACGATGAAATATGAGTATCGGTGGCGTATGCGTGATATTATATAGTTTTTTTTTTTTTTTTTTCTACTTTTATTCTGTCGTCCCCGAGCCACAGATGGCAATGGGATGGGGTTTGAAAGTGGACGGAGATTTCTGTGATTTACTTTCTGCGGGCGGCCTTGTAACGGCATGATGGCCTTTCTTTTTATGGGATTCTGTCGTCTTTTCAAGAGGATTTCGGGGAATTCGTGGGAGGATAATTCATTAAATGAGTTATGTTCTTTGCTGGTTCTTGAATGGAATAGGCCCTGTCATTGGAAAGCATTGAAGAGATTCCACAAGGAATTCATTCGATTCAGTTGTGGGGGGGAAGGAGGACCCGTGGGAGGATTGGATTGACGTCTCAGCAGGGCGAGCCGAGACATTATTTTTCAGTGTTCGGCGAAAAATGGTTTCTGTTGGCTCGTCAATAGGCAAGGTCATTGCGATTTAAGCGGTTTTTCAAAGAAATTTCAGGTTCTTTAAGAATCACCTGATGTGCCCTTGGGAAAGACGTTTGAGATCCTTTTCTAAAAATATTTCTGAAGTAAGTAGTCGGGGGGATACGGAGAAGAGGTACATTATTATTGGTCTTAAACGTCTGTGGGTTGTATTCAGTGGGGAATATTGTCCGGAAAAGATCATTTCATGTTCAAGTAGTGCGGCAGAAATAACAGTCTCTAACTTGGACTGTCTGTCCGAAGAAAGGATTAACCGATGAGTATCACAGAGCGACACGAGAATCGCTTTTGAATTCATGGAGAGGAACAATGCAGTTGGCTAGTTCACTTGAACATCCACTCTATCGTTAGCTAGGTCGGCAGGGATGACTAGTATGTTTATGGCTTAGACCTTCAAAGTCCTTTGTGCTGTCACTATCGACTATTTTGCCTCGGCTCCTCGTTGACTTTTCACTAGTTTCACTGTTTAGAGAGTTTTCATTTTCAGTTGTCTGATTTGATGCCTCATGCTGGTAACTAGCGTGTAATTTTATTCTAGACTCTGCAAGGACGGGCAATGTTCCGAGGTCAGGCCGTATAGCTTCCTCCATTGTAGGGCGCTCCGGGTCTTCTGGCTTGGTTACCTTTGAGACTGTGTCCAGTTATTACGTTTACCACTTACTAACTCGAAGAGAGCTTGTTTAGATTTTTTTAATGAACAATAGTCTGTTGTCATCGTTTATATCCTTAGTTGGACGCAATGATTTTATTGCTTTCAATGGGGGATGGGGTGTCTCCTGATTCTGTGCCAATGACAGACTCGCCTTTTACCTTTTTATTACACGATTCTTTCGTCGTGTCCTTTTAAAAACACGCCGCTGACGAGACTTAAAGTCTTGGAGTTGATTGATCGTGTTTTCAAAGCCTTTATGTGCGCTCTCCTGGTTCGAGAAGGAGCGGAAGATCAAAACTCCTATAAGACAAAGTTATCGCGGATACAAGACAGCTTGGCCTTGATGACTACAAGGAGCCTACCTAGGATCGTCAACCATAGATGGCAGTTATAGCTCAGGCTCATTGATGGTCGGATGGCTGACAGAGCAGCAGATAATGCTGCTTGGAATACACTGCATTAGGTCGGCACGGTGAACTATACAAATTTCCGAGGATCTAGCATGTACCGCTTGACCAGTGCCTTCCTTCGATTTGGATCCGTTTGTGTAGATTCAAACAGATAACCCCCCACTTGCCAAATCTCTCTCAAAACAGCAACTATAAATGCTATGCAAACGTCTTAATGTGGCTGAGTTGTGAATATATGCTAAACTAAGACGGACTCGTTTCTTCTTTCTTATAAAAACTCAGAAGTGGAATGTTTTCGTCGTGTCGTTTCGATTCTATGTGGAACTTAACCATCCTTGCTATCCGTGGAAAAACGCTTGTGCAATGGCGATGGTGCAGCTATGAGGCTATAGCCTGGCTACAGTCTCGGTACTTTGAGTGTCGATGATCAGCAAAGGCGTCGATGCGGGCAAACAAGCACAGTAGTAGACGTCAGTTGCTTTTTAATTGGTGAAAGAATACGTTGGTGGTGCGTGTTAATTCGCTTGGATCCCATTTCAGAATACCATTAATATCTCATTCCGCTCAGCGACGAACGACAGTGCTACTTCAGTTATTTCTGTATGGCAGATATCTTGACTAAGCAGGTAATACGCAAGAGTCAAAATCTCAAACAGCGGCGGATTACAAAAGCTGGCGGAATATAATGTACAGGAAGGCGAAATTTAATTAAAGGACACCAGCGATGGTACACGGACTATGGACCGAAGGTTTTCAATTGCGGTGTATAACAGAGTAATCATGACATATTCTAATTCGCAAAACACGGAGGATTAATTGATAATCGCTTGATTGATAATCTATACTCAGCTCAGTAATGATTCTCAATAAAACGCTCTGTACTCACTTTGAACTCAATTTAATTTTTTGTGTCAAAATTTGTTTGTGCCTTTACTTTAATTGTACTAGACTTCAAAATTCAAAAAGTTTTGTCAGTTGGTAACCAATTTTTGTACAAGTATGTTTGTGTTCAGTAGAAGATATTTTATTGATTACAAATAGAGATACGTTATCCTATGTCGAGATTAAGAACACCTATGCTGATAATTCTGTTGTATTTGTTGTATTTCCGAAAATTTTTGTCTTTAGTGGTGGTAATTGAAGCGCCACCTATGATTTCGATTCTTCAACGCGCTATAGTCAGTAACGCTTACTGAGGAAATCTTACCGAGTAATCCGTCAGTATTGCTTTATTGTTGCCTCGTATATAAAAGTATTACTGAGCTGAGTATAGATTCTCAATAAAACACGCTTATAGAAGTTGGCGGATTATGGAGCGGTGGATTATCGAGAGAGTACTGCAGGTCCTTAGGATAACGGAGTTAAAAACAGGCTTTAAGTCCCCAGACCCAGTGCCACTTAAAAGTACACAGTCCTCCTTCATCAGCCAAGCTTTCGTGGCAAGCTCAGACGTCGCTCCACGGCCATCTCTGGAGCAGTCGCTTGATTGAATTGCCTTGTTCTCCATTTATACGTCTGCCTATCCCGGCTGTCCTGCGGCATATCCTATTCATCAAAATTCGCATTTCATAGCCCATCTCTTGGATTAATTAGTGAAGGAGTTGTGCACTCAACCGCCTATTAGCCGTCCATTCAGTCGGTCGCTTGACTCATAAATTTCTTGTCATTTCATTAAATCTGATATCCCCAGCTTACATCCCTCTTAAAAGCCCATCCCCGCCGTGGCATAAAACGGAAACAAGACTACCCCCTTCCGCCCTCCACGCTGTCCCAAGACCAACGTTCAAAAATTTAACGAGCTGGCTTTACCGGTTTTTTATGCCACTCCACAAAGCGAATGGCCGGCTCTTCCCTTTCACGCATAAAAATACCACACAGTCCTTGCAGTAAAGTCCTTCGGCGGGCATAAAGGACAATTTAAAAGTTGCCTTCCCATCTACTGGCACTTCCGGCCGCCCGCATAGCTTTCGCACGCCTCAGCAGAAAATGTGCAAAAATGTGCAAAAAACAGGACAGAAACAAACGACTCCACATAACTTTTGCAGTCAGTCCCCATCGGATGGACTCACTCAAATCAGGCATTTCAGCGGGCGCGCTTAATAAAAGTTATCTGTCTCCTCGCATCTCGTCGCTGAAGACAGTAAAAGTTTGCTTTACACAGAGTCCTCGTACAGGCAAGTTGCCGGTTTTAATCAACCGACACTGACAAGGATAACAAAACTTTTGAGGACACCGCCACCATCAGCACAACCACCACCATCACCACCACATCGCCATTGGCATCGTTATGCGCCAGCAGAGCAGATCAGAGCCTTCATCGGAGACGTGCACGCTCCGGCTGTAACTGTTTATAAATTCCCATCCTGTTTAGTCCTTAACGGCGCTTGATTGCTTAATAAACTCACGACGGGCTTTCAATTGGAAACTTTTCTCCTCCCTTGTGCCGCACGATGAGACCGTGACACTTGTTTGAACGCCTTACACGACGGGGCGTTCGATTTATGGATCAGGACTCAATGGGCGACGTCAACGACACCACTCAAGGAAGTTATGCGGGGGGAATATGTTTAGGAGTTGGCAGTTGTGCGGAACTGTTGAGCGGAGAGGGATGAATGGGATGCCATCAAACTGCAGTTTGGCTGCCTTCAAATGAATTTAAGAGCTTGTTAAGACGGTATACTCTGATTCCTGATTTTAAATGAACGCCAAATTGTCCTTTTGACGGTCCGTGAATGGGAGTTGAAGTGTTGTTGGTTGTGAGTGGTGGGTGATGATCCTAGAGGAGAGAGGAACGACTTAAGGCTGTCAATATGACATCCAACGGTTGATAAGTTTGATAGATGACTCTGAACTTATGCACCCCCTGACGGAATTCCGTTTTAAAGCGAACGTGGGTGCTTTGAAGGATACTGAATTTTGATGGCACGTACAAATCGTTCAGCTCGGATGAGAGCGGATGTGTGCGGCGTTGCAAGAACCGATGAAAAGGCTGAGAGACTCAAAATTGTTGCCTTGGTTGTTGTAAAAAAGGAAGGTTGGATGTAAGGATACGGATGATCCAACTGATTTAAGTAAACTTAAGTTGTGTCAGAACTGTAGGCAGAAGGAGCGTTAAATATTAAAGTTCTCATAAATGCTTCGGGGAACGAGCGCAAAATTCCGAAGACAGAGGGAATTTAGGTACCTTCTTGGACTGGGTGCCAACTATCGATCCAAAACGCTCACGCAGCCTGATAAGAATAAGTATTCTGCATCTCAGAACTCTAATCGGCATCATAACCGGACACTATCTCATTGACGCCTCAAGACTAGGTATCCCCTTTAACGATTTCTGTGGAAGCTGCAGAGATGCAGAGGGGTTAGATTCCAAGACTCATTCGCTCTACATGTTCTAGCCATCTTGAGTGACCAGCTTAATGTCGCTGTGTAGTTCGACGTTGAATCTCCTTCTCCAGAGCCCGTGAACGCATACGGCACGATGCACTTTTTTCGAAGCATTTTTCTCTCGAGCCATCCGAGGATATCCTCATCGGCTTTGGACAAAGTTCAACCTTTAGTGCCATAAAATAGGACTGGGAAGAAGGTCTTATATGGCATCTCCTTAGTTGTTCGGGATAGGGCCTTACCATTTAATTCCCTTCTCAGCTCCAAAGAAAGAGCGATTGGCAAGAGTAGTTCTTCGTTTTATATCAACCGAGGTGTTGTTGTAAGAGTTTATAGCAGGTCCAAGGTAGACAAAATGCCTTACTACCTCAGAGTTATAGCCGTTGATTTTGACATTCCCTCCAACACAGCTCCGCCCACCCTGTAGTCCGTCAGTTCTGGCAGCCTTGTTGGATTTAAGCTTCGATATTGCTATCCTTACTTCGTTTTGGTCTGGTGGACGGTAGTTTTGACTATCATCATCTATATTGAATGACATTGCATGCTCTAGGGTTGGGAAGGCAGATAATAAAAATCTAAAATATTGTCTCAGCTGTCTGGCTGAGAGAATTCACAGAAATGCTACACTATGACCATAATAACCACATTGCTAAATTTAGTTCAGTTTATTTCAATTATGCTTTCTTCAGAGTGAGCATAATCCATCTTTCTCCACATAAAAACCAATAACAGACAGCTACTTTGCTATGTTTCGTTAAGTTTCGTTCAGTTTCGTTAAGTTTCGTTCAGTTTCGTTCAATTATGCTTACTTCAGTGTGAGCGAAATCAATCTTTCTCTACATAAAAACCAATAAGAGGAAGTAGTAATAAAAACGTTGCTATATTCCGTTAATTTTCGTTCAGATTTGTTCAGTTCCGATAAGTTTCGTTCAATTGTGCTTAATTTAGTGTGATCGAAATCAATTGTTCCCTAAATAATAACCAAAATCTGAAAGTAGTAATACGCACTTTGCTATGTTTCGTTAAGTTTCGTTCAATTGTGCTAACTTCAGTGTGATCGAAATCAATCCTTCTCTACATAATAACCAATATCAGAAAGTGATGATAATCTCTTTGCCAAGTTTCGTTGAGTTTCGTTAAGTTTCGTTAAACTGGGTTTCCTTCAGAGCGAACTTCCTATGTAAATGACACTTTTTGGTCGGAATTAAGTGTGAGAAGCAATTAAGAGAGTCTTGAAATTTCACGATAGTTCTGGCTACTTTCTGTTTGGTCCTGACAAAAATTTCTTCCCCAATTTCGTTCGTTCTCTCCGGCTCGCAGAAGGCTTGGATTCGAAAGCAATTTAAGCTGGAGCCGTCTGGATTACTTACATTTTCGATTGTTTCTTCGACGTCAACTTCAGTACCTCGACAGCTTCTTTTAAGGGACTGGCATTAAACATAGCAAGGCTCTTATTGCCAAGAAATCGACATTTCTGTCAAATTTTTTCACTTTTTCACACTTAAGACTCCTGTTGCTAGAAAGGGCAAACTGAATGGATGGTTGCCATCCAGCTCCTTACTAAATTAACCACAAAACAAGCAAAAGCACTTTTCACAGACCGATCGTGACCTTAAACCTAATTCGGATCAACCCTTCTGCAGCTCCTGAACCAAAATGGGCGCCGTTACTAAGCGATTGGATACCCTTCCCCCATTTAATTGAATCCAATCATCACTTTCCATCCATCGAGCGACAATATCCCCAAGAATGAAAAGAAGTCGTTCCCAAAACTATTCAATCTCACAATTGTATCGTTTTGTCTGCAAATAGTTCGCCTCAGTGGAATTCGTTCAATTTCTCGTGATGTCCTTTAGCTGCCTCCCAGGATGCCTTCTGTGTGAGTGGCTGATTTATTTGACGACGGAAATGTGGACCAACCTCTCTCTCTCTGTGATGAATCGTTGTCCTCGCCTAGTTGGCTGGGGCTTCTCCACTATTTGCGTCGGAAGAGTACGTTCAATCACAAAGGAAGCACTACACACCCCGCAACCCCAGGGGGGAATTATGAACGGAAGCCACACCAAAGAAACCCCCGGCCGAGGATAAGAAGCCGGTGGAGAAGGAAAAAAAAACAGGATATCGTGTGAAGAATAAAAGGCGAATGACTGTAATATCTCCCCGAGGAGCATGACTGAAGAGTGGTTGGCAACTTTTCTTCACAGTTTATGATCCTTTTATGACGGCTCCCCCGCCCAAGATGCAGCTGTCATTCCTGGAAATTGTACACTTGTGGAGCGGCTATGGCTTGGCAGTGCTCATCCGGTTACACTTCGCACTGAAATTAACCCCACAACGGGTTCATTAGGAGTCGTTGAGCAACATTGGAGGAGATAGTTGTGGTCTTCCGCTGAAATTGATTAAAAGTGCTTGCGGGGGGATCAGACGATGATGAAAAGAATGGATTTCTCTGATGAGAGGGAAATTGAATTGAATTCACTGGAATTGAGAAGACTGTGCACAAAGAGGTGGCATGCTTGCGGTTGTGAACATGTTCGTCGATAGTTTAGATTCTGAGAAGAAAGGGCTGGGTCCATCTTTGAGGGCTTCAGCTTCTATATGAACGGAAGGTTATTCTAGGGCTTGTGAGTGAATGGTGGATGAAAGATAATTGGGGGATGAAAGGGATTATAAATTTTAATTCCTGAAGTCGGCAAGGAGTTGGGTGAAACCGACGTGTGGCTTATGAGTTGCAAGTTTGTCGACGGAATGCAGGGGATTCCATGGGATGGGAGCTTTTGGCCAGTGAAGGCTCATAGTGCTACCACGCACATTTACTCAATACTAAACTTGGAACCAGTTGTTTGCTTATGGCAAACCGGTTTCTCTTCATCTTTATTGGCGCTACAGTCCAGGGCGGAACAGGGCCTCAACCAACAAGGCTCTCCAACTAGCACGGTCTCTGGCTAGCTGCCTCCAGTGTTGAGGTCCTTCTCCACCTGGGTGCCCCACCTTAAACGCTGGCGTCCTCTGTTGCGTTGCCCCACGGGCTTGGAGTCGAAGACTCTTTGGGCCGGAGAGTCGTTGTCCATACGCTCTACATGGCCAAGCCATCTTAGGCGTTGGATCCGAAAACGCCTGACTAGACTCATGCTGCTGTACAATTGTTGAATCTTCTCCTCCAGAAACCGTCAACGCAAACAGGACCAAAGATCGCACGCAAAGCTTTTCTCGCGAAAATACCAAGGACTTCCTCATCCGCTTTTGAGATTGTCCATGCCTCCGCGCCGTACAGCAGGACTGGGATGATAAGGGCCTTGTATAAAGTCAGCTTGATCTTTCGAGAGATGGCTCTACTACTCAACTGCTTCTTGAGCCCATAGAACAGCGGTTGGCAAGAGTTACTCTGCGTTTGATCTCTGCCTGCTGATGTTCTTCGTACCATTTACTTCGGACTGACTCAAAGTTATAGCTGCCCATTGTGACGCTCTGTCCAAGACGTCGATGTTGTGTGTCCTTTCTTGATGACAGCATATACTTCGGTTTGCCCTCATTCACCGCTAGACCCATTTTAGCCGCCTCCGCCTCAATGCCAGCAAACGCCTCATTGACGGCTCGCTGTGTTCTGCCAATGACGTCAATGTCATCCGCCCCAAATTGTATGGACTTCTAGAAGATCGTGCCTCTAGTGTTCGCATTCGAGTCTACCACGATCGTCTCCAGGCTGATGTGAAAGAAGTAACATGCCAAGTTTACAACCTTTTTTGACATTGAGGGTCTCGGTGAGTTCGTTACCGATATTGATGGAGCAGTGACAATTCTCCATCGTCATCCTGCGCGACCTGAAGAGTTTATCAGAGATGTCAAAACTAGACATGGCGTTGTATAGCTCGTCCCTATGCACACTGTCATATGCGGCCCTGAAATCGACGAACAGGTGGTGAGGGTCGATCTGTATCTCTTGCGTCTTCTCCAGTATCTGCCGTAGTGTGAAAATCTGGTGGACTTCCCTGGCCTGAACCCACACTGATATGGACCTATCAATAACCTGATATAAACGGCTTCAGGCGAGTACACAAAAGGGCAGAGAAGATCATGTAAGCGATCTGCATTTGACCTGCCCGTCTATAGTTGGCGCAGTTGAAGGGGTCTTCTTTCGTGTTATTCGGGCAAACGATACTGAGATTCCAGATCATCTCCTGATGCCTTCTCCGTCCGAGCTGGCAGTTTTGTTAGACTACAGTCTTGATCTTGACCTCGTCTAAGTCGGGGGAACGGAATTCACGTCGATCATCATCATTATTGAGTGAAACACTCAAACGCGATTTAGATGAGGCCGTTGAAATAGTGCGCCCCTAGATGTGAGTATCTACGGCCAGCCGGTGAAGAGGGGAGATGATTCATGGTTTCTACCTCCTCAACCATGCAGCATCCATTATGTGGGAGTGTATGCCAATAGCGCAGTGTCCGATTGTGAGGCCGTCAGCAGTAGCCGACAATTAAAGGATGTTTTTGAGTGGGAAATGGCATTGTTCAAGGACTAAGTTTTGTTCTGGCCGTCTGAATGGACAGGGATCACAACATTCTTCTTGAGCCACGACAGTGCCTCACATCCTGGAATACTGGAAAACGCTTCAGTGGTCAGGAAGTTTGAAGGAGAGCGATATATTAAGTAACATAAATATAAAATACAAAATATTCTCCTCTTTGGAATAGACTCCTACACCCACTCTTCGTCTGCCTTTGATCTGCCTGTGGCATCATTCAGTGTCCTGAAATCATAAATCCCTTCTGCTGTCAGAAATCCCATCTGCTTTGAAAGGAAGTCTATGCTGTCTTTGAGAAGGAAGTTAAGCTCATTAAGAATGTGGTATGTTCCCACAGCCTTCATTAACATTGGCGAATATAGCAGCACTACTTTGTTGAGACTTGCTGCCAAACACAGAGAAATTGGTATGCAATCTGTTCACTCTAATTTGAATTGCTTCAAAGGCCACCGTGGGCAGCTATAACTTCGTAGGCAACTTAAAACGAAGTTGGCGTACGACACTCAAGACAGTGCCGGCTGAGGCCCAGGTCCAACCCTAGACTTAAATTCTATTCTTAAATGGCGACCTTAGAAATTAAAAGTATTTAGTGAATGAACAGCAATAAAAAACGTGTATAGCAAATAATCCAACTCAGCTTGAGTCACATGATAAGTCTTCTTCTTCAATAGCGAGCGGGGTGGACCTGGACCTCAGTCAACATGCCTTCCCAAATTCAACGGTCTTGGGCTAGGCGCCTCCAGTTTTGTACACTCAGCTGATGGCTGTCCCTTTCCAGCTGTGAAAGCCCTCGGAGGCGAGGTCTTCCTCTAGGGGGCTTGAACGGAACACCTTGCAGGCCAGAATGTTGGTATCCATGCTCTCTACATGACCTAACCACCTGAGTCGAGACCTTGGAATTCGTTTGACTGTGAAGATGTCGTTGTGCAGTAAAGTCCGTTGTTTAATCATTTCTTCCAAACTCCTTCAGGCCAGACGGGACCGAACATAGTTCGAAGGATTTTGGCCTGGCTAGAGGAATGGTGAGGGGGGGGGGGGCATAATCTCCATGAAATTGGAGTTAGATATCTTGTTGTTGATTGCTACGCCACGCCAACATCACTGCAAGCTAAATTCCCAACAAATATTCGCTTCATTCCGCGTTCTGAACCCCAGCCGAACCCACTCACAAAAATAAATATATTACGCATACGCCCCAGTATCTGTAGGCAATCATAATTTGTTACGTAGACGCCACCAGTTTTCGCAGCAAAATATGCATGCTATTCCACGGCCCACGCCCCCAAACTTTGTTGCGGCCATTGCCCGTCAATCAGCAATTTCCCCCTGACCCAGAAAACAGTGTCTTACACTCCACCGTCCCCATTGTCTGTTGCCTTATTCGAAAGAAAAGCACAGACGGAAGCCCAAAGTTGTGCCTCCACTGCCAAGCAGCTTATTCGGCACTTCCGCCTGAGCTCATGCAGAAAAGCAATCAAGACACACACACAGCAGTGCCCAGGACTAGATTACGAGTGCAGGGAGCTATAAAAACGAGAAACACAACAACCAGCGCCCAAGGGGGCCCAGCAGAAACTAATTATACACGAGTCGGGCGCCCCAACTCCCGTCCACCCACCTCGGCCCATCTAATGAAATGAAAATGCTTATTAAATTCGCTTCCCTTCGCCCTGCGCTCAAGGGGCGAGTGTGTACGTGAGGCCAGCGCAGCGCGGCCGTCGATTTCAAATCACCTTTCGGTCAGCAACGTCCAGCCTGAGAGTGTTGTGCCGGTTCGCGAGGTAATAGCTACCGGCTGTGGGGAGTTGGGAGTGCGATTGTAACCACCCACACCCGCCAGCCCCGCCGAATGGCCACAACTTTGGTTCACATGGCTCAACAGAAGTCGCCGCAGCGTCATTGCCATTCGGTGGATGACTGTAAAATACGAGAGAACCAGCGTTTTCCAGCATTAGCCGGCTCCTGGGCACGGAGTTTGATTTGTCGGACGGAGCACGGACGTGGTCGACGAGTGGGGCCGGCAGTTATGAAGAGATTCTTGGGCGCAGAGCGGTCTAGAGCTAATGTGCTGGCAATCGTTGGCAATTGGCATGGCAACAGCAATGACGGTTGACTGACCACAGGAGTGGAATGAATTTTCCGCAATTCACGCTGGCCATTCCCAGGTGAGATTCGGTCTTGTGCCGCAGTTGGTCGGGGTCATTTCACTTGTGCTTAATTGACCAAGCAAGTGGACGGGGAGCGAGGTGCATTTGATGGCTCACGGTAGATTGACTTCATGACGCAAGTAAGCCGAGCTCGGCTAATCACGTGCGCAATATGTCGATGGTCTTTGCAGGGCATGGTCGGCGGAGGTATGGCATATGGATGAGGGGTTAGTGGTGGGTTGAGAGCTTAGAGAGTTTCTGGGATTTTATGGGAATGGATAAATGCTGGTGCTTTAATTCTTTCGACTGAATGGTAGAGTGACCTTGAAATTATGGTTTCAACATAGACTCAAAACCTATGAGTTCGGTGTTTGCAGGCAGACGGGAGCAAAGTGAGAACACTTCCCAATGATTACTTACCCGGTGAGCAACTCGGGAAACAACCACCTCGGTCCTAGAGCCACAGGCTATGGAACCAAATGAGTGGTTTTGAACTCGACTAATTGCTGTTGCAAGTGAAACTATAAATTAAAAGTATTGCACATAAGATTATGCGACACACAGGCGTGAGTAAGACAATCAGAAACGAACGCAATCAATTCTGAAGGCATTCTACTATTTGATGAAAATTCTCATATAGAGGAAAGTGAATAAAAATGTTTTGTGCTTTGCTCGTGGGAGTGATCCGCTAGGAAAGTATTTGAACGTTAGTTTACTGTCCGGACTCGATCTGGAAGCTTGCGAGAAACCTAACTAACTAATTTAAATCCAAGTCTGTGTGTGAATGCAGAAGACCTACAGAGGCTTAAAGAGGTAAATAAGAGAAATAGTATAAAACTCCAATGAACACCATGCCATACGAGCTAGTAAAGATGCATTGGAACCCTTCGCATGCGCAGAAACACTGTGCGTTGTAGGAGACATTGTCCTCATATAAGAATTCAGGGAACCAGAAATAAGGCACCGGAGGGAATTCTGGAACAAAGTTCATGGTGTGAAGGAGGCCAAGAAACTCTTGTGTAATTATAACAAAAAGAGGTTTGACGCATGTATCAAAATGAGCAGGAACAACCTACGTATCCTAACTGTCAGTAATAGGGCACTGCACAGACTGAATTAGCACCCAACTAAAATCGGGGCATCAGAAGAACGTCTCTGCACATTCTATGGATGATTGAAACTATTGAAATTCCAGAAAATGTACTGTAAAATGGTGAAGCATTATCCCACAGAATACAAAGATATCGGGACAAGCACGTACTGTCAGAAGAAGAAATTAAGTCACTAGTCAAGTCACCATCTCTCGTTCTCGGATTCCTAAAGGCAACAGGAGCATTTGCTACCGAAATTGAGAAAGAAACAGTAATTAAACGAATTTGCTTTGATTGTGACTCTTATTAGATTTGCGAGCTTAATATAATAAAAAGGGACATCTCAAAGCAGTTAACTTCAAAGAAATATAGCCATTGATGGTGAAAAACAAATTTAAGGAGGGAGTTTAAATTAATTTAAAAGAATTTCTATACTATAGACTATAGTTTTAAAAAAATAAATTTGATTAATGGTATGTATTTAATTTTCAAGTCAATTACTTTAACATACATATTATTTTAGGTACATAGGTATTTTACTATTCCGTAATTCGAAATTTTTACTACGAAAAAATTTAAACCTTTTATCTTGAACAGATCTTATTCACTTTAGTGGTTTTCATAAAAGGAAATTCGCATTGAATTTCTTTTGTAACTGAGTTGAACTGTTCGATAAAGCCTTCGATTGGGCCAATCAAAACAAACATTATCGAAACTGACAGTTCTCCTGAATCTTTTTTAATGTACAATTTTTCTTTTGGTCCAGTAACTCGAAGAACTCAGTAACTAGAACGGCCTTATTTTAATACGTGTTCGATAGATCAATAGACGAATCGAATGATTTTAAGTATCGAGACTTTAGTAATCGAGATATTTCTATAATGATAATTCGAGATGGGCACATTCGAATGATTATTCAAGTGATAATCGACTGTTGTACTATAAAATGACTCCCACTTAATTTAACATTTACACATGATAACTCGATAAACTTATCATTTTAGAGAGAAAACAAGCAACAGCGAGTGATCGTCTAGAAATACTTTTCAGCAATATAACCGAAATGAAAGAAGAACAGAAGGGAAATTAACTGAAGTATTACTTCCACTTATCGATTCATCAATAAAAAGTAAACAATTCGAATTTATTCGAGTGATTTTAGTATTCGAATGAAATTTAGTCATTCGAATGATTTTGAAAATCGAAATGTTTAATAAATCGATTATCACTCTAATAACCATTTGAATGCGCCGATAGCTGCTAGGAATTTTCACTTGAGATTTCCTTCTCCCTATTACTTCAGCAGCCTAACCACTGCGGTGTATTCCAATATGCTGCACGTTTACAATCAAATCATTGAATCCGTCCATTGAAATGGACGAGTCATCTATCGCTGTATATATAGAAGACCAGGTGTCCATCAAGCCTCGCGACACACCATCGATTAAATCAAAGATGGTACAACTTGGTTGTTGTTAAGAAAAATTTCAAAAATATTATAAACGAAACAGAAATTTAAGTGATTTATAATAATAATATGGGTGGCGCTACAGCCCGTAGAGGGCCAGGGCCTAGCTTCTCAGCAACCACTCGTGTTGTGCGTGCTATTGTTCTTTCACGCGTGGAAGGGACCTACAGTTTAATGCCGACTCCGAACGGTGAAGTTGAGAAGCTTTTTGTAGACAGAAATACTCTTTGAGCATTGTCAGTGACACGAAAGAGGCGCGGCCGTGAATTATCAAAGGTGCTAAATTCGGGTATCGGAACTGGCACCCTCTGCATAGGAGTCGACGCACTTACTCACTACGCCACGGCGACCCACCAAAGCAAAATCTATGTTTGTCAAAATACAGATATTTATTCCACCAAGTGCCATGATACCTTACTACACTTTTCAAAACCAACGGCCGTCCATGCGGTTCAACTATGCTGAACTTACGCCAGTTTAAGCGTCTATCCCAAGATCCTATGTACAACGGGGTCCTGAAAAGGACAGGTTCACATTTTTTTGAAGATGATAACCACTTCCAGTCGTAGCAAAATTCTCCAACTTGGTGATGAAGACACATTGTGTGCACTTGTCTAGTCGCTTTTTTCACTTCTGTTTGGGCAACGAAATGCAATGACGAGCATTCCAGGGCGGCCAAGAAATTCAAAGATATTCTCATTGGGTTCTGATATGGAACTAGAGATCGTTACCAGTCTTGTTCTTCGACTATAAGCGGCCGAAAAGAGGCCCGACGGGCAGAATCTTTGGCGAACTAATGAAGAAATGCAACGGGAGTCGTTCAGTGATGAGATGGTGCCTAATAGGGGATAGAAAGATTTGAAAGGACGGGAGCGTCATCGAAAGAAGTTACTTGGAACTTACTTTGTCCAAATGAAGCAGAACCACCATCGAAGGAGTTTCACAAAACGACCAGCCTTTGGCATGGTCGCGAGGGAATGGCATATGGGTCGAAGATGTATGTTGGGTTGAGAGAGGCATAAGCTTCTGCTGATGGGATCTAAGTCTAAATTGGAGATCCAAAAAGGGCGGATAAGACATATGGACCAGCATCTTCAAGTTGACATTTATGCCATAGATAGATGCTTTCTTAACAGGAAGTATACCAACTGCGATATGGCAATAATAAGAAAGACCTTCTCGCACTGGAGTTGGGAGTGCACGAGGATTACAAATGATGTCTTTCCTCAATTGCCTTGACCAGCGACAGAAAGAGAGAGTGCCCAGGACAAGCATTGGAATCGTCTTTGGATCCGAAAGGGCTACGGCCGTTGTTTTGAAATTCTCCGTAATACATGGGCTTGGATCAAACCAAACGAAAAAACACACCCAAACCATTATCCTTGAGCCGAGCCATAACTGAATCAAAAGAAGCACGCTTGAAAGGAAAGCCGAACAGCAACGAAGCTAAAGCAACGTTTTAACGTAGCTTCGTGTCATGCTTCTGTTCTTGTCGGCGATTCAAAAATCATTCTCGATTTGCTGCTCCCCCCATTTCCCTTAACAAATTCCACATCCTTTTCCAGGCAATCATTCGAATATCGCCGCCGATAGCATTTACATAAAATCTCTTATCTAGTCCCCCCGCCCCTTCGGGCCAAGTTGTCCACTCGAACATAAACGACATGATTTGTCTGCGAAGCCATGCCACCCCATCTGCCGGCGCGTTTAATTATCAAAACGGAACAACAGAAATATTACGATTGCTATCCAGGGAGAAGAGCAACAGACTGAGGTCTGCTACCCTCCAGCAGCGGCGGGACGACGATAAGGATCGCTGACACATTTCT
Source organism: Eristalis intricaria (assembly GCA_964034865.1). Classification (NCBI taxonomy): domain Eukaryota; kingdom Metazoa; phylum Arthropoda; class Insecta; order Diptera; family Syrphidae; genus Eristalis; species Eristalis intricaria. The sequence continues at coordinate 31,304,733 of OZ035876.1, read as the reverse complement.
GCCAAAATTTAATTAAATTATTCTCTCATCTCTCAGATAAGGTAACAGCAAGTCTTGTCATTTTCCCCCAACAATCTGACAGATATCCCTTCGCCCGAGGTGCGGATATTATCAGGAAGCAGACAAAAAGAAGCGCTCCTTGAACATGCGTCAGCATCGAACGACAACAGCATCTGTGCCCTGTACTCGGTGCCCATCCAGTGTCCCTTCGTCGAGGAGAAGATAAAAGAAAAATCCATTTGCCACACCCACACACGCAGAAAATTGATATGAATCCAGAACAGTTGCAGCGGGTGATACACCTTCCCTCAGGGCGTACACGGACAACGGAGTGTCCTTTCACTCGAAAAGGATGAGGTGACATGCAAATGCATCTCCATTCATCGGCTGCATCCGAGACTCCTTGTGCGGTGGGTTCGTCGCTTTTGGGTCAGTGGGTTATGTGGTTTGCTGTGCAAATATCCTTTCTCAGTTTCGACGTCAATACAACGTGCACGAGGTAATGGGACGTTCAGTGCCATGGATCAGGCAAGTGCTGAAGGGCTTTAAGGGCCCCCAGGGGTGCACATAATGGCGTGTCCTATTGTGAGTTGGCATATCCTGTGATGGAAGTCAAGCGCTCGGACTGGAGTGTGTGTGCTTTGTGCTGAGTCCCCAATTAGCCTGCCGGGCACATGATCCTTCTTGAGCTGGGCATTTCTAATGCGGTGAAACAATTTGGTTCCACTTCGGCGGACCATTTCGCAACTTTGAGGCGAGGTTTTAGCGCATGAATCGATTCTAATGACTTTTCTCCTTCACCGAGAGGCTCGCGCTGGGAGTGGAATTTTCACAAGGAATTATGGGTGATTGATGGGGATGATGCCGGCGGAGGGGATGATGCCAATAACTTGTCAGAGGCTATCTCGAGAAATTTCCGAACTAAAATGGATTAGGTGGCCCCCAAGGGGCTCTGGATGGAGTCGAGTTATTCGAGGAGATCACATGCGAGTGGGCTTAATTTATTTGACTGTGACGGCAAGACGGCGCTTTGGGGCTTGATTGGGATGGATTATTGGACGAGGGCATGATTGATGCAGCCGAGTTGTGGGTGCTGTAATCTGGAAAAGGCATTCTTGTGGAAGCGTGTGAATGATGGGAATCTTATGCTATCGCTATCGGAAACAGGAAAAGGTCCAAAAGGAGCAGTTGGAGTGGACTTAAGACGTCTGGCATGTGTCTGATGTGCTGGATGGTAGGCACCTCATTTTCATCATACGTGGCTATCAGGCACTTAAATGGAGATTTTGTTGCTCACACGAAAGGCTGTGCTCGTAACTGCAAGGCGAGCTTAGTCGCAAAAACCCGAAAATGCTCAATTAGAGGCAATTTTTTGTGTTGTTTTGATTTATTTTTTCATTTATTTGAATTTCTAACAATGGGCTACAGAGTATAACAGTTTGAACAGGTTAATTAGTTTGATTAAAAATTACGTAAAGTTAAATGGAATCATGTGTCTGCCCCTGGTTAGAGCTGTCCCCGGTTCGAATCCCAGTGAAAGCAAAGTTTATACGCTTTTATCTGGTTTTCAAATCTGGTCCAGTCACCATTTGCCGTTGGGATCAAGCTAACGGCACTATCACTAGAGTAGTCAATCAGTGGTAGTAGTCTGACTGGGGGTATCACAATGGCCCAATCTGGTCTAAGTGTGCTGGTGAATGCACTAGCAGCCCACCTACCTAACCCAACCTAAATAGAATCGTTTCAAAGATAGTCTAATATTATTTACAATTATACTTTAAACAGAAAAAAATTTGTATTGTTTATGACAAGCGTCTGAATAAAACCTTCTCAAACTGTGTGGTGCCGCGAAGTCTTCTGATGAAAATAGGTAAATTGTTCCACAACCTTGTGACATAAACAAGAAACTGCCGCTCCAAGTGTCTGCATGTAAATGTTGGTTGCAATAACGTAACAGAACGAGTAAAATTTGCAAACGTTATACAGTGAAACTTCTCTATAGCGGACAGCAGCGTTGGCCCAAAATTGTCCGTTATGTAGGGTGGTCCGTTGTGAAGGGGTTGAAATACACGAATACCGTCAGTTCTGGATCATGAGGAATTGTCCATAAATAGAGGTGTCCTTTATAGAGGGGTGTCCGTAGAGAGAAGTTTCACTGTATTTTTGAAAAGATAATTTGGTTCTTTATGCATTATTATGCTTTTCGCTGTTTATAGGGATAACTAATTCAGATTTGTGTTAGGGTTACAGCCATATAGTTGAGGGGTAAAATGTTTCGATGGAGAAGGACTACGAGTGATCCATGAATTTTAGCAATAACCATTTGGATGTGATCTTCTCAAGTTAAAGTAAAATCAAAGAGTATATCCAAGTATTTAGCCTTGTCAACACACTTAATCTGTTCGTTTCTGAGATACTTACTTACTTACTTATCAGGCTGGCACCCATTCAGGGCCCGAGGCTGAGCGATAGCTGCTTTATACTGTTGATGGTCCTGGACACCCTGCTTTTCACGGTCTTCCTCTCCTTCTCTAACCAGAAGGCTCGGATTTAAAGACCCTCATAGCTGGAGCGTTGGTGTCCATGCGCTTGATGTGGCCGAGCCAGTGCAGTCGACGGATCTTTACTTCCGGACTACATCCACTTCCTCGTACAGCTCGTATCCATTTGCCTTCCTCGTAGATTTTCGCTTGCGACATTTCTCCATCGCCTTTCTGCGAAATTTGATGAGTCTAACAGGAATGGCAAAACTAGACATGGCGTTGTATAGCTCGTCCCTATGCACACTGTCATATGCGGCCTTGAGGTTGACGAACAGGTGGTGAGTGTCGGTCTGCATCTCTTGCGTCTTCTCCGTAGTGTGAAAATCTAGTCGATGGGTGACCTATCAGGTTGCTTATAAACGGCTTCAGGCGAGTACACAAAACGGCAGAGAGGATCTTATAAGCGAAGTTGAGGAGACTTATCCCTCTATAGTTGGCGCAGTCACAGGGGTCTCCTTTCTTGTGGATAGCTTTTATTAAGCCATAGCTGGTGCATGCTCCCAACCAGATCAACTCCAACTGCCTTAAAGATTGCAGCGGTCCGCACCCGCAGCTTTATTCGACGTTAGTCTCGATATCGCTATCTTGACTTCGTCTAGGTCGGGGGGATGGAATTCTTGTCGATCATCGTCAATTGCGTTGAGTGGAACATTGTGCCTGACAGCGGTATTGGAGTCTTCCTCGCAGTTCAACAGTCGACAGAAATGATCCTTCCAGATTCTCAGTGTCGACTGCGAATCTACTACGAGTTGTCCCTCTTCGTCACGACAAGCTTCTGTCCGAATTTCGCATCCATTGGATAGTTGTTTTACCCGTTGGTAGAACTTTCGGACGTCATTTCTGACGTAACACCTCTCCATTTCCTCGATTGCGCGATCCTCATATTCTTTCTTTTTCTCTTAGAGAAGCCGGTGCTCTTCCCTTGTTTTAAGTGCGTAGAGCTCACGAACCGCTCTCGTCCTTCTGTCCAGCGTCGCCTTGTATGCTGCTTGCTTCGCTGAATGTGCCTGCCTGCACTCGTCATCAAACCAGGGGTTTTTTGGGGTGGCGTTTTGAAACCCAGCACATCAGAGGCAGCTTCTCTGATGGATGGATTCTGACAACGTTTCCATTGTTGGTCGATTGTATCGCCTGGCAGGGTTGGACTCTCTGAGAGCTTTAGGGAGACTCGATCGGCAAAGTTGCTAGCGGTCAATTGCGATTGTAGCTTTCCGACGTCAAACTGTCTTGGTCTTGCTCTACTCCGTTGTCCTATCGATATCCGTGTTATTACCTTGGCTGCAACAAGGAAATGATCCGAGTCGATGTTAGCTCCTCGGAATGTTCGGACATCGAGAATGCTGGAGGAATGTCTGACGTTAATCTGGTTGACTGTTGATTGATAAGGAGACCGCCAGGTCCCTTTGTGGATGTCGAGGTGAGGGAACCGCTTCCTGGCTACAAAGAGGTTTCGGCCCGTTACCAAAAGCCAGTCCGTCCGTTCTCGGACGTGTTGTCGTGCAGGCTGGGCTTTCCGATGACTCTAGCAAAGATGTCTTCCTCGTCCAGCTTTGCGTTAAAATCTCCTAGAACGATCTTGGTGTCGTGGCTGGGGCATTAGTCGTATGTTCTTTCTAGGAGATCGTAAAAGTCATCTTTGCTTTCGTCATCTTTATCCTCCGCTAGGGCGTGGGCGCAGATCAGGCTGATGTTGCCGAATGTAGCCTTGATGCGGATTGTTATGAGGCGCTCGCTTAAGTATTTAAAGCTTAAGACTTCTTGCCTAAGTCTGCCTCGAACAACAAACCCGCATCCGAACAAGCACTGCCTTCGATCTTTGTAGTAATCGCCGAAGTAAATATCGCAGTCTTTCATCCTCTTTTTGCCCGGCCCTTCCCACCGCACCTCCTGAATGGCGGTGATATCTGCCTTATGAGCTTAGAGGGCTTCGGCAAGTTCATCGGCTGCACGTTGTCTGTTCAGGGACCTCACATACCACGGGCAGAACCAAAAATCGTTGTCCTTATTTCGTTGTCCATGGTTGTCAGCAGTAGGGTCATCCGTTTCGGAGGCTTCTCGTCGTTTCTGAACTGTTGTTGTATTACACGGTGGGGAAGTTAACCCCACACGCAACCCCCGAACCTGGAGGACCGGATCCTGGTTTAAGCCCCTGGACAAGGGGGCGCTGCATACATTGGTTCACCTCTAAGCCACCACAACCTGTATGTCAACTTGACCTGTGCATTTAACAGGGATCGTTGCTGGCATCTCGCCAAGTTGAGAGCAGTCAACAACTTAGCCCTGGATACACAGGCGCATGCCCTCCTCCGCAATTAGGCGTGGCATGGAACCTATAAGATCTGCAGTGCATATTGTTGCAGACCGGTTTTGATGTCAAAGACGGTGGTAGAAGTTACATCACCACTTTTCACGACGAACTTTCTACCTGTAATCATCTCATGTATAGAAAGGATTTTTCTAGCCTGATCAGCTTGAGGAAGAGGCCCTCCAACAAAACGGTGTCGAACGTTTTCTAAAAATTAATGGATTTGTCTTTGTCAAGCTTAGGGATCGGTTGCACTACAGCTATTTTCCAGTGCGTGGGGTAATATGCATCACTCAGCGCATTGTTGAACAGTGTTGTGTAAATCTGCACTGCTTCGAGGGGGAGATGACGAGGCACAATATTAGGTAATACAACAATTCCCACTGACTTTTTTTTCTTCAAACGCCCTGGAGATCCTCTCTTGATCAGCTTTAGACAGAAGAAAAAAGAAGCTTTGCTGTGAGAGAGAATATAGTTGTAAATGTCCATGCTGTTATATATATGTATGGGTATTGGTGTTGGCTCCGTAGACTCCAGCCCCAACGCCTTCGTCTGTTTTGCAGCCATCTCCGTACCAGATGTGGGACTCGCGTCTTAAGGTGGGTCTAATTTGTTCTCAGGCATGTCGTGAGGGGCAAGTGACCTTAGAGTTCTGGCTGCAGTTGTATCTGGGAAGACAGTTGTCTACGAGAGATACTTTCCATGCCCATTCAGTTCGTTAAGAATGTCAGGATGAATTAGCCTGCATTTACAGTCATTATCTGTGATGAGCTTGTAGGCGTTGACCAATGCTTCTTTGATTATTTGTAGGTGAAGAGGTGGAGTGTTGGTGATGACTGGTTTTGTCTAAGAGCGGATACATAGGGTAGGCAGCCGGACAGCCTCCATTCGCTTCATCATTTCATTTCGTCTCCATCCTAATTGTTTTGAAATTAAGGCGATGGGGGCATTCATGGGGGAGGCAATGAACTGCAATAGCGAGTTCCTTAATATTTGCCCATACCTTCTTCGAAGATACATTTTTATTTAGACGCGTGGAGTATAGCTAGTCTACCGACTAAACACGATCATTCCGCCATTTCGCCCTTCTGCCGCCCAATTGTCGTTAACACGTACTTTGGCCTCATCATCATCGTGGCCACAGCCTCGAGCCTCCTCTTGATATTCAAATTCACATTCAAACCGCGCGCTAAACTGCCACCAAAGCCCCGCATCCGGCGTCTGTTTGTCAATCTAATGCACCACTCGGCCGTGAACAGATGTGTTGCCACACTCCACCCCCTATTCAGGCTCAAACACCACTTAGCAGAGCTAAACCCTCTCCCAGCCAGCAGCAACAACCAGAAGTCCCACCCGGATCCCAGTGTTAACAATCAATAAAAGGAAATGCCCTTCACGTGCGAGTCGACTTTCCAACGACACGGTATCGATTTCACACGACACACCCTCGCGTAGCGCCCGATACGAAACCAAACAGGCACAAAGCAAAGCAAACACAATCCTTTTGTCGATCTCGCTGACTGTTTGTCAACGACGACGTTCAACGGGTGCCCTCGTCGTCGCCAGCGCAACCAGGTTGGTCCTGGTCAAGCGCGCCACTGTTGCGTCGTTGGTCGTTGCAATTTAATTTCATTAATGTCATCGTTTATTACCGAAGCAATTAACTTGTGGCCCCGGACCGGTGCGAGTAATCGATATGGGAATCTGTGGGGCGGTGGGTTTTCGCTGCCAGCGGGCTCCTAAGTGAATAACGACCATGGGAAGTCGATTAACTATTAAATTACAGAGCGAACCGTTTTCGGAGGGAGACACACACACACCCACACGGATGGCTGAGTGAGGTGCGATTTACGATCGAACCGGTCCGAGGTTTTGCTGATGCTTGGGTGGAGGAGACATTTGGGGCGACCGACGGCGACAAATTGGAGTTCCTTCTTCGGTGCGTAGCTGTTTTGAAAGGGATGTCGACCTGAAGGTTGAGAGATTTATGCTGTTGAAGTGGAGTGGTGTATGAGAACATTTTTCAAGCAGACTGCTCAGTAAGGACAGTGCTCTAGGACACACGATGTCCTCCATTCCGACTGAACTCTACACTGCTCATACGTGGGGGGTTGGAAGGATGGGACAATTAATTTTTCTTAAGACCGTCATCATAGTCTGTCGTCATTCAAAGCTGTCAAATGTCTTCACGCAGATGACGATGATCTGCTTGGCCGCCTGAGCAAACTTATCCTTAAGAAGTGGTTAAGGTCAGGCTTGCTTAATGAAAGAGGAAGGAGTCCCCTTTGACTGCGCCAACTATCGAGCGAGGAGTCACCTTAACGCCGCGTATGAAATGTTCTCCTCGGCTGTGTATGAACGTCTGATCCGAATTTCTCATTATCCTTGCCAATGTCCGGTCTAGAAATACACTCTGAATCAAATCCAGATCCAGGCCGCACATGTTATGTAAGTTGTTGATATTTCTACCAAACCCGTCAGTTTGTTCAGGAAGATTATGGAGAACTGGTCGGCAACGATCGCAGAAAGAAATTCGGTTTGACGCCCCTCATGTGACATTCATACTTCTTGATAAGATCGTGCAAAACTAACATTGGCAGAGCAGGCGGTTTCTGGCATCGAGACAGAAGCTGCTAAAATCGGACTACCGGTGAACGAGATCAAAATGATGTATATGCTGTCCTCGAGAAAGGACGCACCGAGCATAACGTCACAGTTTGTAGCTATAACTGCGGGGAAGTCAAGGACTTCGCCTCCGCTGAGCAGTGAACAATCTGACCTCACTTCCGCAGTATAATTTGCAATTTCTATGGTCTCAAGAGGCAATTGGGTAATAGAGCCGAAGGACTCCACTGGAGCGGAGGCATGTGTCCATACCTTTCAAAGCAGAAGAAGAAATCCTTGGTCACTTCGAGAGAAACGTTGTGCGTGAGATCTTTGGTCCTGTTTGGGTTGACAGTTTTTGGAGGACAATATTCAACTCCGAACTGTACAGCGACATGAGCCCAGCCAGGAGTCTACGGATCCAACACCTAAATTCGTGGGGCCGTCTAGACCATATGGACATCACGGCTCCGTCCCGAAGAGTGCGAATCTGTGAGCGTGCTTCGACTTCTACGCAGAGGGTGACAGGTTCGAATCCAGCGCCAGCGCGATAGAGGACACACGCTTTCTAGATGGCACACCCAGATATAGTCGTAAGTCGCCGTGGCGTAGTGCGTAAGAGCGTCGACTTCTACGCAGAGGGTGACAGGTTCGATTCCCAAATTCACCACCTTTGATAATTCATGGCTCGACCTCTTTCGAGTCACTGACAATGCTCAAAGAGTATATCCCGTCTAGAAAAAGCTTCTCAACAACGCCGTTCGGAGTATCGGCATAAAACTGCAGAGTCCCTCCACTCGGGAAAGAACAATAGCACCCACAACACGAGTGGTTGCTGAGAAGGACTGTTGCGCCACCAATATAATATTATTTTTATTACACCCAGATGCAGAAGGATCTCCACCAACTGGAGGCAGCCATCCAGAGATCGCTGTAGTTGGAGAAGCTTGGTTGACGCCCAGGATCATCGCACGACGATCATTTATCAAGTGTCCTCTGCGATTATCAACTTGACACCACTGGATTGTTTTATGCGCCCAGTCCTTTGTCTGCTCTTGCAAGCCAACCACTTTGGACTAGCTTGAGGCCAACACCCGAGAGGCACAGGGAGCAACGCCGCACATGTTGTAATGAATCCTCATAAATTAGACCGAACGCTTGAAGCCGAGGCAACTATTTGACTGATATGCTATTCCACACATGAATGTGCTTTCAAATTGAAATCAATTTTTCCCTCGTGCCCAGTGACTTTCCAATCCCATTCGCACTCTTTGACTTCGTTTTCCTAAGGACACTGCAACAAACATATACCGCCATCTTTATTAACCAACCTTACCCACACAGGCGGTGTCTCAAAGTCACCAGTTTTGGAAAAATAGTACAATACTCGGTAAAGCTTGCAGTGCTTTTATGCCAGGGAGCTTTTGACTGTATAACTTTATCTAGAGACCTCATATTTGTTTTCGCTTTGTAAAGGAAGTCATAAGAACACAAGTAATCACTGCAAGCTCAGCAATAGCAGAGGAAATCGTCCTCTACACCGAGGCCTCAAACACGAGTGCATCTCCGGGGGTCTTCTGTAGCCTCTTCGAAAAAGTCCTGACACTTAGGGACGACTGCAGCATTTTTCAAGGCGAAGTGACTGCTACATGTATACGCGCTGATGAACCAAAACCTTACCGGCAAATCGATCGCCCTTTCCTGATACCCAAGCGGGATGTCAGACGTTCTGACATCGAAATTCGTCAGGGTATGCAGACAGAGCGTCAACGAGATATCCTTGGCCCTCTGCTGAATACCAGACATACTGGCATCCAAGAAAATGGAATGGCGAACAATCTCGCAAAACAGGGCTCGGTGGCCATACTCCCTGGCTTGGCATGTGTATTGAAGCAACAAAGGGCTAGCAGAGGTGATCAACATCGTTGCATGTGCCATAGTCGCAGGGCCGAACTCACGCTAGTATGAGTTCTTACCGGAAACATGCTCCAGCCCCGGCCCTTTCAAGAAAAAGAAAGCATTTTCGAGGAAAGAACTTTTTCACAGAGAGAGAGCGAGAGTGAGAGAGGACGACTTAAACGGTTTGGAACCAAAAAAACCTCCCGAGGATCCTAGGAAACATTCTAAAGATGTGAAGAACCTGCGTCCTTATTTACGGCTTCCATTGATAGTTAGGTTTAGGTATTATGACTCTCCAGGATGTAGGCAGACCAATTGCATGCTCCCAACCGTCTGTAAGAAATCCGGGGCATTCTTCTTATCTCTTGACAGAAAAGACTGCATATGACTTAGCGGTGTGGGGCTTTGTCTAAGCGATGAAATCCTCTGTGACGCTCTGTGGAAAAGATGACGACACTGCAGATCACTTTCTCTGTTTGAATGGCAGCTATTCGGCGCTCATCATCAGAGAAGCTTCTGCTGGTCTTTCTCCGGGAGGCCAAGGAATTACAGCAAATGTAGGTTGCTGCCTGGTCATGGATCATTTTTTGAACCTGAGTGTAGTGAGCCTCAAAATCCCTCTCGTCCGAGGTTAATTACTCTTAGCTTGAGGTGCCTTCTTTTTTCTGACCAAGCGATTCATTTAATCGATGAAGACGGAGACGTTCTTGCCATTATGCAACCATCTCCGTTTGTGGACGTGGAGAAGAGTTCAAATATACCTCGGGCTGTAAGTAAACTCCAATCAAGCGAATTAATTTAGTCATTAAAATAGGCTGCGCCTTAACCATTTGGTGCTCATGTGGTGGTATTTGAACATAGATCTAAATAATCAATCCAGAGTTCTTCACAAGACCACCAGATGAGCTGCGTGAAGATTGAGGTGCAGTCCGTAAGGCAACGTTTTTTCGAGTACAGTGAGTCGGTAACCCGATGCAAACGCATTATCACCAAGGCTCCAGCTGAGAGGGTCTTCTAAGCTTTACTTGCAAGTTCAAGATAAAAATGAGAGATTTATATTACTTTTTTATTTTTTTAATCTGTGGATCCTTCAGCTCCGATCGGAGAACTCTCTACAACTGAACTGCATCAGCGTTGATCCCAGAACCATTCATGCACCCTAAGATGCTCTCCCTGATACGTCATGGAATGTGCTTACACAGAATTTGCGCAACAATCTGCATTCGCTTTTGGAATAAAAAAATGTATTGCAGAAATGCTGGTACAGCTAGTGCAACATTGTGCGCAGCTATCCATGCAGTGTTGGGGATCTATGATAAGGGGGAATTTATGTTCTGTCATGGATTAAGGGTGAGGGGGAGTTTATATGTGACTATATACGGCTGGATGGCGCAGTTGGTAGAGTTCCTGCCCCTGGTTAGTGGGGTCCCCGGTTAGAATCCCAGTGAAAGCAAAGTTTGTACGCTTTTATCTGGTTTTCAAATCTGGTCCAGTCACCATTTGCCGTTGGGATTGGCACGATCACTAGAGTGGTTAATCGGTGGTAGTGGTCTAGCTGTGGGTATCACAATGGACCCATATGGTGAATGCACTAGCAGCTCCCCTACCTAACCTAAATGCAGGGTCCGAGCCTGAGCGATAGCTGCCTTCCATTCTTGACGGTCCTGGGCACGCTGCTGCCAGTCATCAAGACCAAGCTGTCTTGCAGCCGCGATTACTTGGTCTTTATACCGGAGATTCGGTCTTCCTCTCCTTCTCCAGGAGGCTCGGATTTAAAGACCCTCATAGCTGGAGCGTTGGTGTCCATGTGCTCGATGTGGCCGAGCCAGTGCAGTCGACGGACCTTGCCTTCCGGACTACATCCACATCCTGGTACAGCTCGTAGAGTTAGCGGGTGTGTCTTCCTCTCCAGTCGCCTTCCTCGCAGACTGGACCATATATCCGACGTAGAATTTTTCTTTCGAAGGCACCAAGGATTAGCGCCGCATTTTTGCTTATCGTCCAGCTTTCGGCTCCATATTGCAGGACTGGCAAAATAAGAGTTTTGTAGAGCATGCTCTTCGTCCTTCGAGTTAGGAGTTTTGAGCCCAGGAGTAGTGGTTGCCAAGGCCGATCCTACGTTGGATCACCACTGTGAGGTCGTTCGAGGAGCTTATGTTTTCCCCGAGGTAGACAAACTCCTTTACTACCTCGAAAGTGTAGTTGTCGATCGTGATGTCTTGACCAAGGCATATAATAATATAAATAATATAATATGGGTGGCGCTACAGCCCTTAGAGGGCTAGGGCCTAGCTTCTCAGCAACCACTCGTGTTGTGCCTGCTATTGTTCGCATATATGAGTGGATGGGACCTACAGTTTAATGCAGACTCCGAACGGTGTTGTTGAGAAGCTTTTTCTAGACAGGAGTGCTCTTTTAGCATTGTCAGTGACTCGAAATAATAAATATGAAAGGTAGTAAATTCGGGTATCGAACCTGGGACGCTCTGCGTAGGAGTCGACGCACTAACCCACTACGCCACGGGACGCCACATATACTTACTGGACAGCATTTACTTACTTTCATCATCGTTGCCGTAAATGCTTGCACGTTGGGGACGCGCGACGATGTGGTGTTCAGAAACAAATTTCGGGCCATACCGCAAAACCTTTCTGGAGGCTGTGGTGTTTATGAACTCACTTGTAGAAGATAGTGCCTTCTGTGGTTACAGCTGCCCGCTGCACTTCTTCAGTACCAGTTGAAAAAATCAGAGGACAGCGCATCTCCTTGCCGAAATCCGGTGCAGGTTTCAAACGGCTCGGAATTCCTCGAACCGAACTGCAAGGTGCATAACGTTGTTAGCGTAATGCGATACAGCCGGATCAGTTTTCCCGGGATCCCGAATTCGGCCATCTCACCGATGACCGCATCCTTACGATGAATGCTGTCGTATATGGCTTTAAAATCGATAAAGAGGTGGTGCGTATCGATTTGAAACTCGCTGGTCTTCTCCAGGATTTGCTCTAGTGTGTAGATTCGATCTATTGTCGATTTACCGGCCCGGAAGCACAGGTACGTGCCGATTAGTGCGGCGCAAAACAGCCTTAGACGTTCACACAGTGCGCTGTCGGGATCTTGTAGTCAACGTTGAACAGGGATATACCTCTACAGTTGTTGCAAGAGGTAGGATCGTCTTTTTTGGGGTGGGGCATATGGAGCTGATATTCCAGTCGTCCGGCAAGCTTTCGTCCTCCCAAATTTCAAAGATCTGGTGCATGCTTGCTACCAGAACATCGCCACTGGCCTTGAAGAGCTCTGATGGTAAGCCAACTGAGCCGGCGGTTTTGTTATTCTTCAGCTTCTTAATGGCTGTGCCGACTTCTTCAAAGCTAGGTAGGAGGACCACTTCATCGACTGGAGTTAGGATTTCTTGGTTTCCTAGCACTCTCTCCTGGTCAGGCCCGTTTAGCTGTGCTGCTTAAACAATTCCACTGTTCCCTGCGGATCAGTAAGCAGGTTATCCTTCGAAGAGCCTGGGTGCCTTTCCTAAAGCCTGCGCCAAGGTTTTTTTTTTTTGTAGTCAGAAAAACTTACAAATCGAACCTTGATTGCAAAGTTTTGTTGTTGATGTTGTTTCGCATCCATTTTTTTTTTAAATTTGAACATCCTGCAATGTTTGCCGAACGACGTTCCGAAATCTTCGGATTTTTTTTTCAAGAAGGTTCAAAATCTTAGAGACTTTCTTTGGTATTTAAAGCAGCTTCTCTTACTAATTGCTAATAGCAACTGTTTTCCTCTTAACTTTAAAATTTGAAAATTCATACAGCACTTCCCAAGTTGACTCTGGTGACAGCAGGGTGATGAGAAGAAGCCTTACTTACTCATCTGCCTGATTACATAGAGGAGATCAGAAAAAAATATCATTGAAATGGTTGTTGCCATGATTACGCCCCGAAATAGCATTAAATTCCCTTGAAGCCCAGTGGCATCATACACGTGGTCTCAGAAACATGCTGCCCAATTACAAGAAAGCCCCCAAGACGCGCCAGTGGACTCCTCGAAATATCCAATCGGCCAAATGTTTGCCTTCCGTCTGACTAAATCCAATTAATTTCGATTACCCACTCCCCCGCAGGGCGGATCTGAATGGCAAATCACCCTGAGCAACTACTCTCTCCAGCACAGCTGCTCTCTCGGTCTGCTTTACTCCAGCGAGACAAATGCAGACTCCTGCTAATGATGGATCAGCACTCAGCGCTGCCCAGCGAACCGAGCGAAGGAGGTCGTCGTCGGCGTCTCCCAATTAACATACATCCTCGAGATGTCATCGATGTCTAGACATACGTTGAACCTCGACTGTCATGGAAATGATGATGTAGCACATCATCGCTCATCGGCACTGACCTGAACGATTGAATTCGAGAACGATAGCATTCCGTAATTTCCCATCAGGCTCACTGCCACTGCCGCCATCAATCATCTCCGCCTCCGATGACCGCACATTTATGACTCCCTGCGGTCTACTCGTCCTGTCTTCCACTTGACCTCGGCAGGCCTGTACGAAACCTCAGCTTACTCTTGCGCTGGCACAACCCGGTTCACCTCCAATCGTCGGTCCCGTCAAGAGTGGTCCCCGCAGGGCAATTGTCTTCACTCCAAGTTCATATGATAATCGATACCAGCCCTAGACCGACTCCACTCACACAATGTTCGCTTGTCTCGTTTCAGATTCCTTCGAAGCAACTCCCCCAGACGAGGGCACGGTAAGTAGGACTGTTAGAGGAGTCAATCGAGATGGACAAAGTTATCCCAACCAACCCCTTCGCCCCCAGCTGTCGGAGTCGCAGAGGTCCACTTTGAACAGCACAACACACGACAACCAAAGGAGCAATGCATTCCGTTCGACGCTAGGAAAGTCAGTGTTTGACGCCGCTGATGGCTATGAGGCGCCCAGCTTTGGTGAGGATGATGATAGATCCGATGAGGACGAGTTCAATGGACGTCAACGGAAGTTCGACGACGCAGCGGTGCGGTCAGGCGAACCGAATGCAGCTCCGGTGTACGGTGTCCTGAGGCGAGTCGAAGAAGACGGGGATTACGAGGAGGAGGCGCAGTCCACGCTTCCACCAAGGTCCACGGTGACGACGACTACCACCACGGCCGTGGCCTGGAAGGGGGACACCTCAGACGATGACGACGAAGATGTGGACGAGATTCTGCAGCCGATGGTGCTGCCAACCGACACACGTCGCTTCTCCGCGCACAATGATGGCCGTGCTTTGAGACCTGGACCCAGCTACACCGTGGAACAGCGGGCGACTGGCGATGGCGATGTGGAGCCAAGGACAGGCAACTCGAAGGGATCACTCGTAACGAGCCGTATGAGACCGGGTAAGTTCTGATTGAGGAGTGCTTCTGTTTTTGCCTTCGATTACTGTCCTATTGACACACAGTCTGTCGGGGGATAAAAATACACTCCGGCGTGGGAAAGATGAAGCCAGAACACAAAAATGAGATTCTACATACGCCCCGTAGTCAGATGAAAATGTTCCACACACGCCCGGTAGTCGCATGGTTTTATGAGGCGTATGTGGAACATTTTTAGACTTTTATCGAACATGGTGTCATTCCCTCGATTTCTTGGTGGACATCGGTCCTTAAAAAGATTCCAGTTTGTTTAACAAAAAATACCCTCCTGACCCCTTTCCTGCAGCACACACTGTACACCCTTCAAAAATAAACAAACCAAGACTATGAGTATTTTTCTCTCAATCGCTGGCCAAATTAAGGGCTTTTTTTTGCTTCTTTTCCCTCGATGGCGGATAACATCGAGCAGTTTGGTAGTTCAGTCTATCCAGCAATGGGGTCCTCCTCCAAACGGGGGCTGGACTGCAAAAAAGGAGATGGAATCTTTCTCGGATGCGAGAAAAAAACCGGTCTGTTTCTCTTATCTTTGCGAAGTTTGTGCTTTTCAGTGTTCAATCGAAAATGACCCGACATGCTTTAGATTCAAATTAAGAAGACGAAGGGAAAGGACCTTTTCGCTCTTTGTTCCTTGAATTGGGAACTGCTTCCGGAACTACATTCTCTCCATTAGGAGCAGATTAAAATGGATAATGGAATGAGAACGAACTTTCGATGCTATTGACTGTTTTTTTGCGATTCCATCAGAAGCCGAGGGTAGCGTAAATATTTACAGCCCGTGGGATGACTTGTTTGATTTGTGATTGTGCCAGCATCCGTGTTGAAGAGTGAGGGATCACACACAGGATTTTCATTTGAGAAAGTCTCTTCTTCATTTTCTTAAAATCTTCCATGTAACTGCAAGAAAAGGCAGAATTAGTTTGAAGTACGGACGTCCTTGTTGAGGTGTCTCGTGTTCCCTTTCGAAGGATAACTTCATCGTCCTCATGTTCCGTGTGGGAAAAAATATTCTTTTAGTTGCATGAAAATGATGAACTGGCATTGAAAAAGTCTGGTTCAAATTTTGAAGTGTTCAAAGGTCATTACCTAATTGTCTGTCTTAGAGGAAGAGAGTTCGCAGTTGACCAGGTTCTTAAGGAAAATCCAAGGAGTGAATATCGGCACTCACCGCGATCGTCTATTCCATGTCCATTATAGGTCTAGTTTTCACAGACAGACCCTTAACAGACCAACTTGGCATAGGAGGACGTATCATCGGAGCACATTCTATCTGAATACTGGACTAATACTGGAAACTTATTTTCCATAGGACAAGCTACTTTCTTCGGTGGAACTAAGGAAATCCACTACAAAGGACAGCCGGTCATTCATAAGGCACTTAGTAGGTCTTCTGGATTAACTCAAAGCCTTCAATACAACAGATCTCTTCAGGTAGCTGGCATTGGCTTTAGGGCATGGGTTATAGTAGAGGAAAAAAAAAACATCTTCGCATCTTACTCTGAACTTCGATTTACATTAGCATCTATGTTTCAAAAGCCTTTCTGTCAAGAGCGCCTATCTTAATGAATCTCATGACCACTTGTCACAAGAAGGAACAAAGACTAGAACGAGTCTCTTAAGCCGAAGAAGCTTCTGTGTGAGCACACGGCTTAAATATGAACTGCGCAGTCAGGGCTGGCATCATTTCAGAATCCTAGATATGGGACCAATGGAATCCAAGCTTGTCGTCTCTGAAACCCTTGCCCAACATGAAATCAAACTAAACCAAAGTATATCCGTTTCTTTCGACAAACAATCCGTCGACTTGAAGTCCCAAGAAAGTCAGCACGGTAGGGTTAAGCTGGTAGTTCATTCACCAGCACACTTAGACCGTATTGGTCCATTGTGATACCCATAGACAGACAACTACCACTGATTGACTACTCCAGTGATAGTGCCGTTCATTTGATCCCAACGGCCAATGGTGACTGGGCCAGATTTGAAAACCAGATAAAAGCGTATTAACTTTGCTTGTCCTCATGGTCACTTCACTTTATTTAGGAAACGGCACTCCCATTGAACTGCACGAATCAGATGTTTTATCAAACAAGTAGGAGCACGGTCTACGTCCTCAACAAGAATTTGAGTTGAAGCCTGATTTTGGAAAATATTCCACATACGCCACCGGTTCAATGGGACACAATGCATGTGTGTTTGAAATGTTGCACAGGACCTTGTATAAGTTAAATAAAACGATGTTCTTCCTTTTGGTTCCAGTCTATGACTGATTTTATTTTCAATGGCTAAACTTAAACTGACCTATCTTAACAATGAAATGATTACTGAGGGAAATGTTCGGTGCAGTGGAAAAGTGCTGATCGTGTATGATTGAGTTGAGGTGAATGAGTTTAGTGCTGAATAAGCTAAGAGTGAATCGTGCGACGGAAGTGCAGGGTGAATGTGCTTGGAGTAAATGTACTGTAGGTTAGTTGTGTAGAGAGTGTGCAGGCGAAGTGCAGTGTGGAGGTTTATGTTGGGGTCGTGCCGAGTTGCTGCCATTAACTTATAGGCCTTTGTGGCACTCTTTGTGCACGTTTAATAAACAAAGTAGGGCTCCTTTGTTATTTGAACACTCTAGCAGGGCATCCTATTTTCTAACTTCGACAAGCAATTGCAAGGAACCATATGGCATGAATGTCCACATCATCACAACAGCCGAGGCGTTCCCAGAATTCAATTACATCAGGTAGGTGACCACTTGACAGACCCAGGACGAGGTGGCTAGACCAAGTCCAAAACCTGGCCTGGTTGCGCTTACGCATAAATTCGGTTAGGTTAGAGTGATTGTCAAGACTGCAGTAGTTTTGGCTCACTGAGATCCTGATTGGATTGGCAGTTCCTCTTTAGGGTACTAACTGAATAACTGAAACTGAAACTACCTTTGGGTATGCTAGTGGCATAGCCTCTAAGATACACAACGTTGCCGTGTTACTGGAAATTTTTTTATAAATTTTGTCCAAAATATTTATGTCTGACATTTCTGTAGGCAATTGAAGCTGCCTAGGGTGGTTTTCCTTGTCCTTGCACGTGCCTATGCAGTGAGGCGTCTATTCCCTACAGCTCCGGCAGAAGTCATTGTAGGAGATTGCCATTCTTCTGGCGTGTGGCCGAATAGGCAATGACCTTAGTTTTAGGAGTGTATTTGCTTTCCTTGTCCTTGCAGGTGCCTATACAGTGAGGCGTCTAGTCCCTACAGCTCCTGCAGAAGTCATTGTAGGCGGTTGCCATTCTTCTGGCGGGTGGCCGAATAGGCAATGACCTTAGTTTTAGGGGTATATTTGCTTTCCTAAGGGTCCTGAACTATTCTGTCTGTTACTGTCTGTTTATTATAACGGCTAAGTATTTTGCCCCACTAGTTAAGCTTACTTCCTTGTTCTTCAACTTTGGTGAAACTACTTCCACTTATCAATTGCCGATCGATTGACGCATCAGACCCCACGCTCGTCGATATTTTGAATGGCTCCACACATTCTTCTTCTTCTGTCAATGGGTATTTATGAGAGAAAAACTCTGCCAGTCATACAGTCCTGGGGCCATCCTTCAGATCCCGCACTTCACAACGTAAGACCTCCTCTTCGACAAGAATCTCTGTTGGTTTCGCATGTAAAAAAGGCACGTCTACATCTTCATTAATCCACACCAGCCTGGTGATTTGTATTCCAAACGCAGCCCCTTCCAGCCTTACACCCTCGGTCCTCTGCCAAAACAACGCGGCCTTCAAATGACCCATTCCTCAGACCCGAACAGCTTCTGACTTCGCAGGGATTCAAGCCAGCAAAAAATCACATACCCCCAATCCGTTTAAGTTGCCATTTCGCAGACAGTTTCAGACAACATTGACATTTCAATTTACTTCCCATCGCGGCGCTGTGCGCACGATACATCTCCACCCGCCGTCGCGTCGCCAGGAGAATATTTGACATAATCGCCTCTGACATCTCATTCTTATCCCATTCATCTTGCCCTGAAAATGACACGTTTTAAAGCATTTCCTCTTTTTTTTTGTTTTTCAGTCTACATGTCGGCATTCGAGCAGCACAAGGCGCATATAAGGAACAGCAAGGGCTACGGACACAAGAGCCACAAGAAGAAGTACAAGGATTTCCTGCACTACATGCCCCCAACGCGCCCGCCACTACCAGTGACGACCATGTTGACGCCGCTGCAAAGGGGCATCCTCTCCCGGGACAAGATATTCACCTCCGATGACCTGCCGCGGTTCTACCAGGGCCAAGTCAACTACTACATGAGCAACGACGACGACAAGAACGAGGAGAAGGATCCGAGGAGCAATGGCAACCGCCACAAGCACCACCACCAGCACCACAGCGGTGGCCATCTCCGCAGTGGCGGCCGCTTCAGGCACATCGGTGTGCAGCCAAAGTCGCACTTCCCCTACAACCCGACCTACCCGGAGTCGAACATCATGAACTACCACCACTTGGGAGCGCTGGCCAAGCAGCAGCACCAGTTGGACCTCGAGCGGAGGTACAGCGCGAAGGAAATCAACGAGTACTCGCAGCACTACCACAAGTACCCGCATTTGACTGAGCTCGAAGATCAAGTGCTCCAGCAGGAGCAGGAAGAAATGCTGAACGCGCAGGGCGACGGCATGTTCTCCAGTCAGGGAGAACTCATCCTCGCCGCCGACGACAGCGACGGAGCCTTCGAGAAGGACCTGGAGGAGGACCCCAACCTCCCACCGTACATCAAGAAGTACCAGCGACGCAACAAGCAGTTGCTTGAGCTCCTCGAAGGCACACAGCCGCCATTGACGCCGCTCCCTCCGGCGCAGTGGTCGAGCTCGGTACTGAAGCCCGGCCCGATCGACGGAAGCTCCCACCACAGGAGCTCCCCTCAGAGGCACCACCTCCGCTCGCATCGCAAACACCACCTCAACCACCAGCTTAGGAACCGCGAACGCCTGCACCGACACAAGAGCCCCAAGTGGCAGATTGAGGACCTCTTCGAGGAGCAACGAGCCAACCCCAACAACCCCAATCGGACCACAACGACGGACAGCGAGATGATCCTTCCAGTGCCGGCGGTCATCCTCGGCTCCGGCAGCGGCAGCAGCTCGACGACCACGACAACGACAACGACGACGATAAGGCCCTCCACCTCCACCCTGTCCCCGTTCGATGAGCTCCTGAAGCACGACAGCGAACACCTGGCCCTGCTGCAGAGCAACCAGCTGCCCGCCGAGGACGTCAGCATCTCCGGCGAACTCTACGACTGGGCGGTAGAGGTTGGCGGCGACGAAGACGACAACGCTGACAGCTTCATCGAACACAACCGCAGCGGCCCCAGCGCCTGGAACCCCAAGCCGGCCATGTCCAGCACAACCCTGCGCCCGGGTCTGTCGGCCCGCAATCCAAACGTCTACGGCTCCATCATCAAGTCGCCCACATCCGCAGCGGCAACCAGCACTGCGAAGCCCATAACCTCCTTCGCCTATCACAGAGTGGTCGAGGCGCCGCGTGTCGTCGGCGCCGGCCAGACGGGCCGCAAGCAGCGACTGCCCTTCGTCGCCATCACCGACCGCCGACTGGAGACCTCCAAGAAGAGCGGCTACAACGCCGGCCCACTCGCCCGCAAAGACTCTGAACAGAATCACTTTCCGATGCCTTAAAGATTAACGTAAAACAAAAACACACTCACACACACTTTAAAGTTTACAGAAACACTCACAAACATACATGTAGAGACGGGGAGGGATAATGAATACTTGCGAAGCACCGTTTGATCAGAGTTAATTTCTGGATAGACTAGGATTGGTTTGGTTCGGAGGGATGCTGGGAGTCCGAGACAGAGTCATAGAGGCATCCGTGAATCGCTCGATGTTGGGAACAAAGTCGAGGGGAGGTTGGGGGTGCCCTTGTTTTGAGGTCTTTCTTTGGCTGATGGTGGTGCTTTGAAAAGGGCTGGGGTGGGAGGTTTGTAGAATCAGGTTTTAAGGCGGGTTGTTTGAAGGAAAGAAGAACGTCTCTGAGGACAACGAAAGAGACAAGTAGTATTTGTCAATTTAGACCTTGCTTCGCATAAAATCCGGGCATCACAAGAAGTCCCAGTCCAAGCTAGATTTCTATGAGTCCCCGATCAGCTCAAGTCTTGCCAGATGAACACTTGTTTCAGGAAATTTGAGATTGGCTTGGGCTGCAGTCGTGTCATTTCTAGACCCTTACGACAACAAGCTCTTGAAGGTGAATATAAGCTGCAGCCTTTATCGCTTCTCCCGCACAGTTTCTTGGAGAGTCCTGAATTTATCAACAAGACTCCATCTTGCGGTGCAGATCTTTTTTTTGATTCCAGCAGCACATTTTCTCAGTTATGATGCTGGAGGCTATATGAGTAAGGATGGTCTTAATAGAGTGGAAAATTTTGTGGATCTTGAAGCGAAATTGGACCCTATGAGCGAAAACAAGTGCTATTAAGCATTTCAGTTGCTGAATTCGGCAACTAGAAGCCACAAGCATTCTGATGTGCCATCGCCTGGGACTTGGAAATGAATCGCTTGTCTAACGCCATTATTTCCTCAATTCTGGTAATTCGCACAAGGAACTCATCGCAGAGTTTGTCTTTCTAGACTGTCTGCGATGGAACAGACAAGGAGAGTTGAGTACAAAATCACTAACGGCTGCTTTTTCACAGTGATTGGAAAATCGACATTACAGTTTTTGATCGACTGTGATTTAATATAGTGAATATGTTCCAATCCGTTAATACGTTCCAATCAGTGAATGTACTGTAAATATGTTACACGCTGTGAACACGTTCCATTCTCTGAATACGTTCCACACTGTGAATACGTTCCACACTTTGAATACGTTCCATACTGTGAATACGTTCCACACTGTGAATAAGTTAAAAAAAAAGTGATAACGTTCACAACTGATATTTTTCACAATTTCAGTCATAATTACTTTGCCGAACCACATTCACATTTTGATTCACACAAACGAGTTCTTGTTCAATATCATAAAGTGTGGCAGATGCGTATGAAATGGTCTGTGTTAATGTACAACACTTGAGTATTCTATATTGAGGGTTGGCCTTTCTATTTTTAATGTGATATTAGTCCTTTATCCATTATGCATATATATACTACCAACTTTCAGAAGCAACCCCGGTCTGTCATCTCTGAGTTCGCTACTAACCTTGACCTGTATACATGGGATTGATCTAGGTCTGTAAATCAGAACGTGGTAGGACAGTACACAACAAGAAATGATTTGTCGGAGTAGTGGATCTATTGAGATTTCATGTACTATACACTGTGACTACGAATATTCGTACAATTCAGAATGATTGAAGTAATGAGTAATAAGTGAAGTAATATTTGGTGTGAGTTTTTGGATAGACACAACCAGAAATGAAGTATCATAGAGACAGCTGACTTCACAGCTGATTGCCCCCTAGTCCATCGACAAATTTGAGTACTTTTTTGACAGATATTCATACATTTTTGACGGTTATTCACGAAATAACATAAATGCCGTTCTCTGATTGGTCAATTTGGTTTATGAACACGTTTTAAAATACAGTTGTCAAAAATCTTAAGGGGCAAGAGAGGTACTTGTCGGGCATCTCTGTATTACTTCATTTCTGGATACAACGATATACGAATTATAATTCACAACATAAAATCACAATTAAAATTCACTGTGAGTGGAAAATCGCAATCGCAGTTATACCTGTGAATACAAAATCACATCTTAGCCCAACTCTACAGACAAGTATTGATCCAAAATGTCTCGTTATCTTCTGTACCTTCTCTACCGAATCTCTGAAAATTTGTACGTTATTCGGAATGTTCATGATCATTTTGAGCCAAACGTTTCGATCACTGAATTGTAACGACATGATACACAGAACTCCAACTGTCAACTGTACAGAAATTTATTTCCAAAAACTAGTTACACTTAAAACTTCACTAAACTTCTTATTATCCACTTATGCTTCTCAGAATTACAATAACTCTCATTTTCAAAACATACCACTGTCTTTTAAGCGACTTCAACCAACGCGTTTAGTGAACCGTCGCAACGCTTTTACGAAACTTTCATGTTTTGGTCGCTACGTTGATCCTTATACTTCCCGAATTGGGTTTCAGAACCCTTTTGGCGAGTTCCCAGACAGTTTTCAGAAATTTTCCCTTGATAAGCTGTCGTTATTCACATGAAATCGATCCCACTAGATGGCGACACTGGTTGCTGTTCTAGTCCATTTGTTTTTCTATTCATGCCACAAATATGACAGCTTTTACGTCCGGATTTGAACTATGACCAAGACAGATCTTCGTCTCGATCTTAAGACGGCCAACAGACTTTCCTTCTTCTTCTCATTTTGTTCCTCCCCTTCTTTTCTCAGTTTCTCCCTCTTCTTCTGTCGTTCTTGTGTCTGTTCAGTCCTCGGTTGGCGCCTTTTACGCCCACATACTTGTATCCTCAGCTGCATCCAATGTTGCCGCGGACTTCGCTTCATCTTATATCCACCGCCTGCACGTCCTTGTTCGCTACGATGCCCTTTTTGTTCAGCCATTGTTTAGTGTGACTTCAAAAGAAGTGGGTTACCGAAGTCCTACAAAGCGGTTGCCGCCAAGGAAAGTGGTGCTTCTTCGAGCACTCACTTCTCCCAAGTGCGCCTCCTTTGGTCTCCTTTGTGTGCTCACCACCACCCACTTATCATCAATTACACAAGTTGAACAATCCAAGGATTACTTTGCCAGGCTGAGAAACTACCTCGGAATTGAAGAAATGATCCCATTCCCATCGAAGAACCCATTCAAGAACTGCTCCATTGTGCTCGACCCAACCCGGGAATGAATACGCTCCCAGCCCAGCCGCCCGTAATCCAATCGCTAGAGGGGGGAGGGGGAATGGGAATGAGAACACGGCCTCAGTGATGTCGGATGTTCACTTCTGAGTTTCCAGAGAACACACATTCCATTGATTCGCTGCAAAGGGAATCTTTTTTTTTTTTGCCCGCCTTTTGTCCCTAAGACACCTCGACTGCCTCCGGTGGTGTGGGAGTAATAACTTTATGAATAGAGGAACTGCGAGAAAGGCTTACAGTTTGATTGAAAGCGGGGGTGGGTCTCGTGTTTGTGCTCTCACACAGGACGACAGTCGGCATAACGACGACGAGATGATACGGTTCCTGACGAAAGTGATTACTTTTCATTCGTATCGTCGTCCCCGTCGTCATTGTCATCATCATCATCGCCTTCATTCATTCTACGAGCAGCCAGTGTGAGTTCGATTTCAAAGTGGAATGTTGAGTGTCGGGCGCCATTCACATGGCATCATCTTCATCGGTGAATGAAGCATTCATCCTTCCGCTCAGCGGCGAATAGAGTTAAGGGGGAAAAAATAGCACGTATACGCCTGCTGGACCGGGATGTGAGTGGCACTTTGATTGATTTTGATTTTTCTTTTGTTGGCTTGACTGTCAGCATTGCACTCAGCTGCCCTCTCGCTGACCGATTTGAAATGCATTTGTTTGACTTCTCCGGTCGAAGGAGGGACAAAAAATGCTTTCAATTGCGGGAGAGCCATTTAGCTCTGCTGCATTCACACAAACACACACACACTGGGCTGGAGTTTATTATTTCATGAGATGGCCGGTAACCCGGCCCGACCGTAACCACTGCCCCCGAACTGTGTGCGCCGCAACTGTGTGGTCAGACTGAATAAACTGCAATTTGGTTGAAAAGTTGGCAAAACACACACTCAGAGTTAGTTGGAACCGCATTGAAGTTGGCACCCGTGAATGCGGGGGACGATGAATGGCGACATCAGTGAAGTGATGAGGCATTCGTTTGGAGTTCGTTAACTTTTCAACTTTTCAACTTTTCCATGCCACCAGTCTGATTGATGCATGTTTGAGAATGCGATGTGTTCCTGTTTTGTTTGCCTTGTTCCGCGGGCGGGGGGTGCTAAAGAGAGTCGGCAGAAAGCGATGATGGTTGAGAACATTAGCAATTCCCCACTGGGGAGGCTGGAAGCGTTGAATTGGTCTGATTCAGAAGAGTTTGTCGTCAGTTGCATCCCTTTAACTTCATTGT
Organism: Eristalis intricaria; assembly: GCA_964034865.1. Lineage (NCBI taxonomy): Eukaryota > Metazoa > Arthropoda > Insecta > Diptera > Syrphidae > Eristalis > Eristalis intricaria. The sequence goes on along the minus strand of OZ035876.1, from coordinate 31,279,874 downwards.
TCTCTCTGCCACTCATCCACGCTTTTTATGTTCAACAACTCTTGAATGGAGTCCTTGAATTGTGTTGTTCTTATAGAATTAAGAACCAATCAACTAGTTGCCCCGAACGTAAGCACAGGCTCCTGTTAACAATTTCGCAGACCTGTTGAGCCATTGCACTTTCCAACCATGTCCCAAAGCATTACCGTTGGTCTTGGTTTCCTGATGTCAAGCTTTTCCTTCAAGTTACCGGCGACAAAATTGTGAGGGGGCCAGTGGCGACGGCTCACGCGATAACAATTTCTTAGCAAAAACTCGCACTTCTCCGGCCAAGCAGTGTTTGATTTGGCATCGTCGTGCTGGTCCCAGATGCTCCGTCGATTAAGCAAATCCAAATCAGACACAAGAAGGTTTTCCAAAATCCCTGAATAGTAAGCTCGAGATGCTGAGTGGTGTGAATAGAAACTAAGGGAGCACTCCGAGGTAGCAGTCGTGAGTGAAGTGTTTTCGTTGAAGTACTGAGTGAGTAAGATTGTTCCTCAAACTAATTTCTTTTCCTCAAGTTGAAATTTGAAAACTAGAGTGGAGAAATTTAAGGGCGGCTGATCGACTGGATGGCGGTTCGAGGGGTCCCCGGTTCGAATCCCAGTGAAAGCAAAGCGTTTTTCTGGTTTTCACATCTGGTCCAATCACCATTTGACTTTGGGATCACTGAAGTGGTCACTCAGTGGTAGACTGGCTGACTGGGTGACTGGATATCAGAATGGACCTACATACGTTCCATTTTGGAATGCCCCCACACCCCCCCACTCCCCTTACCAACCTACTTAAGGGTGGGTGCAAATTATATGCAAACAAAGGCAAAAAACAAAGATCTATAATTGCAGGATTTTGTGGACACGGGATGATTATAAACTGTAATGATTCAGGGTTTCATACATAACATGGAATGGCTGAGTAATCAGTTCCTTTCTGGTATTCCTGAACGCGTGGTGATGCCATACAAAGAATTGAGCAGACGAAAATATTCCTTAGATACATTAGTGACCGAACCGGATTCAAGTTCAAGTCGCTGAGCACATTTTGATGCATAGATCCATTATTTGGCAAATGTTGTGCTATATCCATGGATGCATTTTTCTTCCACAGCTTCCAACACAAAATATCTGGTGTTTCAATACTTTCTAGCAAACATGGATAAATTTGTCATCTCTTTGCATTCCAGATCGCCATATTTTTGATGTACTTCACTTAAAAAAAACAGCAGTTCTTTCCATTTTTTTAAATTTTCTCTCTTGAAACTACCACCAATGCAAACTCAACTTTTTCAAGTATTCACTCCAAACATTCCGTCTTTATTCACCCAAAATGGAGACACCACTCAATCCGTGGGTTTTCGTTGAACTTAATGAAATCTACTTTTATTCACACCAAATGGAGTGTTCCCCCAAAATTGCTGAAAACACTCACACTCAATTTATTATTCACACCACCCACTCTTGAACTGGTTACTCGTCCCAATGAAGGTATGGAAGTAGTTACATGAATCTTGGTCTTGCTGCCCCCTGATCGTGTAAACTGCTCTTTCGCTTATCATTAAGGGCTCTCGGTACCTTTAATCTGCTGCTGCCCCCTAATCGTGTAAACTGCTCTTTCGCTTATCATTAAGGGCTCTCGGTACCTTTAATCTGCTGCTGCCCCCTAACAGTGTAAACTGCTCTTTCGCTTATCATTCAAGGACTCTCGGTACCCTGACAAATATAATATCCTGGCGCTACGGTCCGGGGTTAACCTGAACTTCAGCCAACCTGCATCTCCAGCTGTGATGATCTTTAGCCAGCTGTCTCTAACTTCACTTGCCAAGTTGGTTGAGGTCCTCTTCCACTTGTGTGCGCCATCGGTTTCGTGGGCGTCCTCTATTCCGCTGTCCCACAGTTTCTGAGTCGAAGACAAATACTTGATCGGTACTTAACACACTCCAAAAAGTGAGTATTTTCCCGCCTACACACAGCTGGGCAACTTGGAAAATAACAAGTTTGAATAAATTTGGCACATTGGTCTGACCTTAGTTACTCTAGAATGAATTTGTAATCGAGCCCTCACACGACTGTCAAATGGCGACCACCAGTCGTCATTCAAACAGAAATGGCGTCCAAACAAAAACGCCCTGGAACATAGAAGGCACATTGTATCCAAAGAAGGAGAGGAAGCCTGGGTTATTAAGTGAATTAAATGTATAGACGCACATAATGATGATGACTCCTGTTTAGTGCCCTACTATGCATGCTCACTTCGGTAACATCTTGTCACTTCCCCTTCCAAAGCCAACTAAAGAATTTCCAAACACTCCCAAGAACCCCCAATCGCTTCATTCCCACATCGAGTCTAAAAATTGATTTCTTCAAACACAACTCTCATAGTTCTTTAATCAACTTCACAACCCTAGATCCAAGTCAATAGAGCTACAAAATATTAATTATTCTCCCTCTAAACAACAAATGAAAAGCATGTAGACTTAACATTAAGATTAAATTAAAAAATATATCATGTAGGAGGAAATTATTTACGCTAAGGATGTGCAACCACACCCGCAGAGCTTAGCCACATGCATTGCTTATTCAAAAAAAAAAAACCAAAAAAAAAACAGTGTTTGCAAAAAGCTGAATAAAAACAAAAAAAATAAGTAATTGTTACGAACATATCAATTTATGAAAAAAATAAAATAAAAAAAAATAAATTTTATGTAAAACCACAGCAGTATCTATAGTCTAGAGAGAAACAGAAGCAAAATGAAGTAGAGGTAAATCTAAGAGGTATTAAGAGCAAACATAAACTAGAAATTCAGATGAATTATTTAAATATAAATTATAAGTAAAATTTAAAAGAAATGATAAAAATAAAGTAAAATAAACCATGTTGACTGTTTTGTAAATTGAATGAAGTAAATATAAATAAAAACAAAGAAAAAAAAAATGATGATGATGTATTGATGACGTGGATGGGGGTTTTCATTTAGCAAAGTTTTCTGCTTTTATTATTTTTTTTTAATTAGGCCGGGATGGATGGGGTCATCAACCAACAGGACTCTATACCTAGCAAGATCTCCGGCTAGTAGTCTCCTGTTAAACGAGCCACAAGTCTTATGCACCAGCTAAGCCTCGAGAGACTTCTGCTGGCTTGTCACATAGGCTCGAAGTCGAAGTCTCTTCGGGATGGAACTAACTTATCAATGAGATATTCTCATGGTTATCTTTGATCGTGAGCCTGAGGGTGGTAATTTCCAACGCATCTTGGGCTATCTATTAATATGCACATTCAAGCTTAAATGTGCAATTTTGGGATAAGACAAGCACGACTGGTTGGTCGCCGTGGCGTAGTAGTAGGGTAAGTGCGACGACTCCTACGCAGAGGGTGCCTGGTTCGAATCCCCAATTTACCACCTATCATAATTCACGGCTCCCCCTCTTTCGAGCCACTTATAATGCTCAAAGAGTATTCCCGTCTAGATAAAGCTTCTCAAATTCGCCGTTCGGAGTCGGCATTAAACTGTAGGTCCCTTCCTCGCGTCACAACACAAGTGGTTGCTGAGAAGCTAGGCACAGGTCCAACTCGGACTGTCGTGCCACCCATATTATTTTTATTATTATTACAAGCACGACTGTAAGAATTTTTCGAGTCTAAGTCTTTTCATTATGAAATTTAACTGGGTTAGTATTTATTACACCCCCATTGTCTTTTTACTTAAGTGCGATACACCTAGAGCTGTGGGTGGCACCAATACCGGGTCTACCGTGCTTGACAGGTTTGTATGTGACCGAGCATCCTCCCAAGTGTTGTCCGATCATTTCTGGCTTATTTTCAACCTGACTGTACACACCAATGATGGATCCAGTCATACCTAGGACAATAATCATGTTTTTCAAGTGAATCTTGACAAGTTCCGGCATATCACTTGAAGGTGCTTCCTTCTTGGGCTTCATCTATTTTTTGATGAGCGAGATTTGCTTGCGCCTAAGACCATGGATGAATCACCTGCCAGTCCAACTGTACATCTCCTCGACAAGCGGCTTGCTTGGCATGTCAAGGAGTTGGTTTGCGTCTACTGCACGGTAGGTGAACTTCTTGGACGAGTACTTTTGCTTAAGGATTTCATCGACCTCATCCAGGTTGACGTTTGTAAAATGTTAAACGGAAATTCGTTGTTAATGAGATTAGTCTTTTTCATTGCCAATAAGGACGAATCAAGGGTTTAGCACATCACATAAATGCAGAAGCGCCTTAGGGAAGCGTTCTTGGACGCAGGCTTTATTAATTACATAGCTGACATTATTCTCCCAAAAGCCGCAACTATTGGGATGTCATGTCGTTACCGTGGACCAAAATAAATACACCAGAACACAGCAGAAACCAATGAACAATCAAGATAGTAGGTTTATCCGAGCGAACGTGCTCCAAAGAAGGCCAAAAAGGCCAATATGGGTTTCTTGGTCGACAACGGAAAGGCCACAGTTTTGAGATTTAAAACGATTGCCAATAAAAATTCCTATATCCACTGACTTATAAGAAAATCCCTTTAAGCTCCTGCTTATAAACATGAAGCTGCAAAAGCAATTCAAGGAATTTGTCAAAACAATAACGCAGGTAAAAAAGAAGGGATTTTTATTTTTCATTTTTATTTATTTATTTATTTCACATACTTTTTCACGCGTAGAGGAAAAAATTTAAATATTGAAACTAAGACATTCTGTATTTATAAACACACTAGCTGTACCCGCGACTTCGTACGCGTAGACATTCGAATTTCCTGACGCGATGCCTGGTAAGATTACGTTCATGTTTATGAGTCCAGCAGGCATTTTGTCAGCCCTTATGACAATTGAAATTCTGTCCAATGCCGTTTTAAACAGTCAGCAATCCGGTATGCTGATGAAAATAAACTTGCAAGTCAGCAATTATTCCTCGAGGATGGTGCGCGTTTAATCAATTTCGTCATTGCAATTCCCAAGAAAATATATTTTAAAAACGGGTGGACAATTCAATCCCGACAATCTAACTTGATGAAGTGATGATCCTTTTGGGTTTTCTTTTTTTTGTGCCAGGGTAGGTGAAAATCTTCAAGGGATACTATGGGGACCGTTCCCACATAACGAAAGGGATTTTTACACAGTAAATAAAGTAGTGACATAGAGAACATTTTCATGAAGTACAAACATAAACAGTTAGTGTGCAAATTTTCATTAGAATTAGCCTTAAACGGATTTAAATAAAAGGCAAACATATACATAAACATGTGCATACAACCATTCTTTTTTAAATAAATAAATTATTATTAGTTCATATTAAATATACACATATGTATGTACATACTTCAAATGTATTTGAAAATCCTTTACCATTGGTATGTTATATCTAGACGATTACAAATGTTCATACCTGTTAGTAAAAATTAGTAAGATATATTTGTGTACTTAAATAAAACGTACCTACATAGATGGTATTTTTGCAGCTAGAGCACTTCTTTGTATACTACATTTGCGGTTGTACGATTTGGCGTTAATATATGCAAATTTTCCTGCTTATTTACTCGTGAGCAGGCTACGTATAGTTGTCCATGGGAAAAGCATTCATTGCTCAAATGAATACCGGTAAATTTAACTGTTATGTGTAACATAACTTAATAGGAATCTGCAGCCTTTTAAAAAGAAATGTGTAGTCCGAAGGTATCATCGGTATTCGTAAAATAAATACGTTCTCATCTGTGCCTGGTCCTGTTATTATAATCACTTCAATAGCATTAGGTCTTAAAGCTGTTACCAGTAACCTTGTTCCATTGCACAGCTTTGGAGGACACAAACTTCTAAGCAAAATTATTGGCACTCCAACTTTTAAGAAAATGATGTGCCCTGGTAGTTCTGCTGGATTCGTAGAACTTAAAAATTTTGTTGGAAAATGTACCGAATCATCCGTATTTACAACGGTGTCAATGGATCGATAAATTTGAACGTCACCGTTGATCTTGCTTAAAATGAATTCATTGATTCTGGACGCTGAATCATTTCTTGGAGCCAGAATATCTCTTTCTCAGAACCAAGAAGGGGTCTTGCTACTTATATATTGAACAGAGGGATATATCGAATCCACCAATTCATTAATATCTCATACTTGCTTCCGTATAACTTTACCATTTTCTTCTTGTACCGTACCGCATACACTCGCCGATAATATACGTACCTCCAATAACCACATTCAGATTTATGTACATACCTTGTGTTAAATACCACTTTTTTATTATTTATTAGTTCTTGTTATCTGCACTTAGCCTCTATCAGCGAACTCCTACTCTCACCTCCACGTGGTGAAATCGGGGAGCCGAGCACCTTCGATCGAAGATGGGGTAACCAACCCCCGTGGGACGTCGTTGGCGGCCGCAGACGAGAGAGGGGGAGGGAGTGTGCCTGTACCAGGGCTCATCTCTCTTTATGGATGGCGGCGGAGGAGCTGGAAACTGTCTGGCCAGCGGCGGCATCCGAAACTCCAGTCAGACGGAGTTACCTGGTGCGTAGTCCTTCTAGGGCTACCTCGACATTTTCGGAGCACAGGTCTAGAAGGTTTCTTTCAAGGCCAGGTCGGGGCCTTGGAATTGAGATGGCGGCGGAAGATCCCTATAGTTTTAGGAATAACGGCGGAGCTCATAGCCTCAGCGAGGTTACCAGCACCGGATATACCTGGACCCTCCGCCCGAGGGTTAAAGAATAGGGCCTGGCCTCCCAGTTGGGGGTTGTGCGTGGGGTTAACTCCCTCACCACGTAAAAATATTATGGTTCAGAGACAACCAACTGCCTCGGATACTGACGGAATTAATGTTGACGACCCCAGCAAACGTTACAAGGACAATGATTTTCGGTTCTGCACGTGGAATGTTAGGTCCCTTAACAGACCACTTGCAGCCGAAGAACTCGCGGAGGCCCTGGACTTCTACAAAGCAGACATTACCGCAATCCAGAAAGTGCGGTGGAATGGGCCGGCGCATCTACTACGGTGATTGCAACAGGGAGATGCGCTTATTTGGATGTGGATTTGTTGTTCGAGGCAGACTTAGGCAAAAAGTCTTAAGCTTTGTCTGTAAAAGCGAACGCCTCATAACAATCCGCATCAAGGATAAATTCGGGAATATCAGCCTGATTTGCGCCCACGCCCCGATAGAGGACACAGATGACAACAGCAAGGATGACTTCTATGATCTCCTAGAAAGGACCTACGATCAGTGCCCCAGCTTCGACACCAAGATCGTTCTAGGAGATTTCAATGCAAAGCTGGGTAAGGAAGACATCTTTGCCAAAGTCATCGGGAAACACAGCCTGCACGACACTACATCCGATAACGGACTCAGGCTGGTGGACTTTGTCACGGGACGTAATCTCTCTGTAGCTAGCACGCGGTTCCCACACCTCAACATCCATAAAGGGACCTGGCGGTCCCCCGATCAATCAACCGTCAACCAGATTGATCATGTTGCGATCGACGTCAGACACTCCTCCAGCATTCTTGATGTCCGAACGTTCCGAGGAGCCAACATCGACTCGGACCATTTCCTTGTTGTAGCCATGGTAAGAACTCGGATATCAAGAGATCAACGGAGTCGAGAAAGGACACCACGGTTTGTTGTCGGAAGCTACAATCGCAACGGACTGCTAGGATCTTTGCCGATCGAGTCTCCCGGAATCTCTCTCTCTAAGTTCGTCGCCACCTGCGCAAACAATCGAAGAAGATTGGAGGCGTTGTCAAGAAGCCATCAAAGATGCTGCCACTGATGTGCTGGGTTTTACGGCACCACCTAGAAAAAACCCATGGTTTGACAACGAGTGTAGGCTGGCACATGCAGCGAAGCTGGAAGCCTACAAAGCAACGCTGCAACGAACGACGAGAGCTGTTCGTGAGCTCTACGAACAGAGACGAAGGGATGAGACCCGGCTTCTCAGAAGAAAGAAGAAAGAGCACGAGAAGCGCGCGATCGAGGCGATGGAGAGGTGCTACGGTAGGAATGATATCCGAAAGTTTTACCAGAGGGTGAAACAGTTATCCAGTGGATATAAGGTTCGGACAGCAGCCTGCCGGGACGAGAATGGACAACTAGTAGTAGAGTCGCAGTCGATACTGAGAATTTGGAAGAACCACTTCTGCAGACTGCTAAACGGCGATGATGACACCAATACCGCTGTCAGGCAGAATGTTCCACTCAATATGCACGATGATCGACGAGAATTCCGTCCCCCCGACTTAGACGAGGTCAAGATAGCAATATCAAGACTGGAGTCTAACAAAGGTGCCGGTGCGGACGGACTGTCTTCTGAAATTTTAAAGGCAGCTGGAGATGATCTGGTTGGGCGTATGCACCACCTCATCTGTAAGATATGGTCGGAGGAGAGCATGCCCGATGAGTGGAATCTCAGTATCGTTTGCCCGATCCATAAGAAAGGAGACCCCTTTGACTGCGCCAACTATAGAGGGATAAGTCTCCTGAACATCGCCTGCAAGATCTTCTCTGCCGTTTTGTGTACGTTTATAAATAACCTGATAGGTCCTTATCAGTGTGGCTTCAGGCCAGGGAAGTCCACCATCGACCAGATTTTCACACTACGGCAGATCCTGGAAAAGACCCAAGAAATGCAAATCGACACCCACCACCTATTCGTCGATTTCAAGGCCGCATGACAGCGTGCATAGGTAGGACGAGCTGTACAACGCCATGTCTAGTTTTGACATTCCTGCCAAACTCGTCAGGTTGTGCAGGATGACGATGGAAAATTCTCGCTCCATCAAAGTCGGTAACGAACTCACTGAGACCTTCAATGTCAAAAAAGGTTTTAGACAAGGCATGTAACTTCTTTCACATCAGCCTGGAGACGATCGCGGGAGACTCGAATGCGAACACTAGAGGCACGATCTTCTAGAAGTCCATACAATTTGAGGCGGATGACATTGACGTCATTGGCAGAACACAGCGAGCTGTCAATGAGGCGTTTGGCTGGCATTGAGACGGAAGCGGCCAAAATGGTTCTAGCGGTGAACGAGAGCACAACGAAGTATATGTTGTCCTCAAGAAAGGACTCACAACATCGACGTCTTGAACAGAGCGTCACAATGGGCAGCTATAACTTCGAGTCAGTCCGAAGTAAATGGTACGAAGAACATCAGCAGGCAGAGATCAAACGCAGAGTAACTCTTGCCAACCGCTGTTTTATGGGCTCAAGATGCAGTTGAGTAGTAGAGCCATCTCTCTAAAGATCAAGCTGACTTTATACAAGGCCCTGATCATCCCAGTCCTGCTGTACGGCGCGGAGGCATGGACAATCTCAAAAGCGGATGAGGAAGTACTTGGTCTCTTCGAGAGAAAAGCTCTGCGTGCGATCTTTGGTCCTGTTTGCGTTGACGGTTTCTGGAGGAAAAGATTCAACCACGAAATGTACAGCGACATGAGTCTAGTCAGGCGTCTCTCGGATCCAATGCCTAAGATCTCTTGGCCATGTAGAGCGGATGGACAACTCAGCTCTGGACCGGAGAGTCTTCGACTCCGAACCCATGGGGCAACGCAACAGAGGACGCCCGCGATTAAGGTGGCGTACCCAGGTGGAGAAGAACCTCAACCAACTTGGCATGCGACACTGGAGACAGCTAGCCAGAGACCGTGCTTGCTGGAGAGGTTTATAGGTTGAGGCCTAGGTCCACGCCGGACTGTAGCGCCAAATAAAGAAGAAGAAAGTGTGTATATATGGAAGTTACAACACACAGGGGGATGGCTGATATCCACGACTATGCAACTTGAAATGGTTTCATACCGGATTGATGCAACCACCCTTACTTTGAGAACTTTATTCCCGTTTAAAAAGTGCTCGAAACTTCCGAACCGTATAATTGTCACATTCAGTATCTTAGTTTTAGAACGATTTTTGTTGAAAATGTCAGAGCTCTGCGACGTGTAGTTTCGGAGCCTTTGTCGGTCAGACACACAAACTTTCTGCTTTATAGTTAAGATTGCAGATGATGCTAAGATTCTGATTGATTGTGGGAGTTTATTAAGCAGTCGATGAGAGATAATGGAAATCAAATTATTGCATGATGTGGTACGGGAGTTTGGAATAGATGACATGTTTGAGAGGTTTCTACGCAAATTATAATTATACAGACTTCATAAAAAGCAATTTTAACACCTTAAAACAATATAGATAACGAACAGGAAGAATGTTTAATTCACAGAACAGACCAAAACCAGGATGTCTACACATTTCTCTTACGATATATTTTTGTAAATTAAAAAAGAACACCACCCAACAAGCAATACCGCATTGCAGGTTTGAATGAAAAATTCCAAAGTACATCATTTTCAAAACCGGCACTGAACATACATTGCGCAAATAGCAAAACTGACGAAGTGTACAACGAAAATACTTTTCTAATGTATCAATGTGGGTCATAAATAGCATTCCAGAGTCAAGCGTAGGTCCTAGGTACATAAAGTTCTCAACACTCTCTATTACAAAACATTCATCACTACAGTCTAGACTACTACAGAAAGTTGGAAAACATAAGCCAGATGTACAGCTGCAAATATTTAACCTGTATCTCTGACACTTAGGAGCATGGAAGTACAAATTAACATCAAGTTTGTGCTACGAGGACAAGTTGAAGATCATTATTTCAGTCTTAGAACTTATAATTCGGTTATGTTCAGCTAACCAATGTATTAACAAGTTTAGATCCCAATCGGAGACCAAGTCCGAAGGATTATTCAGGCCGTAAGAAAAGCCGTTATCATCGGCACAAGCAGTTAGTGTGCCTTTGAAATTCAGATTGAATAGGGAATTTAAGTATACCCGGAATAAGATTGGTCCAAATATACAACCCTGAGGTACCCCTAGATTAACCCATTTTTTTCGCTTCTAATCCCATCTACCTTCACTCTCTGGGACCTATTTCCAGGATATGACCTGAACCATTTTAGCATGCAAGCACGGTATTCTGCCTGCCTTCTCCAATTTTCTCAGTAAGAAATTGTGATTTACCATATCGAACGTTATTTACCATATCAAAGATAACGTTATAAGCCTTGTAAAGTCATTTGGTTTAGATATTAGATACATTTGTAACTCAACATCAGGAAAATGTCCACCAGTTGCACAATACAGACACTGGCCCTTTCTAGAGAGTTTGGCATTAAACCACATAATGTTTCTGTTTGAAGACTCCATATTTGGATCAGTTGCAGCACGAGTACCTCTCCCAGGACGTTTGGGCACTGAACACAGTTCCTCAAAACGGCCGACCAAACTCCTACTCCTTAAGGGTGAGGAAGCTTATCTTGAATTGAAATATTAACAAATCATTATTTTACTGCTTTGTTTACTGGATCCATTTCCAAGAGATCAATTAAAACCTGCAAAAGCAAAAAAAAAAAATTATATTGAAAAAAAGAGGTTAGTCTCAATTGGCCTACCCAGCAGGTCTAGATGGCGCCACAGTCCGAGGGGGATCGGAGCCAACTTCTAAAGCAGATGTCAACAGTCCACACAATCAAAAGCATATATTCAATATAACGTCAGCAGATTAGAGACTCTCAATTAACAAGCCGCCTTCCAGGCTCTGACTCAACACAGAACAAATTTCACTCGCAATACAGCATAAGCAACCTGTATGCTACTTAGCAGACCAGCGACCCATGGGCTGTCCTAGCCCCTTGGATGCGCTGCATACAGTCGTCAAGACCAGCCTGTCTTATATCCGTGATTACTAAGTGTTAATACCGGACATTTGGTCTTTCTCTCCTTCTCGAACGAAGAGGCAACCCTCACTGGCCAACCCAGAGGAACCTACGGATACTTGCCATCCGGAATAAATCCACATCTTGGTGCAGATCGTAGATTTCGCGGTTATGACTTCAGCTTCCTTGCAGAGAGGCTGATATATCCGGTGGAGAATTTGCCTTATGACGCCACGTGCCCAGCTTATAGCCCAGCTCATAGCCCAGCTTATAAGTCCAGCTTATAGCCCAGCTTCCACTCCAAATAGCAGAACTGAAAAGCTGCGATTTTTGTCATGCATGAATTTGCTCCTTCGAGTCAAGAGTTTTGACCTTTGTCGTTTCACCGGTTGGCAAGGGCGACTCTACGTCGAATTCGAAGACGAAGACTCACCCCTTCACCACTTCAAAATTCTAACAGTCGACTGTTTTTCTAAGGTGGTGTGTGATGGAACGTTTCTTTGACGTCGGCACATATTTTGTCGCATTCCCATTGACCTTAAGACCATTCCATTTCACATGTTCTTCAAGCTAGATGGAAATAACAGTTGAACTGACTTGACTTGTAGAAGACAGATCCTTCCGCGTTCACAACTGCCCGCTGCACTAAATTCCTCAGTACAAGGTTGAAGAAATCATTCGACAGCGCCTTCCCTTGCCGAAATTTTGTGCAGGAAGGCTCGGAAGTTCTTGAACCCCACTGAGAGGACTGAGTCCCGCCACGATGCCACTCCCACGTAAACTGTCCTGCCCATCGGACTCCTCTATCCACTCCCATCAACTTAGTTCATCCATACAATCCCAAGAAGTCCCACTGCCGCAACCACGCCTCTCGACTGGACAGCTTCCAGTAGAAGCACGATATACTCGCAATTACGGGTTCATTAATATTGATTGTATCTCAATCGGATTCGCCCAAATTAACCAAATTGCATTTGACGCATTGAAGTGAATTGCAAACATTGAATTAGGCCGTGTAGGCCAGCCCTCCCACACACACACAGCCCTTGTCAGCCAAAACTAATTGACTACTAATGATGAGCAACGTCAATTTCAATCTTCTCTCCGAGCAAACAGGCCAACTGCAAACGTATTTTAGTGTAATTGCCACATACCCCGGCCAGGCCCGACGAGCGAACCCACAACCAGCACCAACACGAGGACCAACAAAAAAAGAGGTTGGCAATCTCCTCTCTGCCTTCCGAACAATTTCAAAATCATTTCCTTCCCAGCATCCGCTGGATGACGCCGCTGCCGTCAATCGTGCAACGATTACCTTCGGCAGTTGGCTGGGCCGCCCGTCTGGGATGTGCAAATATTGCCGAAGGAGTGTGGGCACAGAGGCCAAACCAAATTAGTAACAAGCAAATAGTCGGGATGAACCGAAACTCTGGTCTGGAGGCCGGACGATGATTATTGGCGTAATCAGATTGATGGCAGAAAGGACGACGGGAAGATTGCCAAAAAACCACGACCGCACAGGAACGAGTTGCAGCCACACACAGACCCATAGGCAACCACTCCCCCGACCAACACCGTTGACCAACAATCTAATATTTGATCGCAATTAAAATATTTATGAGCTGATTAAGTGTGTTGCTCTGAATGGCGCCCGGGATCAGACGAATATGAGTACTGGGTCTTGCGCTCTGATTTGGCAAATATTTGGTAGCCACGGGGGCTGATGATGATCTGGATGTGAGCGGCATTCAATTCGTGGTTTTCTAAAGGCTGGCTGGTAACTGGTGAAGAGCCAAAGAAGGTGATGTGAACTCTCCGAGAGAAGTTTCTTGCGCATAGGGCTCTTGTCAGGTAGTCTCTGATGCAAAATAATGTTGGTTTTATTGGACACTGTGGTGTACAGAAAAAAGTTGAGCGCCGTAACGCAAAACCTTTCTGGACACTAGGTGTCCAGAAATATATTGCGCGCCGTACCGCAAAATATTTCTGGACACTAGGTGCGCCATACCGCAAAATATTCCTGGACACTAGGTGTCCAGAAATATATTGCGCGCCATACCGCAAAATATTCCTGGACACTAGGTGTCCAGAAATATATTGCGCGCCATACCGCAAAATATTTCTGGACACTAGGTGTCCAGAAATATATTGCGCGCCATACACACCTAGTGTCCAGGAATATTTTGCGGTACGGCGCGCAATATATTTCTGGACACCTAGTGTCCAGAAATATTTTGCGGTACGGCGCGCAATATATTTCTGGACACCTAGTGTCCAGGAATATTTTGCGGTACGGCGCGCAATATATTTCTGGACACCTAGTGTCCAGGAATATTTTGCGGTATGGCGCGCAATATATTTCTGGACACCTAGTGTCCAGGAATATTTTGCGGTACGGCGCGCAATATATTTCTGGGCACCTAGTGTCCAGGAATATTTTGCGGTATGGTGCGCAATATATTTCTGGACACCTAGTGTCCAGGAATATTTTGCGGTATGGCGCGCAATATATTTCTGGACACCTAGTGTCCAGGAATATTTTGCGGTACGGCGCGCAATATATTTCTGGACACCTAGTGTCCAGGAATATTTTGCGGTATGGCGCGCAATATATTTCTGGACACCTAGTGTCCAGGAATATTTTGCGGTATGGCGCGCAATATATTTCTGGACACCTAGTGTCCAGGAATATTTTGCGGTACGGCGGGCAATATATTTCTGGACACCTAGTGTCCAGGAATATTTTGCGGTACGGCGCGCAATATATTTCTGGACACCTAGTGTCCAGGAATATTTTGCGGTACGGCGCGCAATATATTTCTGGACACCTAGTGTCCAGGAATATTTTGCGGTACCGCGCGCAATATATTTCTGGACACCTAGTGTCCAGGAATATTTTGCGGTACGGCGCGCAATATATTTCTGGACACCTAGTGTCCAGGAATATTTTGCGGTACGGCGCGCAATATATTTCTGGACACCTAGTGTCCAGGAATATTTTGCGGTACGGCGCGCAATATATTTCTGGACACCTAGTGTCCAGAAATATTTTGCGGTATGGCGCGCAATATATTTCTGGACACCTAGTGTCCAGGAATATTTTGCGGTACGGCGGGCAATATATTTCTGGACACCTAGTGTCCAGGAATATTTTGCGGTATGGCGCGCAATATATTTCTGGACACCTAGTGTCCAGGAATATTTTGCGGTACGGCGCGCAATATATTTCTGGACACCTAGTGTCCAGGAATATTTTGCGGTATGGCGCGCAATATATTTCTGGACACCTAGTGTCCAGAAATATTTTGCGGTATGGCGCGCAATATATTTCTGGACACCTAGTGTCCAGGAATATTTTGCGGTATGGCGCGCAATACATTTCTGGACACCTAGTGTCCAGAAATATTTTGCGGTATGGCGCGCAATATATTTCTGGACACCTAGTGTCCAGGAATATTTTGCGGTACGGCGCGCAATATATTTCTGGACACCTAGTGTCCAGGACACCTAGTGTCCAGAAATATTTTGCGGTATGGTGCGCAATATATTTCTGGACACCTAGTGTCCAGGTACGGCGCGCAATATATTTCTGGACACCTAGTGTCCAGGAATATTTTGCGGTATGGCGCGCAATATATTTCTGGACACCTAGTGTCCAGGAATATTTTGCGGTACGGCGCGCAATATATTTCTGGACACCTAGTGTCCAGGAATATATTGCGGTACGGCGCGCAATATATTTCTGGACACCTAGTGTCCAGGAATATATTGCGGTACGGCGCGCAATATATTTCTGGATACCTAGTGTCCAGAAATATTTTGCGGTACGACGCGCAATATATTTCTGGACACCTAGTGTCCAGGAATATTTTGCGGTACGGCGCGCAATATATTTCTGGACACCTAGTGTCCAGGAATATTTTGCGGTATGGCGCAATATATTTCTGGACACCTAGTGTCCAGGAATATTTTGCGGTACGGCGCGCAATATATTTCTGGACACCTAGTGTCCAGGAATATTTTGCGGTACGGCGCGCAATATATTTCTGGACACCTAGTGTCCAGTAGTGCGGTATGGCGCGCAATATATTTCTGGACACCTAGTGTCCAGGAATATTTTGCGGTATGGCGCGCAATACATTTCTGGACACCTAGTGTCCAGAAATATTTTGCGGTATGGCGCGCAATATATTTCTGGACACCTAGTGTCCAGGAATATTTTGCGGTACGGCGCGCAATATATTTCTGGACACCTAGTGTCCAGGACACCTAGTGTCCAGAAATATTTTGCGGTATGGTGCGCAATATATTTCTGGACACCTAGTGTCCAGGTACGGCGCGCAATATATTTCTGGACACCTAGTGTCCAGGAATATTTTGCGGTACGGCGCGCAATATATTTCTGGACACCTAGTGTCCAGGAATATATTGCGGTACGGCGCGCAATATATTTCTGGACACCTAGTGTCCAGAAATATTTTGCGGCACGGCGCGCAATATATTTCTGGACACCTAGTGTCCAGGAATATTTTGCGGTACGGCGCGCAATATATTTCTGGACACCTAGTGTCCAGAAATATTTTGCGGTATGGCGCAATATATTTCTGGACACCTAGTGTCCAGGAATATTTTGCGGTACGGCGCGCAATATATTTCTGGACACCTAGTGTCCAGGAATATTTTGCGGTATGGCGCGCAATATATTTCGGGACACCTAGTGTCCAGGAATATTTTGCGGTATGGCGCGCAATATATTTCTGGACACCTAGTGTCCAGAATATTTTGCGGTATGGCGCGCAATATATTTCGGGACACCTAGTGTCCAGGAATATTTTGCGGTATGGCGCGCAATATATTTCTGGACACCTAGTGTCCAGGAATATTTTGCGGTATGGTGCGCAATATATTTCTGGACACCTAGTGTCCAGGAATATTTTGCGGTACGGCGCGCAATATATTTCTGGACACCTAGTGTCCAGGAATATTTTGCGGTATGGCGCGCAATATATTTCTGGACACCTAGTGTCCAGGAATATTTTGCGGTATGGCGCGCAATATATTTCTGGACACCTAGTGTCCATTGCGGACACCTAGTGGCCAGGAATATTTTGCGGTACGGCGCGCAATATATTTCGGGACACCTAGTGTCCAGGAATATTTTGCGGTATGGCGCGCAATATATTTCTGGACACCTAGTGTCCATTGCGGACACCTAGTGGCCAGGAATATTTTGCGGTACGGCGCGCAATATATTTCTGGACACCTAGTGTCCAGGAATATTTTGCGGTATGGCGCGCAATATATTTCTGGACACCTAGTGTCCAGGAATATTTTGCGGTATGGTGCGCAATATATTTCTGGACACCTAGTGTCCAGGAATATTTTGCGGTACGGCGCGCAATATATTTCTGGACACCTAGTGTCCAGGAATATTTTGCGGTATGGCGCGCAATATATAGTATTTTGCGGTATGGCGCGCAATATATTTCGGGACACCTAGTGTCCAGGAATATTTTGCGGTATGGCGCGCAATATATTTCTGGACACCTAGTGTCCATTGCGGTATGGCGCGCAATATGTTTCTGGACACCTAGTGGCCAGGAATATTTTGCGGTACGGCGCGCAATATATTTCTGGACACCTAGTGTCCAGGAATATTTTGTGGTATGGCGCGCAATATATTTCTGGACACCTAGTGTCCAGGAATATTTTGCGGTATGGTGCGCAATATATTTCTGGACACCTAGTGTCCAGGAATATTTTGCGGTACGGCGCGCAATATATTTCTGGACACCTAGTGTCCAGGAATATTTTGCGGTACGGCGCGCAATATATTTCTGGACACCTAGTGTCCAGGAATATTTTGCGGTATGGTGCGCAATATATTTCTGGACACCTAGTGCCCAGGAATATTTTGCGGTACGGCGCGCAATATATTTCTGGACACCTAGTGCCCAGGAATATTTTGCGGTACGGCGCGCAATATATTTCTGGACACCTAGTGTCGGCGGTACGGCGCGCAATATATTTCTGGACACCTAGTGTCCAGAAATATTTTGCGGTACGGCGCGCAATATATTTCTGGACACCTAGTGTCCAGGAATATTTTGCGGTACGGCGCGCAATATATTTCTGGACACCTAGTGTCCAGGAATATTTTGCGGTATGGCGCAATATATTTCTGGACACCTAGTGTCCAGGAATATTTTGCGGTATGGCGCGCAATATATTTCTGGACACCTAGTGTCCAGGAATATTTTGCGGTATGGCGCGCAATATATTTCGGGACACCTAGTGTCCAGGAATATTTTGCGGTATGGCGCGCAATATATTTCTGGACACCTAGTGTCCAGAATATTTTGCGGTATGGCGCGCAATATATTTCGGGACACCTAGTGTCCAGGAATATTTTGCGGTATGGCGCGCAATATATTTCTGGACACCTAGTGTCCAGGAATATTTTGCGGTATGGTGCGCAATATATTTCTGGACACCTCGTGTCCAGGAATATTTTGCGGTACGGCGCGCAATATATTTCTGGACACCTAGTGTCCAGGAATATTTTGCGGTATGGCGCGCAATATATTTCTGGACACCTAGTGTCCAGGAATATTTTGCGGTATGGCGCGCAATATATTTCTGGACACCTAGTGTCCATTGCGGACACCTAGTGGCCAGGAATATTTTGCGGTACGGCGCGCAATATATTTCGGGACACCTAGTGTCCAGGAATATTTTGCGGTATGGCGCGCAATATATTTCTGGACACCTAGTGTCCATTGCGGACACCTAGTGGCCAGGAATATTTTGCGGTACGGCGCGCAATATATTTCGGGACACCTAGTGTCCAGGAATATTTTGCGGTACGGCGCGCAATATATTTCTGGACACCTAGTGTCCAGGAATATTTTGCGGTATGGTGCGCAATATATTTCTGGACACCTAGTGTCCAGGAATATTTTGCGGTATGGCGCGCAATATATTTCTGGACACCTAGTGTCCAGGAATATTTTGCGGTATGGTGCGCAATATATTTCTGGACACCTAGTGTCCAGGAATATTTTGCGGTACGGCGCGCAATATATTTCTGGACACCTAGTGTCCAGGAATATTTTGCGGTATGGCGCGCAATATATTTCTGGACACCTAGTGTCCAGGAATATTTTGCGGTATGGCGCGCAATATATTTCTGGACACCTAGTGTCCATTGCGGACACCTAGTGGCCAGGAATATTTTGCGGTACGGCGCGCAATATATTTCGGGACACCTAGTGTCCAGGAATATTTTGCGGTATGGCGCGCAATATATTTCTGGACACCTAGTGTCCAGGAATATTTTGCGGTATGGTGCGCAATATATTTCTGGACACCTAGTGTCCAGGAATATTTTGCGGTACGGCGCGCAATATATTTCTGGACACCTAGTGTCCAGGAATATTTTGCGGTATGGCGCGCAATATATAGTATTTTGCGGTATGGCGCGCAATATATTTCGGGACACCTAGTGTCCAGGAATATTTTGCGGTATGGCGCGCAATATATTTCTGGACACCTAGTGTCCATTGCGGTATGGCGCGCAATATGTTTCTGGACACCTAGTGGCCAGGAATATTTTGCGGTACGGCGCGCAATATATTTCTGGACACCTAGTGTCCAGGAATATTTTGCGGTATGGCGCGCAATATATTTCTGGACACCTAGTGTCCAGGAATATTTTGCGGTATGGTGCGCAATATATTTCTGGACACCTAGTGTCCAGGAATATTTTGCGGTATGGTGCGCAATATATTTCTGGACACCTAGTGTCCAGGAATATTTTGCGGTACGGCGCGCAATATATTTCTGGACACCTAGTGTCCAGGAATATTTTGCGGTACGGCGCGCAATATATTTCTGGACACCTAGTGTCCAGGAATATTTTGCGGTATGGTGCGCAATATATTTCTGGACACCTAGTGCCCAGGAATATTTTGCGGTACGGCGCGCAATATATTTCTGGACACCTAGTGCCCAGGAATATTTTGCGGTACGGCGCGCAATATATTTCTGGACACCTAGTGTCCAGGAATATTTTGCGGTATGGCGCGCAATATATTTCTGGACACCTAGTGTCCAGGAATATTTTGCGGTACGGCGCGCAATATATTTCTGGACACCTAGTGTCCAGAAATATTTTGCGGTATGGTGCGCAATATATTTCTGGACACCTAGTGTCCAGGAATATTTTGCGGTACGGCGCGCAATATATTTCTGGACACCTAGTGTCCAGAAATATTTTGCGGTATGGTGCGCAATATATTTCTGGACACCTAGTGTCCAGGAATATTTTGGGGTACGGCGCGCAATATATTTCTGGACACCAAGTGTCCAGGAATATTTTGCGGTATGGCGCGCAATATATTTCTGGACACCTAGTGTCCAGGAAAATTTTGCGGTACGGCGCGCAATATATTTCTGGACACCTAGTGTCCAGGAATATTTTGCGGTACGGCGCGCAATATATTTCTGGACACCTAGTGTCCAGAAATATTTTGCGGTACGGCGCGCAATATATTTCTGGACACCTAGTGTCCAGGAATATTTTGCGGTACGGCGCGCAATATATTTCTGGACACCTAGTGTCCAGGAATATTTTGCGGTATGGCGCGCAATATATTTCTGGACACCTAGTGTCCAGAAATATTTTGCGGTATGGTGCGCAATATATTTCTGGACACCTAGTGTCCAGGAATATTTTGCGGTACGGCGCGCAATATATTTCTGGACACCTAGTGTCCAGAAATATTTTGCGGTATGGTGCGCAATATATTTCTGGACACCTAGTGTCCAGGAATATTTTGCGGTACGGCGCGCAATATATTTCTGGACACCTAGTGTCCAGGTACGGCCTGGACACCTAGTGTCCAGGAATATTTTGCGGTATGGCGCGCAATATATTTCTGGACACCTAGTGTCCAGGAATATTTTGCGGTACGGCGCGCAATATATTACTGGACACCTAGTGTCCAGGAATATTTTGCGGTACGACACCTAGTGTCCAGGAATATTTTGCGGTACGACACCTAGTGTCCAGGAATATTTTGCGGTACGGCGCGCAATATATTTCTGGACACCTAGTGTCCAGGAATATTTTGCGGTATGGCGCGCAATATATTTCTGGACACCTAGTGTCCAGGAATATTTTGCGGTACGGCGCGCAATATATTTCTGGACACCTAGTGTCCAGGAATATTTTGCGGTATGGCGCGCAATATATTTCTGGACACCTAGTGTCCAGGAATATTTTGCGGTACGGCGCGCAATATATTTCTGGACACCTAGTGTCCAGGAATATTTTGCGGTATGGCGCGCAATATATTTCTGGACACCTAGTGTCCAGGAAAATTTTGCGGTATGGCGCGCAATATATTTCTGGACACCTAGTGTCCAGGAATATTTTGCGGTACGGCGCGCAATATATTTCTGGACACCTAGTGTCCAGGAATATTTTGCGGTATGGCGCGCAATATATTTCTGGACACCTAGTGTCCAGAAATATTTTGCGGTATGGCGCGCAATATATTTCTGGACACCTAGTGTCCAGGAATATTTTGCGGTACGGCGCGCAATATATTTCTGGACACCTAGTGTCCAGGAATATTTTGCGGTATGGCGCAATATATTTCTGGCGCGCAATATATTTCTGGACACCTAGTGTCCAGGAAAATTTTGCGGTATGGCGCGCAATATATTTCTGGACACCTAGTGTCCAGGAATATTTTGCGGTACGGCGCGCAATATATTTCTGGACACCTAGTGTCCAGGAATATTTTGCGGTATGGCGGGCAATATATTTCTGGACACCTAGTGTCCAGAAATATTTTGCGGTATGGCGCGCAATATATTTCTGGACACCTAGTGTCCAGGAATATTTTGCGGTACGGCGCGCAATATATTTCTGGACACCTAGTGTCCAGGAATATTTTGCGGTATGGCGCAATATATTTCTGGACACCTAGTGTCCAGGAATATTTTGCGGTATGGCGCGCAATATATTTCTGGACACCTAGTGTCCAGGAATATTTTGCGGTACGGCGCGCAATATATTTCTGGACACCTAGTGTCCAGGAATATTTTGCGGTATGGCGCGCAATATATTTCTGGACACCTAGTGTCCAGAAATATTTTGCGGTATGGCGCGCAATATATTTCTGGACACCTAGTGTCCAGGAATATTTTGCGGTACGGCGCGCAATATATTTCTGGACACCTAGTGTCCAGGAATATTTTGCGGTATGGCGCGCAATATATTTCTGGACACCTAGTGTCCAGAAATATTTTGCGGTATGGCGCGCAATATATTTCTGGACACCTAGTGTCCAGGAATATTTTGCGGTACGACACCTAGTGTCCAGGAATATTTTGCGGTATGGCGCGCAATATATTTCTGGACACCTAGTGTCCAGGAATATTTTGCGGTACGGCGCGCAATATATTTCTGGACACCTAGTGTCCAGGAATATTTTGCGGTATGGCGCGCAATATATTTCTGGACACCTAGTGTCCAGGAATATTTTGCGGTACGGCGCGCAATATATTTCTGGACACCTAGTGTCCAGGAATATTTTGCGGTACGGCGCGCAATATATTTCTGGACACCTAGTGTCCAGGAATATTTTGCGGTATGGCGCGCAATATATTTCTGGACACCTAGTGTCCAGAAATATTTTGCGGTATGGCGCGCAATATATTTCTGGACACCTAGTGTCCAGGAATATTTTGCGGTACGGCGCGCAATATATTTCTGGACACCTAGTGTCCAGGAATATTTTGCGGTATGGCGCAATATATTTCTGGACACCTAGTGTCCAGGAATATTTTGCGGTATGGCGCGCAATATATTTCTGGACACCTAGTGTCCAGGAATATTTTGCGGTACGGCGCGCAATATATTTCTGGACACCTAGTGTCCAGGAATATTTTGCGGTATGGCGCGCAATATATTTCTGGACACCTAGTGTCCAGAAATATTTTGCGGTATGGTGCGCAATATATTTCTGGACACCTAGTGTCCAGGAATATTTTGCGGTACGGCGCGCAATATATTTCTGGACACCTAGTGTCCAGGAATATTTTGCGGTATGGCGCAATATATTTCTGGACACCTAGTGTCCAGGAATATTTTGCGGTACGGCGCGCAATATATTTCTGGACACCTAGTGTCCAGGAATATTTTGCGGTATGGCGCGCAATATATTTCTGGACACCTAGTGTCCAGAAATATTTTGCGGTATGGTGCGCAATATATTTCTGGACACCTAGTGTCCAGGAATATTTTGCGGTACCGCGCGCAATATATTTCTGGACACCTAGTGTCCAGGAATATTTTGCGGTACGGCGCGCAATATATTTCTGGACACCTAGTGTCCAGGAATATTTTGCGGTACGGCGCGCAATATATTTCTGGACACCTAGTGTCCAGGAATATTTTGCGGTACGGCGCGCAATATATTTCTGGACACCTAGTGTCCAGAAATATTTTGCGGTATGGCGCGCAATATATTTCTGGACACCTAGTGTCCAGGAATATTTTGCGGTACGGCGGGCAATATATTTCTGGACACCTAGTGTCCAGGAATATTTTGCGGTATGGCGCGCAATATATTTCTGGACACCTAGTGTCCAGGAATATTTTGCGGTACGGCGCGCAATATATTTCTGGACACCTAGTGTCCAGGAATATTTTGCGGTATGGCGCGCAATATATTTCTGGACACCTAGTGTCCACAAATATTTTGCGGTATGGCGCGCAATATATTTCTGGACACCTAGTGTCCAGGAATATTTTGCGGTATGGCGCGCAATACATTTCTGGACACCTAGTGTCCAGAAATATTTTGCGGTATGGCGCGCAATATATTTCTGGACACCTAGTGTCCAGGAATATTTTGCGGTACGGCGCGCAATATATTTCTGGACACCTAGTGTCCAGGACACCTAGTGTCCAGAAATATTTTGCGGTATGGTGCGCAATATATTTCTGGACACCTAGTGTCCAGGTACGGCGCGCAATATATTTCTGGACACCTAGTGTCCAGGAATATTTTGCGGTATGGCGCAATATATTTCTGGACACCTAGTGTCCAGGAATATTTTGCGGTATGGCGCGCAATATATTTCTGGACACCTAGTGTCCAGGAATATTTTGCGGTACGGCGCGCAATATATTTCTGGACACCTAGTGTCCAGGAATATATTGCGGTACGGCGCGCAATATATTTCTGGACACCTAGTGTCCAGAAATATTTTGCAGGTACGGCGCGCAATATATTTCTGGACACCTAGTGTCCAGGAATATTTTGCGGTACGGCGCGCAATATATTTCTGGACACCTAGTGTCCAGGAATATTTTGCGGTATGGCGCAATATATTTCTGGACACCTAGTGTCCAGGAATATTTTGCGGTATGGCGCGCAATATATTTCGGGACACCTAGTGTCCAGGAATATTTTGCGGTATGGCGCGCAATATATTTCTGGACACCTAGTGTCCAGGAATATTTTGCGGTATGGTGCGCAATATATTTCTGGACACCTAGTGTCCAGGAATATTTTGCGGTACGGCGCGCAATATATTTCTGGACACCTAGTGTCCAGGAATATTTTGCGGTATGGCGCGCAATATATTTCTGGACACCTAGTGTCCAGGAATATTTTGCGGTACGGCGGGCAATATATTTCTGGACACCTAGTGTCCAGGAATATTTTGCGGTATGGCGCGCAATATATTTCTGGACACCTAGTGTCCAGGAATATTTTGCGGTACGGCGCGCAATATATTTCTGGACACCTAGTGTCCAGGAATATTTTGCGGTATGGCGCGCAATATATTTCTGGACACCTAGTGTCCAGAAATATTTTGCGGTATGGCGCGCAATATATTTCTGGACACCTAGTGTCCAGGAATATTTTGCGGTATGGCGCGCAATACATTTCTGGACACCTAGTGTCCAGAAATATTTTGCGGTATGGCGCGCAATATATTTCTGGACACCTAGTGTCCAGGAATATTTTGCGGTACGGCGCGCAATATATTTCTGGACACCTAGTGTCCAGGACACCTAGTGTCCAGAAATATTTTGCGGTATGGTGCGCAATATATTTCTGGACACCTAGTGTCCAGGTACGGCGCGCAATATATTTCTGGACACCTAGTGTCCAGGAATATTTTGCGGTATGGCGCAATATATTTCTGGACACCTAGTGTCCAGGAATATTTTGCGGTATGGCGCGCAATATATTTCTGGACACCTAGTGTCCAGGAATATTTTGCGGTACGGCGCGCAATATATTTCTGGACACCTAGTGTCCAGGAATATATTGCGGTACGGCGCGCAATATATTTCTGGACACCTAGTGTCCAGAAATATTTTGCGGTACGGCGCGCAATATATTTCTGGACACCTAGTGTCCAGGAATATTTTGCGGTACGGCGCGCAATATATTTCTGGACACCTAGTGTCCAGGAATATTTTGCGGTATGGCGCAATATATTTCTGGACACCTAGTGTCCAGGAATATTTTGCGGTACGGCGCGATATATTTCTGGACACCTAGTGTCCAGGAATATTTTGCGGTATGGCGCGCAATATATTTCGGGACACCTAGTGTCCAGGAATATTTTGCGGTATGGCGCGCAATATATTTCTGGACACCTAGTGTCCAGAATATTTTGCGGTATGGCGCGCAATATATTTCGGGACACCTAGTGTCCAGGAATATTTTGCGGTATGGCGCGCAATATATTTCTGGACACCTAGTGTCCAGGAATATTTTGCGGTATGGTGCGCAATATATTTCTGGACACCTAGTGTCCAGGAATATTTTGCGGTACGGCGCGCAATATATTTCTGGACACCTAGTGTCCAGGAATATTTTGCGGTATGGCGCGCAATATATTTCTGGACACCTAGTGTCCAGGAATATTTTGCGGTATGGCGCGCAATATATTTCTGGACACCTAGTGTCCATTGCGGACACCTAGTGGCCAGGAATATTTTGCGGTACGGCGCGCAATATATTTCGGGACACCTAGTGTCCAGGAATATTTTGCGGTATGGCGCGCAATATATTTCTGGACACCTAGTGTCCATTGCGGACACCTACTGGCCAGGAATATTTTGCGGTACGGCGCGCAATATATTTCTGGACACCTAGTGTCCAGGAATATTTTGCGGTATGGCGCGCAATATATTTCTGGACACCTAGTGTCCAGGAATATTTTGCGGTATGGTGCGCAATATATTTCTGGAAACCTAGTGTCCAGGAATATTTTGCGGTACGGCGCGCAATATATTTCTGGACACCTAGTGTCCAGGAATATTTTGCGGTATGGCGCGCAATATATAGTATTTTGCGGTATGGCGCGCAATATATTTCGGGACACCTAGTGTCCAGGAATATTTTGCGGTATGGCGCGCAATATATTTCTGGACACCTAATGTCCATTGCGGACACCTAGTGTCCAGGAATATTTTGCGGTACGGCGCGCAATATATTTCTGGACACCTAGTGTCCAGGAATATTTTGCGGTATGGTGCGCAATATATTTCTGGACACCTAGTGCCCAGGAATATTTTGCGGTACGGCGCGCAATATATTTCTGGACACCTAGTGCCCAGGAATATTTTGCGGTACGGCGCGCAATATATTTCTGGACACCTAGTGTCCAGGAATATTTTGCGGTATGGCGCGCAATATATTTCTGGACACCTAGTGTCCAGGAATATTTTGCGGTACGGCGCGCAATAGAAGAAAAAGAAATATTTTGCGGTATGGTGCGCAATATATTTCTGGACACCTAGTGTCCAGGAATATTTTGCGGTACGGCGCGCAATATATTTCTGGACACCTAGTGTCCAGAAATATTTTGCGGTATGGTGCGCAATATATTTCTGGACACCTAGTGTCCAGGAATATTTTGGGGTACGGCGCGCAATATATTTCTGGACACCTAGTGTCCAGGAATATTTTGCGGTATGGCGCGCAATATATTTCTGGACACCTAGTGTCCAGGAAAATTTTGCGGTACGGCGCGCAATATATTTCTGGACACCTAGTGTCCAGGAATATTTTGCGGTACGGCGCGCAATATATTTCTGGACACCTAGTGTCCAGAAATATTTTGCGGTACGGCGCGCAATATATTTCTGGACACCTAGTGTCCAGGAATATTTTGCGGTACGGCGCGCAATATATTTCTGGACACCTAGTGTCCAGGAATATTTTGCGGTATGGCGCGCAATATATTTCTGGACACCTAGTGTCCAGAAATATTTTGCGGTATGGTGCGCAATATATTTCTGGACACCTAGTGTCCAGGAATATTTTGCGGTACGGCGCGCAATATATTTCTGGACACCTAGTGTCCAGGTACGGCCTGGACACCTAGTGTCCAGGAATATTTTGCGGTATGGCGCGCAATATATTTCTGGACACCTAGTGTCCAGGAATATTTTGCGGTACGGCGCGCAATATATTACTGGACACCTAGTGTCCAGGAATATTTTGCGGTACGACACCTAGTGTCCAGGAATATTTTGCGGTATGGCGCGCAATATATTTCTGGACACCTAGTGTCCAGGAATATTTTGCGGTACGGCGCGCAATATATTTCTGGACACCTAGTGTCCAGGAATATTTTGCGGTATGGCGCGCAATATATTTCTGGACACCTAGTGTCCAGGAATATTTTGCGGTACGGCGCGCAATATATTTCTGGACACCTAGTGTCCAGGAATATTTTGCGGTATGGCGCGCAATATATTTCTGGACACCTAGTGTCCAGGAAAATTTTGCGGTATGGCGCGCAATATATTTCTGGACACCTAGTGTCCAGGAATATTTTGCGGTACGGCGCGCAATATATTTCTGGACACCTAGTGTCCAGGAAAATTTTGCGGTACGGCGCGCAATATATTTCTGGACACCTAGTGTCCAGGAATATTTTGCGGTACGACACCTAGTGTCCAGAAATATTTTGCGGTACGGCGCGCAATATATTTCTGGACACCTAGTGTCCAGGAATATTTTGCGGTATTGCGCGCAATATATTTCTGGACACCTAGTGTCCAGGAATATTTTGCGTTATGGCGCGCAATATATTTCTGGACACCTAGTGTCCAGAAATATTTTGCGGTATGGTGCGCAATATATTTCTGGACACCTAGTGTCCAGGAATATTTTGCGGTACGGCGCGCAATATATTTCTGGACACCTAGTGTCCAGGTATGGCCTGGACACCTAGTGTCCAGGAATATTTTGCGGTATGGCGGGCAATAGATTTCTGGACACCTAGTGTCCAGAAATATTTTGCGGTATGGCGCGCAATATATTTCTGGACACCTAGTGTCCAGGAATATTTTGCGGTATTGCGCGCAATATATTTCTGGACACCTAGTGTCCAGGAATATTTTGCGGTATGGCGCGCAATATATTTCTGGACACCTAGTGTCCAGAAATATTTTGCGGTATGGTGCGCAATATATTTCTGGACACCTAGTGTCCAGGAATATTTTGCGGTACGGCGCGCAATATATTTCTGGACACCTAGTGTCCAGGAATATTTTGCGGTACGGCGCGCAATATATTTCTGGACACCTAGTGTCCAGGAATATTTTGCGGTACGGCGCGCAATATATTTCTGGACACCTAGTGTCCAGGAATATTTTGCGGTACGGCGCGCAATATATTTCTGGACACCTAGTGTCCAGAAATATTTTGCGGTATGGTGCGCAATATATTTCTGGACACCTAGTGTCCAGGAATATTTTGCGGTACGGGGCGCAATATATTTCTGGACACCTAGTGTCCAGAAATATTTTGCGGTATGGTGCGCAATATATTTCTGGACACCTAGTGTCCAGAAATATTTTGCGGTATGGTGCGCAATATATTTCTGGACACCTAGTGTCCAGGAATATTTTGCGGTACGGCGCGCAATATATTTCTGGACACCTAGTGTCCAGGAATATTTTGCGGTATGGCGCGCAATAAATTTCTGGACACCTAGTGACCAGGAATATTTTGCGGTATGGCGCAATGGACACTAGGTGTCCAGAAATATATTGCGCCATACCGCAAAATATTCCTGGACACTAGGTGCGCGCCGTACCGCAAAATATTCCTGGACACTAGGTGTCCAGAAATATATTGCGCGCCATACCGCAAAATATTCCTGGACACTAGGTGTCCAGAAATATATTGCTCGCCATACCGCAAAATATTTCTGGACACTAGGTGTCCAGAAATATATTGCGCGCCATACCGCAAAATATTCCTGGACACTAGGTGTCCAGAAATATATTGCTCGCCATACCGCAAAATATTTCTGGACACTAGGTGTCCAGAAATATATTGCGCGCCGTACCGCAAAATATTCCTGGACACTAGGTGTCCAGAAATATATTGCGCGCCACCTAGTGTCCAGGAATATTTTGCCGTATGGCGCGCAATATATTTCTGGACACCTAGTGTCCAGGAATATTTTGCGGTATGGCGCGCAATATATTTCTGGACACTAGGTGTCCAGGAATATTTTGCGGTACGGCGCGCAATATATTTCTGGACACCTAGTGTCCAGGAATATTTTGCGGTATGGTGCGCAATATATTTCTGGACACCTAGTGTCCAGGAATATTTTGCGGTATGGCGCGCAATATATTTCTGGACACCTAGTGTCCAGGAATATTTTGCGGTACGGCGCGCAATATATTTCTGGACACCTAGTGTCCAGAAATATTTTGCGGTATGGCGCGCAATATATTTCTGGACACCTAGTGTCCAGGAATATTTTGCGGTATGGCGCGCAATAAATTTCTGGACACCTAGTGACCAGGAATATTTTGCGGTATGGCGCAATGGACACTAGGTGTCCAGAAATATATTGCGCCATACCGCAAAATATTCCTGGACACTAGGTGCGCGCCGTACCGCAAAATATTCCTGGACACTAGGTGTCCAGAAATATTTTGCGCGCCATACCGCAAAATATTCCTAGTGTCCAGGAATATTTTGCGGTACGGCGCGCAATATATTTCTGGACACCTAGTGTCCAGGAATATTTTGCGGTATGGTGCGCAATATATTTCTGGACACCTAGTGTCCAGGAATATTTTGCGGTATGGCGCGCAATATATTTCTGGACACCTAGTGTCCAGGAATATTTTGCGGTATGGTGCGCAATATATTTCTATTTTGGCGCGCAATATATTTCTGGACACCTAGTGTCCAGGAATATTTTGCGGTATGGCGCGCAATATATTTCTGGACACTAGGTGTCCAGGAATATTTTGCGGTACGGCGCGCAATATATTTCTGGACACCTAGTGTCCAGGAATATTTTGCGGTATGGTGCGCAATATATTTCTGGACACCTAGTGTCCAGGAATATTTTGCGGTATGGCGCGCAATATATTTCTGGACACCTAGTGTCCAGGAATATTTTGCGGTACGGCGCGCAATATATTTCTGGACACCTAGTGCCCAGGAATATTTTGCGGTATGGTGCGCAATATATTTCTGGACACCTAGTGCCCAGGAATATTTTGCGGTATGGTGCGCAATATATTTCTATTTTGGCGCGCAATATATTTCTGGACACCTAGTGTCCAGGAATATTTTGCGGTACGGCGCGCAATATATTTCTGGACACCTAGTGTCCAGGAATATTTTGCGGTATGGTGCGCAATATATTTCTATTTTGGCGCGCAATATATTTCTGGACACCTAGTGTCCAGGAATATTTTGCGGTATGGTGCGCAATATATTTCTGGACACCTAGTGTCCAGGAATATTTTGCGGTATGGCGCAATATATTTCTGGACACCTAGTGTCCTGGAATATTTTGCGGTATGGCGCAATATATTTCTGGACACCTAGTGTCCAGGAATATTTTGCGGTATGGCGCGCAATATATTTCTGGACACCTAGTGTCCAGGAATATTTTGCGGTACGGCGCGCAATATATTTCTGGACACCTAGTGTCCAGGAATATTTTGCGGTACGGCGCGCAATATATTTCTGGACACCTAGTGTCCAGGAATATTTTGCGGTATGGTGCGCAGTATATGCGTGTGCGCAGACACCTAGTGTCCAGAAATATTTTGCGGTATGGCGCGCAATATATTTCTGGACACCTAGTGTCCAGGAATATTTTGCGGTACGGCGCGCAATATATTTCTGGACACCTAGTGTCCAGGAATATTTTGCGGTATGGTGCGCAATATATTTCTGGACACCTAGTGTCCAGGAATATTTTGCGGTATGGCGCAATATATTTCTGGACACCTAGTGTCCAGGAATATTTTGCGGTATGGCGCGCAATATATTTCTGGACACCTAGTGTCCAGGAATATTTTGCGGTACGGCGCGCAATATATTTCTGGACACCTAGTGTCCAGGAATATTTTGCGGTATATATATTATATTTCTGGACACCTAGTGTCCAGGAATATTTTGCGGTATGGCGCCCAATATATTTCTGGACACCTAGTGTCCAGGAATATTTTGCGGTACGGCGCGCAATATATTTCTGGACACCTAGTGTCCAGGAATATTTCGCGGTACGGCGCGCAATATATTTCTGGACACCTAGTGTCCAGAAATATTTTGCGGTATGGCGCGCAATATATTTCTGGACACCTAGTGTCCAGGAATATTTTGCGGTACGGCGCGCAATAATATTTTGCGGTATGGCGCGCGATATATTTCTGGACACCTAGTGTCCAGGAATATTTTGCGGTACGGCGCGCGATATATTTCTGGACACCTAGTGTCCAGGAATATTTTGCGGTATGGCGCGCAATATATTTCTGGACACCTAGTGTCCAGGAATATTTTGCGGTATGGCGCGCAATATATTTCTGGACACCTAGTGTCCAGAAATATTTTGCGGTATGGCGAGCAATATATTTCTGGACACCTAGTGTCCAGGAATATTTTGCGGTATGGCGCGCAATATATTTCTGGACACCTAGTGTCCAGGAATATATTGCGGTATGGTGCGCAATATATTTCTGGACACCTAGTGTCCAGGAATATTTTGCGGTATGGCGCAATATATTTCTGGACACCTAGTGTCCAGGAATATTTTGCGGTATGGCGCGCAATATATTTCTGGACACCTAGTGTCCAGGAATATTTTGCGGTATGGCGCGCAATATATTTCTGGACACCTAGTGTCCAGAAATATTTTGCGGTATGGCGAGCAATATATTTCTGGACACCTAGTGTCCAGGAATATTTTGCGGTATGGCGCGCAATATATTTCTGGACACCTGTCCAGGAATATATTGCGGTATGGTGCGCAATATATTTCTGGACACCTAGTGTCCAGGAATATTTTGCGGTATGGCGCAATATATTTCTGGACACCTAGTGTCCAGGAATATTTTGCGGTATGGCGCAATATATTTCTGGACACCTAGTGTCCAGGAATATTTTGCGGTATGGCGCAATATATTTCTGGACACCTAGTGTCCAGGAATATTTTGCGGTATGGCGCGCAATATATTTCTGGACACCTAGTGTCCAGGAATATTTTGCGGTATGGCGCGCAATATATTTCTGGACACCTAGTGTCCAGGAATATTTTGCGGTATGGCGCGCAATATATTTCTGGACACCTAGTGTCCAGGAATATTTTGCGGTACGGCGCGCAATATATTTCTGGACACCTAGTGTCCAGAAATATTTTGCGGTATGGCGCGCAATATATTTCTGGACACCTAGTGTCCAGAAATATTTTACGGTATGGCGCGCAATATATTTCTGGACACCTAGTGTCCAGGAATATTTTGCGGTACGGCGCGCAATATATTTCTGGACACCTAGTGTCCAGGAATATTTTGCGGTATGGCGCGCAATATATTTCTGGACACCTAGTGTCCAGAAATATTTTGCGGTATGGCGAGCAATATATTTCTGGACACCTAGTGTCCAGGAATATTTTGCGGTATGGCGCGCAATATATTTCTGGACACCTAGTGTCCAGGAATATTTTGCGGTATGGCGCGCAATATATTTCTGGACACCTAGTGTCCAGGAATATTTTGCGGTACGGCGCGCGATATATTTCTGGACACCTAGTGTCCAGGAATATTTTGCGGTACGGCGCGCGATATATTTCTGGACACCTAGTGTCCAGGAATATTTTGCGGTATGGCGCAATATATTTCTGGACACCTAGTGTCCAGGAATATTTTGCCGTATGGCGCGCAATATATTTCTGGACACCTAGTGTCCAGGAATATTTTGCGGTATGGCGCGCAATATATTTCTGGACACCTAGTGTCCAGGAATATTTTGCGGTATGGCGCGCAATATATTTCTGGACACCTAGTGTCCAGGAATATTTTGCGGTGCGGCGCGCAATATATTTCTGGACACCTAGTGTCCAGGAATATTTTGCGGTATGGCGCGCAATATATTTCTGGACACTAGGTGTCCAGGAATATTTTGAGGTACAGCGCGCAATATATTTCTGGACACCAAGTGTCCAGGAATATTTTGCGGTATGGCACGCAATATATTTCTGGACACCTAGTGTCCAGGAATATTTTGCGGTACGGCGCGCAATATATTTCTGGACACCT
The DNA here is from genome assembly GCA_964034865.1 of Eristalis intricaria. Taxonomy (NCBI): domain Eukaryota; kingdom Metazoa; phylum Arthropoda; class Insecta; order Diptera; family Syrphidae; genus Eristalis; species Eristalis intricaria. The sequence goes on along the minus strand of OZ035876.1, from coordinate 31,246,509 downwards.
AGTGTCCAGGAATATTTTGCGGTACGGCGCGCAATATATTTCTGGACACCTAGTGTCCAGGAATATTTTGCGGTACGGCGCGCAATATATTTCTGGACACCTAGTGTCCAGGAATATTTTACGGTATGGCGCGCAATATATTTCTGGACACCTAGTGTCCAGGAATATTTTGCGGTATGGCGCGCAATATATTTCTGGACACCTAGTGTCCAGGAATATTTTGCGGTATGGCGCGCAATATATTTCTGGACACCTAGTGTCCAGGAATATTTTGCGGTATGGCGAGCAATATATTTCTGGACACCTAGTGTCCAGGAATATTTTGCGGTATGGCGCGCAATATATTTCTGGACACCTAGTGTCCAGGAATATTTTGCGGTATGGCGCGCAATATATTTCTGGACACCTAGTGTCCAGGAATATTTTGCGGTACGGCGCGCAATATATTTCTGGACACCTAGTGTCCAGGAATATTTTGCGGTATGGCGCAATATATTTCTGGACACCTAGTGTAAAGGAATATTTTGCCGTATGGCGCGCAATATATTTCTGGACACCTAGTGTCCAGGAATATTTTGCGGTACGGCGCACAATATATTTCTGGACACCTAGTGTCCAGGAATATTTTGCGGTATGGCGCGCAATATATTTCTGGACACCTAGTGTCCAGGAATATTTTGCGGTACGGCGCGCAATATATTTCTGGACACCTAGTGTCCAGGAATATTTTGCGGTATGGCGCGCAATATATTTCTGGACACCTAGTGTCCAGAAATATTTTGCGGTATGGCGAGCAATATATTTCTGGACACCTAGTGTCCAGGAATATTTTGCGGTATGGCGCGCCATATTTTTTGGTATGGCGCGCAATATATTTCTGGACACCTAGTGTCCAGGAATATTTTGCGGTATGGCGCGCAATATATTTCTGGACACCTAGTGTCCAGGAATATTTTGCGGTACGGCGCGCAATATATTTCTGGACACCTAGTGTCCAGGAATATTTTGCGGTATGGCGCAATATATTTCTGGACACCTAGTGTAAAGGAATATTTTGCCGTATGGCGCGCAATATATTTCTGGACACCTAGTGTCCAGGAATATTTTGCGGTACGGCGCGCAATATATTTCTGGACACCTAGTGTAAAGGAATATTTTGCCGTATGGCGCGCAATATATTTCTGGACACCTAGTGTCCAGGAATATTTTGCGGTACGGCGCGCAATATATTTCTGGACACCTAGTGTCCAGGAATATTTTGCGGTATGGCGCGCAATATATTTCTGGACACCTAGTGTCCAGGAATATTTTGCGGTAAGGCGCGCAATATATTTCTGGACACCTAGTGTCCAGGAATATTTTGCGGTATGGCGCGCAATATATTTCTGGACACCTAGTGTCCAGGAATATTTTGCGGGGCGGCGCGCAATATATTTCTGGACACCTAGTGTCCAGGAATATTTTGCGGTATGGTGCGCAATATATTTCTGGACACCTAGTGTCCAGGAATATTTTGCGGTATGGCGCGCAATATATTTCTGGACACCTAGTGTCCAGGAATATTTTGCGGTACGGCGCGCAATATATTTCTGGACACCTAGTGTCCAGGAATATTTTGCGGTACGGCGCGCAATATATTTCTGGACACCTAGTGTCCAGGAATATTTTGCGGTACGGCGCGCAATATATTTCTGGACACCTAGTGTCCAGGAATATTTTGCGGTACGGCGCGCAATATATTTCTGGACACCTAGTGTCCAGGAATATTTTGCGGTACGGCGCGCAATATATTTCTGGACACCTAGTGTCCAGAAATATTTTGCGGTACGGCGCGCAATATATTTCTGGACACCTAGTGTCCAGGAATATTTTGCGGTATGGCGCGCAATATATTTCTGGACACCTAGTGTCCAGAAATATTTTGCGGTATGGTGCGCAGTATATTTCTGGACACCTAGTGTCCAGGAATATTTTGCGGTACGGCGCGCAATATATTTCTGGACACCTAGTGTCCAGGAATATTTTGCGGTACGGCGCGCAATATATTTCTGGACACCTAGTGTCCAGGAATATTTTGCGGTATGGCGCGCAATATATTTCTGGACACCTAGTGTCCAGGAATATTTTGCGGTACGGCGCGCAATATATTTCTGGACACCTAGTGTCCAGGAATATTTTGCGGTATGGCGCGCAATATATTTCTGGACACCTAGTGTCCAGGAATATTTTGCGGTATGGTGCGCAATATATTTCTGGACACCTAGTGTCCAGGAATATTTTGCGGTACGGCGCGCAATATATTTCTGGACACCTAGTGTCCAGGAATATTTTACGGTATGGCGCGCAATATATTTCTGGACACCTAGTGTCCAGGAATATTTTGCGGTATGGCGCGCAATATATTTCTGGACACCTAGTGTCCAGGAATATTTTGCGGTATGGTGCGCAATATATTTCTGGACACCTAGTGTCCAGGAATATTTTGCGGTACGGCGCGCAATATATTTCTGGACACCTAGTGTCCACGTACGGCGCGAAATATATTTCTGGACACCTAGTGTCCAGGAATATTTTGCGGTATGGCGCGCAATATATTTCTGGACACCTAGTGTCCAGGAATATTTTACGGTATGGCGCGCAATATATTTCTGGACACCTAGTGTCCAGGAATATTTTGCGGTATGGCGCGCAATATATTTCTGGACACCTAGTGTCCAGGAATATTTTGCGGTATGGCGCGCAATATATTTCTGGACACCTAGTGTCCAGGAATATTTTGCGGTATGGCGCGCAATATATTTCTGGACACCTAGTGTCCAGGAATATTTTGCGGTATGGCGCGCAATATATTTCTGGACACCTAGTGTCCAGAAATATTTTGCGGTATGGTGCGCAATATATTTCTGGACACCTAGTGTCCAGGAATATTTTGCGGTACGGCGCGCAATATATTTCTGGACACCTAGTGTCCAGGAATATTTTGCGGTACGGCGCGCAATATATTTCTGGACACCTAGTGTCCAGGAATATTTTGCGGTATGGCGCGCAATATATTTCTGGACACCTAGTGTCCAGGAATATTTTGCGGTACGGCGCGCAATATATTTCTGGACACCTAGTGTCCAGGAATATTTTGCGGTATGGCGCGCAATATATTTCTGGACACCTAGTGTCCAGGAATATTTTGCGGTACGGCGCGCAATATATTTCTGGACACCTAGTGTCCAGGTACGGCGCGCAATATATTTCTGGACACCTAGTGTCCAGGAATACTTTGCGGTACGGCGCGCAATATATTTCTGGACACCTAGTGTCCAGGAATATTTTACGGTATGGCGCGCAATATATTTCTGGACACCTACTGTCCAGGAATATTTTGCGGTACGGCGCGCAATATATTTCTGGACACCTAGTGTCCAGGTATGGCGCGCAATATATTTCTGGACACCTAGTGTCCAGGAATATTTTGGGGTACGGCGCGCAATATATTTCTGGACACCTAGTGTCCAGGAATATTTTGCGGTACGGCGCGCAATATATTTCTGGACACCTAGTGTCCAGGAATATTTTGCGGTACGGCGCGCAATATATTTCTGGACACCTAGTGTCCAGGAATATTTTGCGGTACGGCGCGCAATATATTTCTGGACACCTAGTGTCCAGGAATATTTTGCGGTATGGCGCAATATATTTCTGGACACCTTGTGTCCAGGAATATTTTGCGGTACGGCGCGCAATATATTTCTGGACACCTAGTGTCCAGGAATATTTTGCGGTATGGCGCGCAATATATTTCTGGACATCTAGTGTCCAGGAATATTTTGCGGTACGGCGCGCAATATATTTCTGGACACCTAGTGTCCAGGAATATTTTGCGGTACGGCGCGCAATATATTTCTGGACACCTAGTGTCCAGAAATATTTTGCGGTATGGCGCGCAATATATTTCTGGACACCTAGTGTCCAGGAATATTTTGCGGTACGGCGCGCAATATATTTCTGGACACCTAGTGTCCAGGAATATTTTGCGGTATGGCGCAATATATTTCTGGACACCTAGTGTCCAGGAATATTTTGCGGTATGGCGCGCAATATATTTCTGGACACCTAGTGTCCAGGAATATTTTGCGGTACGGTGCGCAATATATTTCTGGACACCTAGTGTCCAGGAATATTTTGCGGTATGGCGCGCAATATATTTCTGGACACCTAGTGTCCAGGAATATTTTGCGGTACGGCGTGCAATATATTTCTGGACACCTAGTGTCCAGGAATATTTTGCTGTATGGCGCGCAATATATTTCTGGACACCTAGTGTCCAGAAATATTTTGCGGTATGGCGCGCAATATTTTTCTGGACACCTAGTGTCCAGGAATATTTTGCGGTATGGCGCGCAATATATTTCTGGACACCTAGTGTCCAGGAATATTTTGCGGTATGGCGCGCAATATATTTCTGGACACCTAGTGTCCAGGAATATTTTGCGGTATGGCGCGCAATATATTTCTGGACACCTAGTGTCCAGGAATATTTTGCGGTATGGCGCGCAATATATTTCTGGACACCTAGTGTCCAGGAATATTTTGCGGTACGGCGCGCAATATATTTCTGGACACCTAGTGTCCAGAAATATTTTGCGGTATGGTGCGCAATATATTTCTGGACACCTAGTGTCCAGGAATATTTTGCGGTACGGCGCGCAATATATTTCTGGACACCTAGTGTCCAGGAATATTTTGCGGTATGGCGCGCAATATATTTCTGGACACCTAGTGTCCAGGAATATTTTGCGGTACGGCGCGCAATATATTTCTGGACACCTAGTGTCCAGGTATATTTTGCGGTATGGCGCCAGGTGTCCAGGAATATTTTGCGGTACGGCGCGCAATATATTTCTGGACACCTAGTGTCCAGGAATATTTTGCAGTATGGCGCAATATATTTCTGGACACCTAGTGTCCAGGAATATTTTGCGGTATGGCGCGCAATATATTTCTGGACACCTAGTGTCCAGGAATATTTTGCGGTATGGCGCAATATATTTCTGGACACCTAGTGTCCAGGAATATTTTGCGGTATGGCGCAATATATTTCTGGACACCTAGTGTCCAGGAATATTTTGCGGTATGGCGCGCAATATATTTCTGGACACCTAGTGTCCAGGAATATTTTGCGGTATGGCGCGCAATATATATCTGGACACCTAGTGTCCAGGAATATTTTGCGGTACGGCGCGCAATATATTTCTGGACACCTAGTGTCCAGGAATATTTTGCGGTATGGCGCGCAATATATTTCTGGACACCTAGTGTCCAGGAATATTTTGCGGTACGGCGCGCAATATATTTCTGGACACCTAGTGTCCAGAAATATTTTGCGGTATGGTGCGCAATATATTTCTGGACACCTAGTGTCCAGGAATATTTTGCGGTACGGCGCGCAATATATTTCTGGACACCTAGTGTCCAGGAATATTTTGCGGTATGGCGCGCAATATATTTCTGGACACCTAGTGTCCAGGAATATTTTGCGGTACGGCGCGCAATATATTTCTGGACACCTAGTGTCCAGGTATATTTTGCGGTATGGCGCCAGGTGTCCAGGAATATTTTGCGGTACGGCGCGCAATATATTTCTGGACACCTAGTGTCCAGGAATATTTTGCGGTATGGCGCAATATATTTCTGGACACCTAGTGTCCAGGAATATTTTGCGGTATGGCGCAATATATTTCTGGACACCTAGTGTCCAGGAATATTTTGCGGTATGGCGCGCAATATATTTCTGGACACCTAGTGTCCAGGAATATTTTGCGGTACGGCGCGCAATATATTTCTGGACACCTAGTGTCCAGGAATATTTTGCGGTACGGCGTGCAATATATTTCTGGACACCTAGTGTCCAGGAATATTTTGCGGTATGGCGCGCAATATATTTCTGGACACCTAGTGTCCAGGAATATTTTGCGGTATGGCGCGCAATATATTTCTGGACACCTAGTGTCCAGGAATATTTTGCGGTACGGCGCGCAATATATTTCTGGACACCTAGTGTCCAGGAATATTTTGCGGTACGGCGCGCAATATATTTCTGGACACCTAGTGTCCAGGTATATTTTGCGGTATGGCGCCAGGTGTCCAGGAATATTTTGCGGTACGGCGCGCAATATATTTCTGGACACCTAGTGTCCAGGAATATTTTGCGGTATGGCGCAATATATTTCTGGACACCTAGTGTCCAGGAATATTTTGCGGTATGGCGCGCAATATATTTCTGGACACCTAGTGTCCAGGAATATTTTGCGGTATGGCGCAATATATTTCTGGACACCTAGTGTCCAGGAATATTTTGCGGTATGGCGCGCAATATATTTCTGGACACCTAGTGTCCAGGAATATTTTGCGGTACGGCGCGCAATATATTTCTGGACACCTAGTGTCCAGGAATATTTTGCGGTACGGCGTGCAATATATTTCTGGACACCTAGTGTCCAGAAATATTTTGCGGTATGGCGCGCAATATATTTCTGGACACCTAGTGTCCAGGAATATTTTGCGGTATGGCGCGCAATATATTTCTGGACACCTAGTGTCCAGGAATATTTTGCGGTATGGCGCGCAATATATTTCTGGACACCTAGTGTCCAGGAATATTTTGCGGTACGGCGCGCAATATATTTCTGGACACCTAGTGTCCAGGAATATTTTGCGGTATGGCGCGCAATATATTTCTGGACACCTAGTGTCCAGGAATATTTTGCGGTACGGCGCGCAATATATTTCTGGACACCTAGTGTCCAGGAATATTTTGCGGTATGGCGCGCAATATATTTCTGGACACCTAGTGTCCAGGAATATTTTGCGGTACGGTGCGCAATATATTTCTGGACACCTAGTGTCCAGGAATATTTTGCGGTATGGCGCGCAATATATTTCTGGACACCTAGTGTCCAGGAATATTTTGCGGTACGGCGTGCAATATATTTCTGGACACCTAGTGTCCAGGAATATTTTGCGGTATGGCGCGCAATATATTTCTGGACACCTAGTGTCCAGGAATATTTTGCGGTATGGCGCGCAATATATTTCTGGACACCTAGTGTCCAGGAATATTTTGCGGTATGGCGCGCAATATATTTCTGGACACCTAGTGTCCAGGAATATTTTGCGGTATGGCGCGCAATATATTTCTGGACACCTAGTGTCCAGGAATATTTTGCGGTATGGCGCGCAATATATTTCTGGACACCTAGTGTCCAGGAATATTTTGCGGTACGGCGCGCAATATATTTCTGGACACCTAGTGTCCAGGAATATTTTGCGGTATGGCGCGCAATATATTTCTGGACACCTAGTGTCCAGGAATATTTTGCGGTATGGCGCGCAATATATTTCTGGACACCTAGTGTCCAGGAATATTTTGCGGTATGGCGCGCAATATATTTCTGGACACCTAGTGTCCAGGAATATTTTGCGGTATGGCGCGCAATATATTTCTGGACACCTAGTGTTCAGAAATATTTTGCGGTATGGCGCGCAATAGATTTCTGGACACCTAGCGTCCAGGAATATTTTGCGGTATGGCGCGCAATATATTTCTGGACACCTAGTGTCCAGGAATATTTTGCGGTACGGCGCAATATATTTCTGGACACCTAGTGTCCAGGAATATTTTGCGGTATGGCGCGCAATATATTTCTGGACACCTAGTGTCCAGGAATATTTTGCGGTACGGCGCGCAATATATTTCTGGACACATAGTGTCCAGGAATATTTTGCGGTACGGCGCGCAATATATTTCTGGACACCTAGTGTCCAGGAATATTTTGCGGTATGGCGCGCAATATATTTCTGGACACCTAGTGTCCAGGAATATTTTGCGGTACGGCGCGCAACATATTTCTGGACACCTAGTGTCCAGGAATATTTTACGTTACGGCGCGCAATATATTTCTGGACACCTAGTGTCCAGGTACGGCGCGCAATATATTTCTGGACACCTAGTGTCCAGAAATATTTTGCGGTATGGCGCGCAATATATTTCTGGACACCTAGTGTCCAGGAATATTTTGCGGTATGGCGCGCAATATATTTCTGGACACCTAGTGTCCAGGAATATTTTGCGGTACGGCGCGCAATATATTTCTGGACACCTAGTGTCCAGGAATATTTTGCGGTACGGCGCGCAATATATTTCTGGACACCTTGTGTCCAGGAATATTTTGCGGTACGGCGCGCAATATATTTCTGGACACCTAGTGTCCAGGAATATTTTGCGGTACGGCGCGCAATATATTTCTGGACACCTAGTGTCCAGAAATATTTTGCGGTATGGCGCGCAATATATTTCTGGACACCTAGTGTCCAGGAATATTTTGCGGTACGGCGCGCAATATATTTCTGGACACCTAGTGTCCAGGAATATTTTGCGGTACGGCGCGCAATATATTTCTGGACACCCAGTGTCCAATATATCAATATATTTCTGGACACCAAGTGTCCAGGAATATTTTGTGGTATGGCGCGCAATATATTTCTGGACACCTAGTGTCCAGGAATATTTTGCGGTACGGCGCGCAATATATTTCTGGACACCTAGTGTCCAGGAATATTTTGCGGTACGGCGCGCAATATATTTCTGGACACCTAGTGTCCAGGAATATTTTGCGGTATGGCGCGCAATATATTTCTGGACACCTAGTGTCCAGGAATATTTTGCGGTACGGCGCGCAATATATTTCTGGACACCTAGTGTCCAGGAATATTTTGCGGTACGGCGCGCAATATATTTCTGGACACCTAGTGTCCAGGAATATTTTGCGGTATGGCGCAATATATTTCTGGACACCTAGTGTCCAGGAATATTTTGCGGTATGGCGCGCAATATATTTCTGGACACCTAGTGTCCAGGAATATTTTGCGGTATGGCGCGCAATATATTTCTGGACACCTAGTGTCCAGGAATATTTTGCGGTATGGCGCGCAATATATTTCTGGACACCTAGTGTCCAGGAATATTTTGCGGTACGGCGCGCAATATATTTCTGGACACCTAGTGTCCAGAAATATTTTGCGGTATGGCGCGCAATATATTTCTGGACACCTAGTGTCCAGGAATATTTTGCGGTACGGCGCGCAATATATTTCTGGACACCTAGTGTCCAGGAATATTTTGCGGTATGGCGCAATATATTTCTGGACACCTAGTGTCCAGGAATATTTTGCGGTATGGCGCGCAATATATTTCTGGACACCTAGTGTCCAGGAATATTTTGCGGTACGGACACCTAGTGTCCAGGAATATTTTGCGGTATGGCGCGCAATATATTTCTGGACACCTAGTGTCCAGGAATATTTTGCGGTACGGCGTGCAATATATTTCTGGACACCTAGTGTCCAGGAATATTTTGCGGTATGGGGCGCAATATATTTCTGGACACCTAGTGTCCAGAAATATTTTGCGGTATGGCGCGCAATATATTTCTGGACACCTAGTGTCCAGAAATATTTTGCGGTATGGCGCGCAATATATTTCTGGACACCTAGTGTCCAGGAATATTTTGCGGTATGGCGCGCAATATATTTCTGGACACCTAGTGTCCAGGAATATTTTGCGGTATGGCGCGCAATATATTTCTGGACACCTAGTGTCCAGGAATATTTTGCGGTACGGCGCGCAATATATTTCTGGACACCTAGTGTCCAGGAATATTTTGCGGTATGGCGCGCAATATATTTCTGGACACCTAGTGTCCAGGAATATTTTGCGGTATGGCGCGCAATATATTTCTGGACACCTAGTGTCCAGGAATATTTTGCGGTATGGCGCGCAATATATTTCTGGACACCTAGTGTCCAGGAATATTTTGCGGTACGGCGCAATATATTTCTGGACACCTAGTGTCCAGGAATATTTTGCGGTATGGCGCGCAATATATTTCTGGACACCTAGTGTCCCGGAATATTTTGCGGTACGGCGCGCAATATATTTCTGGACACCTAGTGTCCAGGAATATTTTGCGGTACGGCGCGCAATATATTTCTGGACACCTAGTGTCCAGGAATATTTTGCGGTACGGCGCGCAATATATTTCTGGACACCTAGTGTCCAGGAATATTTTGCGGTACGGCGCGCAATATATTTCTGGACACCTAGTGTCCAGGAATATTTTACGTTACGGCGCGCAATGTATTTCTGGACACCTAGTGTCCAGGTACGGCGCGCAATATATTTCTGGACACCTAGTGTCCAGAAATATTTTGCGGTATGGCGCGCAATATATTTCTGGACACCTAGTGTCCAGGAATATTTTGCGGTACGGCGCGCAATATATTTCTGGACACCTAGTGTCCAGGAATATTTTGCGGTATGGCGCAATATATTTCTGGACACCTAGTGTCCAGGAATATTTTGCGGTACGGCGCGCAATATATTTCTGGACACCTAGTGTCCAGGAATATTTTGCGGTATGGCGCGCAATATATTTCTGGACACCTAGTGTCCAGGAATATTTTGCGGTACGGCGCGCAATATATTTCTGGACACCTAGTGTCCAGGAATATTTTGCGGTATGGCGCGCAATATATTTCTGGACACCTAGTGTCCAGGAATATTTTGCGGTACGGCGCAATATATTTCTGGACACCTAGTGTCCAGGAATATTTTGCGTTATGGCGCGCAATATATTTCTGGACACCTAGTGTCCAGGAATATTTTGCGGTACGGCGCGCAATATATTTCTGGACACCTAGTGTCCAGGAATATTTTGCGGTACGGCGCGCAATATATTTCTGGACACCTAGTGTCCAGGAATAGTTAGCGGTATGGCGCGCAATATATTTCTGGACACCTAGTGTCCAGAAATATTTTGCGGTATGGCGCGCAATATATTTCTGGACACCTAGTGTCCAGGAATATTTTGCGGTATGGCGCGCAATATATTTCTGGACACCTAGTGTCCAGGAATATTTTGCGGTACGGCGCGCAATATATTTCTGGACACCTAGTGTCCAGGAATATTTTGCGGTATGGCGCGCAATATATTTCTGGACACCTAGTGTCCAGGAATATTTTGCGGTACGGCGCGCAATATATTTCTGGACACCTAGTGTCCAGGAATATTTTGCGGTATGGCGCGCAATATATTTCTGGACACCTAGTGTCCAGAAATATTTTGCGGTATGGCGCGCAATATATTTCTGGACACCTAGTGTCCAGGAATATTTTGCGGTACGGCGCACAATATATTTCTGGACACCTAGTGTCCAGGAATATTTTGCGGTATGGCGCAATATATTTCTGGACACCTAGTGTCCAGGAATATTTTGCGGTATGGCGCGCAATATATTTCTGGACACCTAGTGTCCAGGAATATTTTGCGGTACGGCGCAATATATTTCTGGACACCTAGTGTCCAGGAATATTTTGCGGTATGGCGCGCAATATATTTCTGGACACCTAGTGTCCCGGAATATTTTGCGGTACGGCGCGCAATATATTTCTGGACACCTAGTGTCCAGGAATATTTTGCGGTACGGCGCGCAATATATTTCTGGACACCTAGTGTCCAGGAATATTTTGCGGTATGGCGCGCAATATATTTCTGGACACCTAGTGTTCAGAAATATTTTGCGGTATGGCGCGCAATATATTTCTGGACACCTAGTGTCCAGGAATATTTTGCGGTACGGCGCGCAATATATTTCTGGACACCTAGTGTCCAGGAATATTTTGCGGTATGGCGCGCAATATATTTCTGGACACCTAGTGTCCAGGAATATTTTGCGGTACGGCGTGCAATATATTTCTGGACACCTAGTGTCCAGGAATATTTTGCGGTACGGCGCGCAATATATTTCTGGACACCTAGTGTGTCCAGGAATATTTTGCGGTATGGTGCGCAATATATTTCTGGACACCTAGTGTCCAGGAATATGTTGCGGTACGGCGCGCAATATATTTCTGGACACCTAGTGTCCAGGAATATTTTGCGGTACGGCGCGCAATATATTTCTGGACACCTAGTGTCCGGTACGGCACGCAATATATTTCTGGACACCTAGTGTCCAGAAATATTTTGCGGTATGGCGCGCAATATATTTCTGGACACCTAGTGTCCAGGAATATTTTGCGGTACGGCGCGCAATATATTTCTGGACACCTAGCGTCCAGGAATATTTTGCGGTACGGCGCGCAATATATTTCTGGACACCCAGTGTCCAATATATCAATATATTTCTGGACACCAAGTGTCCAGGAATATTTTGCGGTATGGCGCGCAATATATTTCTGGACACCTAGTGTCCAGGAATATTTTGCGGTACGGCGCGCAATATATTTCTGGACACCTAGTGTCCAGGAATATTTTGCGGTACGGCGCGCAATATATTTCTGGACACCTAGTGTCCAGGAATATTTTGTGGTATGGCGCGCAATATATTTCTGGACACCTAGTGTCCAGGAATATTTTGCGGTACGGCGCGCAATATATTTCTGGACACCTAGTGTCCAGGAATATTTTGCGGTATGGCGCGCAATATATTTCTGGACACCTAGTGTCCAGGAATATTTTGCGGTACGGCGCGCAATATATTTCTGGACACCTAGTGTATTTGCGGACACTAGGTGTCCAGAAATATATTGCGGTACGGCGCGCAATGGACACTTAGTGTCCAGAAATATTTTGCGGTATGGCGCGCAATATATTTCTGGACACCTAGTGTTCAGGAATATTTTGCGGTACGGCGCGCAGTATATTTCTGGACACCTAGTGTCCAGGAATATTTTGCGGTATGGCGCGCAATATATTTCTGGACACCTAGTGTCCAGGAATATTTTGCGATATGGCGCGCAATATATTTCTGGACACCTAGTGTCCAGGAATATTTTGCGGTATGGCGCGCAATATATTTCTGGACACCTAGTGTCCAGGAATATTTTGCGGTACGGCGCGCAATTTATTTCTGGACACCTAGTATCCAGGAATATTTTGCGGTATGGCGCGCAATATATTTCTGGACACCTAGTGTCCAGGAATATTTTGCGGTATGGCGCGCAATATATTTCTGGACACCTAGTGTATTTGCGGACACTAGGTGTCCAGAAATATATTGCGGTACGGCGCGCAATGGACACTTAGTGTCCAGAAATATTTTGCGGTATGGCGCGCAATATATTTCTGGACACCTAGTGTCCAGGAATATTTTGCGGTACGGCGCGCAATATATTTCTGGACACCTAGTGTCGAGGAATATTTTGCGGTATGGCGCGCAATATATTTCTGGACACCTAGTGTCCAGGAATATTTTGCGGTACGGCGCGCAATATATTTCTGGACACCTAGTGTCCAGGAATATTTTGCGGTATGGCGCGCAATATATTTCTGGACACCTAGTGTCCAGGAATATTTTGCGGTACGGCGCGCAATATATTTCTGGACACTAGGTGTCCAGGAGTATTTTGCGGTACGGCGCGCAATATATTTCTGGACACCTAGTGTCCAGGAATATTTTGCGGTATGGCGCGCAATATATTTCTGGACACCTAGTGTCCAGGAATATTTTGCGGTACGGCGCGCAATATATTTCTGGACACCTAGTGTCCAGGAATATTTTGCGGTACGGCGCGCAATATATTTCTGGACACCTAGTGTCCAGGAATATTTTGCGGTAAGGCGCGCAATATATTTCTGGACACCTAGTGTCCAGGAATATTTTGCGGTATGGCGCGCAATATATTTCTGGACACCTAGTGTCCAGGAATATTTTGCGGTACGGCGCGCAATATATTTCTGGACACCTAGTGTCCAGGAATATTTTGCGGTATGGCGCGCAATATATTTCTGGACACCTAGTGTCCAGGAATATTTTGCGGTATGGCGCGCAATATATTTCTGGACACCTAGTGTCCAGGAATATTTTGCGGTACGGCGCGCAATATATTTCTGGACACCTAGTGTCCAGGAATATTTTGCGGTATGGCGCGCAATATATTTCTGAACACCTAGTGTCCAGGAATATTTTGCGGTACGGCGCGCAATATATTTCTGGACACCTAGTGTCCAGGAATATTTTACGGTACGGCGCGCAATATATTTCTGGACACCTAGTGTCCAGGAATATTTTGTGGTATGGCGCGCAATATATTTCTGGACACCTAGTGTCCAGGAATATTTTGCGGTACGGCGCGCAATATATTTCTGGACACCTAGTGTCCAGGAATATTTTGCGGTACGGCGCGCAATATATTTCTGGACACCTAGTGTCCAGGAATATTTTGCGGTATGGCGCGCAATATATTTCTGGACACCTAGTGTCCAGGAATATTTTGCGGTACGGCGCGCAATATATTTCTGGACACCTAGTGTATTTGCGGACACTAGGTGTCCAGAAATATATTGCGGTACGGCGCGCAATGGACACTTAGTGTCCAGAAATATTTTGCGGTATGGCGCGCAATATATTTCTGGACACCTAGTGTCCAGGAATATTTTGCGGTACGGCGCGCAATATATTTCTGGACACCTAGTGTCCAGGAATATTTTGCGGTATGGCGCGCAATATATTTCTGGACACCTAGTGTCCAGGAATATTTTGCGGTATGGCGCGCAATATATTTCTGGACACCTAGTGTCCAGGAATATTTTGCGGTATGGCGCGCAATATATTTCTGGACACCTAGTGTCCAGGAATATTTTGCGGTACGGCGCGCAATTTATTTCTGGACACCTAGTATCCAGGAATATTTTGCGGTATGGCGCGCAATATATTTCTGGACACCTAGTGTCCAGGAATATTTTGCGGTATGGCGCGCAATATATTTCTGGACACCTAGTGTATTTGCGGACACTAGGTGTCCAGAAATATATTGCGGTACGGCGCGCAATGGACACTTAGTGTCCAGAAATATTTTGCGGTATGGCGCGCAATATATTTCTGGACACCTAGTGTCCAGGAATATTTTGCGGTACGGCGCGCAATATATTTCTGGACACCTAGTGTCGAGGAATATTTTGCGGTATGGCGCGCAATATATTTCTGGACACCTAGTGTCCAGGAATATTTTGCGGTACGGCGCGCAATATATTTCTGGACACCTAGTGTCCAGGAATATTTTGCGGTATGGCGCGCAATATATTTCTGGACACCTAGTGTCCAGGAATATTTTGCGGTATGGCGCGCAATATATTTCTGGACACCTAGTGTCCAGGAATATTTTGCGGTACGGCGCGCAATTTATTTCTGGACACCTAGTGTCCAGGAATATTTTGCGGTACGGCGCGCAATATATTTCTGGACACCTAGTGTCCAGGAATATTTTGCGGTATGGCGCGTAATATATTTCTGGACACCTAGTGTCCAGGAATATTTTGCGGTACGGCGCGCAATATATTTCTGGACACTAGGTGTCCAGGAGTATTTTGCGGTACGGCGCGCAATATATTTCTGGACACCTAGTGTCCAGGAATATTTTGCGGTATGGCGCGCAATATATTTCTGGACACCTAGTGTCCAGGAATATTTTGCGGTACGGCGCGCAATATATTTCTGGACACCTAGTGTCCAGGAATATTTTGCGGTAAGGCGCGCAATATATTTCTGGACACCTAGTGTCCAGGAATATTTTGCGGTATGGCGCGCAATATATTTCTGGACACCTAGTGTCCAGGAATATTTTGCGGTACGGCGCGCAATATATTTCTGGACACCTAGTGTCCAGGAATATTTTGCGGTATGGCGCGCAATATATTTCTGGACACCTAGTGTCCAGGAATATTTTGCGGTATGGCGCGCAATATATTTCTGGACACCTAGTGTCCAGGAATATTTTGCGGTACGGCGCGCAATATATTTCTGGACACCTAGTGTCCAGGAATATTTTGCGGTATGGCGCGCAATATATTTCTGAACACCTAGTGTCCAGGAATATTTTGCGGTACGGCGCGCAATATATTTCTGGACACCTAGTGTCCAGGAATATTTTGCGGTACGGCGCGCAATATATTTCTGGACACCCAGTGTCCAGGAATATTTTCCGGTATGGCGCGCAATATATTTCTGGACACCTAGTGTCCAGGAATATTTTGCGGTACGGCGCGCAATATATTTCTGGACACCTAGTGTCCAGGAATATTTTGCGGTATGGCGCGCAATATATTTCTGGACACCAAGTGTCCAGGAATATTTTGCGGTATGGCGCGCAATATATTTCTGGACACCTAGTGTCCAGGAATATTTTGCCGTACGGCGCGCAATATATTTCTGGACACCTAGTGTCCAGGAATATTTTGCGGTATGGCGCGCAATATATTTCTGGACACCTAGTGTCCAGGAATATATTCCTAGTGTCCAGGAATATTTTGCGGTATGGCGCGCAATATATTTCTGGACACCTAGTGTCCAAGAATATTTTGCGGTATGGCGCGCAATCTATTTCTGGACACCTAGTGTCCAGGAATATTTTGCGGTACGGCGCGCAATATATTTCTGGACACCTAGTGTGTCCAGGAATATTTTGCGGTATGGTGCGCAATATATTTCTGGACACCTAGTGTCCAGGAATATTTTGCGGTACGGCGCGCAATATATTTCTGGACACCTAGTGTCTAGGAATATTTTGCGGTATGGTGCGCAATATATTTCTGGACACCTAGTGTCCAGGAATATTTTGCGGTATGGCTCGCAATATATTTCTGGACACCTAGTGTCCAGGAATATTTTGCTGTATGGCGCGCAATATATTTCTGGACACCTAGTGTCCAGGAATATTTTGCGGTATGGCGCGCAATATATTTCTGGACACCTAGTGTCCAGGAATATTTTGCGGTACGGCGCGCAATATATTTCTGGACACCTAGTGTCCAGGAATATTTTGCGGTATGGCGCGCAATATATTTCTGGACACCTAGTGTCCAGGAATATTTTGCGGTACGGCGCGCAATATATTTCTGGACACCTAGTGTCCAGGAATATTTTGCGGTATGGCGCGCAATATATTTCTGGACACCTAGTGTCCAGGAATATTTTGCGGTATGGCGCGCAATATATTTCTGGACACCTAGTGTCCAGGAATATTTTGCGGTATGGCGGGCAATATATTTCTGGACACCTAGTGTCCAGGAATATATTGCGGTACGGCGCGCAATATATTTCTGGACACCTAGTGTCCAGGAATATTTTGCGGTATGGCGCGCAATATATTTCTGGACACCTAGTGTCCAGGAATATTTTGCGGTACGGCGCGCAATATATTTCTGGACACCTTGTGTCCAGGAATATTTTGCGGTACGGCGCGCAATATATTTCTGGACACCTAGTGTCCAGAAATATTTTGCGGTATGGCGCGCAATATATTTCTGGACACCTAGTGTCCAGGAATATTTTGCGGTACGGCGCGCAATATATTTCTGGACACCTAGTGTCCAGGAATATTTTGCGGTACGGCGCGCAATATATTTCTGGACACCCAGTGTCCAGGAATATTTTCCGGTATGGCGCGCAATATATTTCTGGACACCTAGTGTCCAGGAATATTTTGCGGTACGGCGCGCAATATATTTCTGGACACCTAGTGTCCAGGAATATTTTGCGGTATGGCGCGCAATATATTTCTGGACACCAAGTGTCCAGGAATATTTTGCGGTATGGCGCGCAATATATTTCTGGACACCTAGTGTCCAGGAATATTTTGCCGTACGGCGCGCAATATATTTCTGGACACCTAGTGTCCAGGAATATTTTGCGGTATGGCGCGCAATATATTTCTGGACACCTAGTGTCCAGGAATATATTCCTAGTGTCCAGGAATATTTTGCGGTACGGCGCGCAATATATTTCTGGACACCTAGTGTCCAGGAATATTTTGCGGTATGGCGCGCAATATATTTCTGGACACCTAGTGTCCAGGAATATTTTGCGGTATGGCGCGCAATATATTTCTGGACACCTAGTGTCCAGGAATATTTTGCTGTATGGCGCGCAATATATTTCTGGACACCTAGTGTCCAGGAATATTTTGCGGTATGGCGCGCAATATATTTCTGGACACCTAGTGTCCAGGAATATATTCCTAGTGTCCAGGAATATTTTGCGGTATGGCGCGCAATATATTTCTGGACACCTAGTGTCCAAGAATATTTTGCGGTATGGCGCGCAATCTATTTCTGGACACCTAGTGTCCAGGAATATTTTGCGGTACGGCGCGCAATATATTTCTGGACACCTAGTGTCCAGGAATATTTTGCGGTATGGCGCGCAATATATTTCTGGACACCTAGTGTATTTGCGGACACTAGGTGTCCAGAAATATATTGCGGTACGGCGCGCAATGGACACTTAGTGTCCAGAAATATTTTGCGGTATGGCGCGCAATATATTTCTGGACACCTAGTGTCCAGGAATATTTTGCGGTACGGCGCGCAATATATTTCTGGACACCTAGTGTCGAGGAATATTTTGCGGTATGGCGCGCAATATATTTCTGGACACCTAGTGTCCAGGAATATTTTGCGGTACGGCGCGCAATATATTTCTGGACACCTAGTGTCCAGGAATATTTTGCGGTATGGCGCGCAATATATTTCTGGACACCTAGTGTCCAGGAATATTTTGCGGTATGGCGCGCAATATATTTCTGGACACCTAGTGTCCAGGAATATTTTGCGGTACGGCGCGCAATTTATTTCTGGACACCTAGTATCCAGGAATATTTTGCGGTATGGCGCGCAATATATTTCTGGACACCTAGTGTCCAAGAATATTTTGCGGTATGGCGCGCAATATATTTCTGGACACCTAGTGTATTTGCGGACACTAGGTGTCCAGAAATATATTGCGGTACGGCGCGCAATGGACACTTAGTGTCCAGAAATATTTTGCGGTATGGCGCGCAATATATTTCTGGACACCTAGTGTCCAGGAATATTTTGCGGTACGGCGCGCAATATATTTCTGGACACCTAGTGTCCAGGAATATTTTGCGGTATGGCGCGCAATATATTTCTGGACACCTAGTGTCCAGGAATATTTTGCGGTACGGCGCGCAATATATTTCTGGACACCTAGTGTCCAGGAATATTTTGCGGTATGGCGCGCAATATATTTCTGGACACCTAGTGTCCAGGAATATTTTGCGGTACGGCGCGCAATATATTTCTGGACACTAGGTGTCCAGGAGTATTTTGCGGTACGGCGCGCAATATATTTCTGGACACCTAGTGTCCAGGAATATTTTGCGGTATGGCGCGCAATATATTTCTGGACACCTAGTGTCCAGGAATATTTTGCGGTACGGCGCGCAATATATTTCTGGACACCTAGTGTCCAGGAATATTTTGCGGTAAGGCGCGCAATATATTTCTGGACACCTAGTGTCCAGGAATATTTTGCGGTATGGCGCGCAATATATTTCTGGACACCTAGTGTCCAGGAATATTTTGCGGTACGGCGCGCAATATATTTCTGGACACCTAGTGTCCAGGAATATTTTGCGGTATGGCGCGCAATATATTTCTGGACACCTAGTGTCCAGGAATATTTTGCGGTATGGCGCGCAATATATTTCTGGACACCTAGTGTCCAGGAATATTTTGCGGTACGGCGCGCAATATATTTCTGGACACCTAGTGTCCAGGAATATTTTGCGGTATGGCGCGCAATATATTTCTGAACACCTAGTGTCCAGGAATATTTTGCGGTACGGCGCGCAATATATTTCTGGACACCTAGTGTCCAGGAATATTTTGCGGTACGGCGCGCAATATATTTCTGGACACCCAGTATCCAGGAATATTTTCCGGTATGGCGCGCAATATATTTCTGGACACCTAGTGTCCAGGAATATTTTGCGGTACGGCGCGCAATATATTTCTGGACACCTAGTGTCCAGGAATATTTTGCGGTATGGCGCGCAATATATTTCTGGACACCAAGTGTCCAGGAATATTTTGCGGTATGGCGCGCAATATATTTCTGGACACCTAGTGTCCAGGAATATTTTGCCGTACGGCGCGCAATATATTTCTGGACACCTAGTGTCCAGGAATATTTTGCGGTATGGCGCGCAATATATTTCTGGACACCTAGTGTCCAGGAATATTTTGCGGTATGGCGCGCAATATATTTCTGGACACCTAGTGTCCAGGAATATATTCCTAGTGTCCAGGAATATTTTGCGGTATGGCGCGCAATATATTTCTGGACACCTAGTGTCCAAGAATATTTTGCGGTATGGCGCGCAATCTATTTCTGGACACCTAGTGTCCAGGAATATTTTGCGGTACGGCGCGCAATATATTTCTGGACACCTAGTGTCCAGGAATATTTTGCGGTATGGCGCGCAATATATTTCTGGACACCTAGTGTCCAGGAATATTTTGCGGTACGGCGCGCAATATATTTCTGGACACCTAGTGTGTCCAGGAATATTTTGCGGTATGGTGCGCAATATATTTCTGGACACCTAGTGTCCAGGAATGCGGTATGGTGCGCAATATATTTCTGGACACCTAGTGTCCAGAAATATATTGCGCGCCGTACCGCAAAATATTCCTGGACACTAGGTGTCCAGAAATATATTGCGCGCCATACCGCAAAATATTCCTGGACACTAGGTGTCCAGAAATATATTGCGCGCCGTACCGCAAAATATTCCTGGACACTAGGTGTCCAGAAATAGATTGCGCGCCATACCGCAAAATATTCTTGGACACTAGGTGTCCAGAAATATATTGCGCGCCATACCGCAAAATATTCCTGGACACTAGGAATATATTCCTGGACACTAGGTGTCCAGAAATATATTGCGCGCCATACCGCAAAATATTCCTGGACACTAGGTGTCCAGAAATATATTGCGCGCCATACCGCAAAATATTCCTGGACACTAGGTGTCCAGAAATATATTGCGCGCCGTACGGCAAAATATTCCTGGACACTAGGTGTCCAGAAATATATTGCGCGCCATACCGCAAAATATTCCTGGACACTTGGTGTCCAGAAATATATTGCGCGCCATACCGCAAAATATTCCTGGACACTAGGTGTCCAGAAATATATTGCGCGCCGTACCGCAAAATATTCCTGGACACTAGGTGTCCAGAAATATATTGCGCGCCATACCGGAAAATATTCCTGGATACTGGGTGTCCAGAAATATATTGCGCGCCGTACCGCAAAATATTCCTGGACACTAGGTGTCCAGAAATATATTGCGCGCCGTACCGCAAAATATTCCTGGACACTAGGTGTTCAGAAATATATTGCGCGCCATACCGCAAAATATTCCTGGACACTAGGTGTCCAGAAATATATTGCGCGCCGTACCGCAAAATATTCCTGGACACTAGGTGTCCAGAAATATATTGCGCGCCATACCGCAAAATATTCCTGGACACTAGGTGTCCAGAAATATATTGCGCGCCATACCGCAAAATATTCCTGGACACTAGGTGTCCAGAAATATATTGCGCGCCGTACCGCAAAATATTCCTGGACACTAGGTGTCCAGAAATATATTGCGCGCCATACCGCAAAATATTCCTGGACACTAGGTGTCCAGAAATATATTGCGCGCCTTACCGCAAAATATTCCTGGACACTAGGTGTCCAGAAATATATTGCGCGCCGTACCGCAAAATATTCCTGGACACTAGGTGTCCAGAAATATATTGCGCGCCATACCGCAAAATATTCCTGGACACTAGGTGTCCAGAAATATATTGCGCGCCGTACCGCAAAATACTCCTGGACACCTAGTGTCCAGAAATATATTGCGCGCCGTACCGCAAAATATTCCTGGACACTAGGTGTCCAGAAATATATTGCGCGCCATACCGCAAAATATTCCTGGACACTAGGTGTCCAGAAATATATTGCGCGCCGTACCGCAAAATATTCCTGGACACTAGGTGTCCAGAAATATATTGCGCGCCATACCGCAAAATATTCCTCGACACTAGGTGTCCAGAAATATATTGCGCGCCGTACCGCAAAATATTCCTGGACACTAGGTGTCCAGAAATATATTGCGCGCCATACCGCAAAATATTTCTGGACACTAAGTGTCCATTGCGCGCCGTACCGCAATATATTTCTGGACACCTAGTGTCCGCAAATACACTAGGTGTCCAGAAATATATTGCGCGCCATACCGCAAAATATTCTTGGACACTAGGTGTCCAGAAATATATTGCGCGCCATACCGCAAAATATTCCTGGATACTAGGTGTCCAGAAATAAATTGCGCGCCGTACCGCAAAATATTCCTGGACACTAGGTGTCCAGAAATATATTGCGCGCCATACCGCAAAATATTCCTGGACACTAGGTGTCCAGAAATATATTGCGCGCCATACCGCAAAATATTCCTGGACACTAGGTGTCCAGAAATATATTGCGCGCCGTACCGCAAAATATTCCTGGACACTAGGTGTCCAGAAATATATTGCGCGCCATACCGCAAAATATTCCTCGACACTAGGTGTCCAGAAATATATTGCGCGCCGTACCGCAAAATATTCCTGGACACTAGGTGTCCAGAAATATATTGCGCGCCATACCGCAAAATATTTCTGGACACTAAGTGTCCATTGCGCGCCGTACCGCAATATATTTCTGGACACCTAGTGTCCGCAAATACACTAGGTGTCCAGAAATATATTGCGCGCCATACCGCAAAATATTCCTGGACACTAGGTGTCCAGAAATATATTGCGCGCCGTACCGCAAAATATTCCTGGACACTAGGTGTCCAGAAATAGATTGCGCGCCATACCGCAAAATATTCTTGGACACTAGGTGTCCAGAAATATATTGCGCGCCATACCGCAAAATATTCCTGGACACTAGGAATATATTCCTGGACACCTAGTGTCCAGGAATATTTTGCGGTATGGCGCGCAATATATTTCTGGACACCTAGTGTCCAGGAATATTTTGCGGTATGGCGGGCAATATATTTCTGGACACCTAGTGTCCAGGAATATATTGCGGTACGGCGCGCAATATATTTCTGGACACCTAGTGTCCAGGAATATTTTGCGGTATGGCGCGCAATATATTTCTGGACACCTAGTGTCCAGGAATATTTTGCGGTACGGCGCGCAATATATTTCTGGACACCTTGTGTCCAGGAATATTTTGCGGTACGGCGCGCAATATATTTCTGGACACCTAGTGTCCAGAAATATTTTGCGGTATGGCGCGCAATATATTTCTGGACACCTAGTGTCCAGGAATATTTTGCGGTACGGCGCGCAATATATTTCTGGACACCTAGTGTCCAGGAATATTTTGCGGTACGGCGCGCAATATATTTCTGGACACCTAGTGTGTCCAGGAATATTTTGCGGTATGGTGCGCAATATATTTCTGGACACCTAGTGTCCAGGAATATTTTGCGGTACGGCGCGCAATATATTTCTGGACACCTAGTGTCCAGGAATATTTTGCGGTATGGTGCGCAATATATTTCTGGACACCTAGTGTCCAGGAATATTTTGCGGTATGGCTCGCAATATATTTCTGGACACCTAGTGTCCAGGAATATTTTGCTATATGGCGCGCAATATATTTCTGGACACCTAGTGTCCAGGAATATTTTGCGGTATGGCGCGCAATATATTTCTGGACACCTAGTGTCCAGGAATATTTTGCGGTACGGCGCGCAATATATTTCTGGACACCTAGTGTCCAGGAATATTTTGCGGTATGGCGCGCAATATATTTCTGGACACCTAGTGTCCAGGAATATATTCCTAGTGTCCAGGAATATATTCCTAGTGTCCAGGAATATTTTGCGGTATGGCGCGCAATATATTTCTGGACACCTAGTGTCCAGGAATATTTTGCGGTACGGCGCGCAATATATTTCTGGACACCTAGTGTCCAGGAATATTTTGCGGTATGGCGCGCAATATATTTCTGGACACCTAGTGTCCAGGAATATTTTGCGGTATGGCGCGCAATATATTTCTGGACACCTAGTGTCCAGGAATATTTTGCGGTATGGCGGGCAATATATTTCTGGACACCTAGTGTCCAGGAATATATTGCGGTACGGCGCGCAATATATTTCTGGACACCTAGTGTCCAGGAATATTTTGCGGTATGGCGCGCAATATATTTCTGGACACCTAGTGTCCAGGAATATTTTGCGGTACGGCGCGCAATATATTTCTGGACACCTTGTGTCCAGGAATATTTTGCGGTACGGCGCGCAATATATTTCTGGACACCTAGTGTCCAGAAATATTTTGCGGTATGGCGCGCAATATATTTCTGGACACCTAGTGTCCAGGAATATTTTGCGGTACGGCGCGCAATATATTTCTGGACACCTAGTGTCCAGGAATATTTTGCGGTACGGCGCGCAATATATTTCTGGACACCCAGTGTCCAGGAATATTTTCCGGTATGGCGCGCAATATATTTCTGGACACCTAGTGTCCAGGAATATTTTGCGGTACGGCGCGCAATATATTTCTGGACACCTAGTGTCCAGGAATATTTTGCGGTATGGCGCGCAATATATTTCTGGACACCAAGTGTCCAGGAATATTTTGCGGTATGGCGCGCAATATATTTCTGGACACCTAGTGTCCAGGAATATTTTGCCGTACGGCGCGCAATATATTTCTGGACACCTAGTGTCCAGGAATATTTTGCGGTATGGCGCGCAATATATTTCTGGACACCTAGTGTCCAGGAATATATTCCTAGTGTCCAGGAATATTTTGCGGTACGGCGCGCAATATATTTCTGGACACCTAGTGTCCAGGAATATTTTGCGGTATGGCGCGCAATATATTTCTGGACACCTAGTGTCCAGGAATATTTTGCGGTATGGCGCGCAATATATTTCTGGACACCTAGTGTCCAGGAATATTTTGCTGTATGGCGCGCAATATATTTCTGGACACCTAGTGTCCAGGAATATTTTGCGGTATGGCGCGCAATATATTTCTGGACACCTAGTGTCCAGGAATATTTTGCGGTACGGCGCGCAATATATTTCTGGACACCTAGTGTCCAGGAATATTTTGCGGTATGGCGCGCAATATATTTCTGGACACCTAGTGTCCAGGAATATATTCCTAGTGTCCAGGAATATATTCCTAGTGTCCAGGAATATTTTGCGGTATGGCGCGCAATATATTTCTGGACACCTAGTGTCCAGGAATATTTTGCGGTACGGCGCGCAATATATTTCTGGACACCTAGTGTCCAGGAATATTTTGCGGTATGGCGCGCAATATATTTCTGGACACCTAGTGTCCAGGAATATTTTGCGGTATGGCGCGCAATATATTTCTGGACACCTAGTGTCCAGGAATATTTTGCGGTATGGCGCGCAATATATTTCTGGACACCTAGTGTCCAGGAATATTTTGCGGTATGGCGCGCAATATATTTCTGGACACCTAGTGTCCAGGAATATTTTGCGGTATGGCGGGCAATATATTTCTGGACACCTAGTGTCCAGGAATATTTTGCGGTATGGCGCGCAATATATTTCTGGACACCTAGTGTCCAGGAATATTTTGCGGTATGGCGCGCAATATATTTCTGGACACCTAGTGTCCAGGAATATTTTGCGGTGTGGCGCGCAATATATTTCTGGACACCTAGTGTCCAGGAATATTTTGCGGTACGGCGCGCAATATATTTCTGGACACCTAGTGTCCAGGAATATTTTGCGGTATGGCGCGCAATATATTTCTGGACACCTAGTGTCCAGGAATATATTCCTAGTGTCCAGGAATATTTTGCGGTATGGCGCGCAATATATTTCTGGACACCTAGTGTCCAGGAATATTTTGCGGTATGGCGCGCAATATATTTCTGGACACCTAGTGTCCAGGAATATTTTGCGGTACGGCGCGCAATATATTTCTGGACACCTAGTGTCCAGGAATATTTTGCGGTATGGCGCGCAATATATTTCTGGACACCTAGTGTCCAGGAATATTTTGCGGTATGGCGCGCAATATATTTCTGGACACCTAGTGTCCAGGAATATTTTGCGGTATGGCGCGCAATATATTTCTGGACACCTAGTGTCCAGGAATATTTTGCGGTATGGCGCGCAATATATTTCTGGACACCTAGTGTCCAGGAATATATTCCTAGTGTCCAGGAATATTTTGCGGTATGGCGCGCAATATATTTCTGGACACCTAGTGTCCAAGAATATTTTGCGGTATGGCGCGCAATATATTTCTGGACACCTAGTGTCCAGGAATATTTTGCGGTACGGCGCGCAATATATTTCTGGACACCTAGTGTCCAGGAATATTTTGCGGTATGGCGCGCAATATATTTCTGGACACCTAGTGTCCAGGAATATTTTGCCGTACGGCGCGCAATATATTTCTGGACACCTAGTGTCCAGGAATATTTTGCGGTATGGCGCGCAATATATTTCTGGACACCTAGTGTCCAGGAATATTTTGCGGTGTGGCGCGCAATATATTTCTGGACACCTAGTGTCCAGGAATATTTTGCGGTACGGCGCGCAATATATTTCTGGACACCTAGTGTCCAGGAATATTTTGCGGTATGGCGCGCAATATATTTCTGGACACCTAGTGTCCAGGAATATATTCCTAGTGTCCAGGAATATTTTGCGGTATGGCGCGCAATATATTTCTGGACACCTAGTGTCCAGGAATATTTTGCGGTATGGCGCGCAATATATTTCTGGACACCTAGTGTCCAGGAATATTTTGCGGTACGGCGCGCAATATATTTCTGGACACCTAGTGTCCAGGAATATTTTGCGGTATGGCGCGCAATATATTTCTGGACACCTAGTGTCCAGGAATATTTTGCGGTATGGCGCGCAATATATTTCTGGACACCTAGTGTCCAGGAATATTTTGCGGTATGGCGCGCAATATATTTCTGGACACCTAGTGTCCAGGAATATATTCCTAGTGTCCAGGAATATTTTGCGGTATGGCGCGCAATATATTTCTGGACACCTAGTGTCCAAGAATATTTTGCGGTATGGCGCGCAATATATTTCTGGACACCTAGTGTCCAGGAATATTTTGCGGTACGGCGCGTAATATATTTCTGGACACCTAGTGTCCAGGAATATTTTGCGGTATGGCGCGCAATATATTTCTGGACACCTAGTGTCCAGGAATATTTTGCGGTATGGCGCGCAATATATTTCTGGACACCTAGTGTATTTGCGGACACTAGGTGTCCAGAAATATATTGCGGTACGGCGCGCAATGGACACTTAGTGTCCAGAAATATTTTGCGGTATGGCGCGCAATATATTTCTGGACACCTAGTGTCCAGGAATATTTTTCGGTACGGCGCGCAATATATTTCTGGACACCTAGTGTCCAGGAATATTTTGCGGTACGGCGCGCAATATATTTCTGGACACCTAGTGTCCAGGAATATTTTGCGGTATGGCGCAATATATTTCTGGACACCTAGTGTCCAGGAATATTTTGCGGTATGGCGCGCAATATATTTCTGGACACCTAGTGTATTTGCGGACACTAGGTGTCCAGAAATATATTGCGGTACGGCGCGCAATGGACACTTAGTGTCCAGAAATATTTTGCGGTATGGCGCGCAATATATTTCTGGACACCTAGTGTCCAGGAATATTTTTCGGTACGGCGCGCAATATATTTCTGGACACCTAGTGTCCAGGAATATTTTGCGGTATGGCGCGCAAAATATTTCTGGACACCTAGTGTATTTGCGGACACTAGGTGTCCAGAAATATATTGCGGTACGGCGCGCAATGGACACTTAGTGTCCAGAAATATTTTGCGGTATGGCGCGCAATATATTTCTGGACACCTAGTGTCCAAGAATATTTTGCGGTATGGCGCGCAATATATTTCTGGACACCTAGTGTCCAAGAATATTTTGCGGTATGGCGCGCAATATATTTCTGGACACCTAGTGTCCAGGAATATTTTGCGGTATGGCGCGCAATATATTTCTGGACACCTAGTGTCCAGGAATATTTTGCGGTATGGCGCGCAATATATTTCTGGACACCTAGTGTCCAGGAATATTTTGCGGTATGGCGCGCAATATATTTCTGGACACCTAGTGTCCAGGAATATTTTGCGGTATGGCGCGCAATATATTTCTGGACACCTAGTGTCCAGGAATATTTTGCGGTACGGCGCGCAATATATTTCTGGACACCTAGTGTCCAGGAATATTTTGCGGTATGGCGCGCAATATATTTCTGGACACCTAGTGTCCAGGAATATATTCCTAGTGTCCAGGAATATTTTGCGGTATGGCGCGCAATATATTTCTGGACACCTAGTGTCCAAGAATATTTTGCGGTATGGCGCGCAATATATTTCTGGACACCTAGTGTCCAGGAATATTTTGCGGTACGGCGCGCAATATATTTCTGGACACCTAGTGTCCAGGAATATTTTGCGGTATGGCGCGCAATATATTTCTGGACACCTAGTGTCCAGGAATATTTTGCCGTACGGCGCGCAATATATTTCTGGACACCTAGTGTCCAGGAATATTTTGCGGTATGGCGCGCAATATATTTCTGGACACCTAGTGTCCAGGAATATATTCCTAGTGTCCAGGAATATTTTGCGGTACGGCGCGCAATATATTTCTGGACACCTAGTGTCCAGAAATATTTTGCGGTATGGTGCGCAATATATTTCTGGACACCTAGTGTCCAGGAATATTTTGCGGTACGGCGCGAAATATATTTCTGGACACCTAGTGTCCAGGAATATTTTGCGGTACGGCGCGAAATATATTTCTGGACACCTAGTGTCCAGGAATATTTTGCGGTATGGCGCGCAATATATTTCTGGACACCTAGTGTCCAGGAATATTTTGCGGTACGGCGCGCAATATATTTCTGGACACCTAGTGTCCAGGAATATTTTGCGGTATGGTGCGCAATATATTTCTGGACACCTAGTGTCCAGGAATATTTTGCGGTACGGCGCGCAATATATTTCTAGACACCTAGTGTCCAGGAATATTTTGCGGTACGGCGCGCAATATATTTCTGGACACCTAGTGTCCAGGAATATTTTGCGGTATGGTGCGCAATATATTTCTGGACACCTGGTGTCCAGGAATATTTTGCGGTATGGCGCGCAATATATTTCTGGACACCTAGTGTCCAGGAATATTTTGCGGTATGGCGCGCAATATATTTCTGGACACCTAGTGTCCAGGAATATTTTGCGGTATGGCGCGCAATATATTTCTGGACACCTAGTGTCCAGGAATATTTTGCGGTACGGCGCGCAATATATTTCTGGACACCTAGTGTCCAGGAATATTTTGCGGTACGGCGCGCAATATATTTCTGGACACCTAGTGTCCAGGAATATTTTGCGGTATGGCGCAATATATTTCTGGACACCTAGTGTCCAGGAATATTTTGCGGTACGACACCTAGTGTCCAGGAATATTTTGCGGTACGGCGCGCAATATATTTCTGGACACCTAGTGTCCAGGAATATTTTGCGGTATGGCGCGCAATATATTTCTGGACACCTAGTGTCCAGGAATATTTTGCGGTACGGCGCGCGATATATTTCTTGACACCTAGTGTCCAGGAATATTTTGCGGTACGGCGCGCAATATATTTCTGGACGCCTAGTGTCCAGGAATATTTTGCGGTACGGCGCGCAATATATTTCTGGACGCCTAGTGTCCAGGAATATTTTGCGGTATGGCGCGCAATATATTTCTGGACACCTAGTGTCCAGGAATATTTTGCGGTATGGCGCGCAATATATTTCTGGACACCTAGTGTCCAGGAATATTTTGCGGTACGGCGCGCAATATATTTCTGGACACCTAGTGTCCAGGAATATTTTGCGGTACGGCGCGCAATATATTTCTGGACACCTAGTGTCCAGGAATATTTTGCGGTATGGCGCGCAATATATTTCTGGACACCTAGTGTCCAGGAATATTTTGCGGTACGGCGTGCAATATATTTCTGGACACCTAGTGTCCAGGTACGGCGCGCAATATATTTCTGGACACCTAGTGTCCAGGAATATTTTGCGGTACGGCGCGCAATATATTTCTGGACACCTAGTGTCCAGGAATATTTTGCGGTACGGCGCGCAATATATTTCTGGACACCTAGTGTCCAGGAATATTTTGCGGTATGGCGCGCGATATATTTCTGGACACCTAGTGTCCAGGAATATTTTGCGGTACGGCGCGCAATATATTTCTGGACGCCTAGTGTCCAGGAATATTTTGCGGTACGGCGCGCAATATATTTCTGGACGCCTAGTGTCCAGGAATATTTTGCGGTATGGCGCGCAATATATTTCTGGACACCTGGTGCCCAGAAATATTTTGCGGTATGGCGCGCAATATATTTCTGGACACCTAGTGTCCAGGAATATTTTGCGGTATGGCGCGCAATATATTTCTGCGGTATGGCGCGCAATATATTTCTGAACACCTAGTGTCCAGGAATATTTTGCGGTACGGCGCGCAATATATTTCTGGACACCTAGTGTCCAGGAATATTTTGCGGTATGGCGCGCAATATATTTCTGGACACCTAGTGTCCAGGAATATTTTGCGGTATGGCGCAATATATTTCTGGACACCTAGTGTCCAGGAATATTTTGCGGTACGGCGCGCAATATATTTCTGGACACCTAGTGTCCAGGAATATTTTGCGGTATGGCGCGCAATATATTTCTGGACACCTAGTGTCCAGGAATATTTTGCGGTACGGCGCGCAATATATTTCTGGACACCTAGTGTCCAGGAATATTTTGCGGTACGGCGCGCAATATATTTCTGGACACCTAGTGTCCAGGAATATTTTGCGGTATGGTGCGCAATATATTTCTGGACACCTAGTGTCCAGGAATATTTTGCGGTATGGCGCGCAATATATTTCTGGACACCTAGTGTCCAGGAATATTTTGCGGTATGGCGCGCAATATATTTCTGGACACCTAGTGTCCAGGAATATTTTGCGGTATGGCGCGCAATATATTTCTGGACACCTAGTGTCCAGGAATATTTTGCGGTACGGCGCGCAATATATTTCTGGACACCTAGTGTCCAGGAATATTTTGCGGTACGGCGCGCAATATATTTCTGGACACCTAGTGTCCAGGAATATTTTGCGGTATGGCGCAATATATTTCTGGACACCTAGTGTCCAGGAATATTTTGCGGTACGGCGCGCAATATATTTCTGGACACCTAGTGTCCAGGAATATTTTGCGGTATGGCGCGCAATATATTTCTGGACACCTAGTGTCCAGGAATATTTTGCGGTACGGCGCGCAATATATTTTTGGACACCTAGTGTCCAGAAATATTTTGCGGTATGGTGCGCAATATATTTCTGGACACCTAGTGTCCAGGAATATTTTGCGGTACGGCGCGCAATATATTTCTGGACACCTAGTGTCCAGGAATATTTTGCGGTATGGCGCGCAATATATTTCTGGACACCTAGTGTCCAGGAATATTTTGCGGTATGGCGCGCAATATATTTCTGGACACCTAGTGTCCAGGAATATTTTGCGGTATGGCGCGCAATATATTTCTGGACACCTAGTGTCCAGGAATATTTTGCGGTACGGCGCGCAATATATTTCTGGACACCTAGTGTCCAGGAATATTTTGCGGTACGGCGCGCAATATATTTCTGGACACCTAGTGTCCAGGAATATTTTGCGGTGTGGCGCGCGATATATTTCTGGACACCTAGTGTCCAGGAATATTTTGCGGTACGGCGCGCAATATATTTCTGGACGCCTAGTGTCCAGGAATATTTTGCGGTACGGCGCGCAATATATTTCTGGACGCCTAGTGTCCAGGAATATTTTGCGGTATGGCGCGCAATATATTTCTGGACACCTGGTGCCCAGAAATATTTTGCGGTATGGCGCGCAATATATTTCTGGACACCTAGTGTCCAGGAATATTTTGCGGTATGGCGCGCAATATATTTCTGCGGTATGGCGCGCAATATATTTCTGAACACCTAGTGTCCAGGAATATTTTGCGGTACGGCGCGCAATATATTTCTGGACACCTAGTGTCCAGAAATATTTTTCGGTATGGCGCGCAATATATTTCTGGACACCTAGTGTCCAGGAATATTTTGCGGTACGGCGCGCAATATATTTCTGGACACCTAG
Organism: Eristalis intricaria; assembly: GCA_964034865.1. Classification (NCBI taxonomy): domain Eukaryota; kingdom Metazoa; phylum Arthropoda; class Insecta; order Diptera; family Syrphidae; genus Eristalis; species Eristalis intricaria. Next base: position 31,214,338 of record OZ035876.1, on the reverse strand, counting down.
TGTCCAGGAATATTTTGCGGTATGGCGCAATATATTTCTGGACACCTAGTGTCCAGGAATATTTTGCGGTATGGCGCGCAATATATTTCTGGACACCTAGTGTCCAGGAATATTTTGCGGTATGGCGCAATATATTTCTGGACACCTAGTGTCCAGGAATATTTTGCGGTACGGCGCGCAATATATTTCTGGACACCTAGTGTCCAGGAATATTTTGCGGTACGGCGCGCAATATATTTCTGGACACCTAGTGTCCAGGAATATTTTGCGGTACGGCGCGCAATATATTTCTGGACACCTAGTGTCCAGGAATATTTTGCGGTATGGCGCGCAATATATTTCTGGACACCTAGTGTCCAGGAATATTTTGCGGTATGGTGCGCAATATATTTCTGGACACCTAGTGTCCAGGAATATTTTGCGGTACGGCGCAATATATTTCTGGACACCTAGTGTCCAGGAATATTTTGCGGTATGGTGCGCAATATATTTCTGGACACCTAGTTTCCAGGAATATTTTGCGGTACGGCGCGCAATATATTTCTGGACACCTAGTGTCCAGGAATATTTTGCGGTATGGCGCAATATATTTCTGGACACCTAGTGTCCAGGAATATTTTGCGGTACGGCGCGCAATATATTTCTGGACACCTAGTGTCCAGGAATATTTTGCGGTATGGCGCAATATATTTCTGGACACCTAGTGTCCAGGAATATTTTGCGGTATGGCGCAATATATTTCTGGACACCTAGTGTCCAGGAATATTTTGCGGTACGGCGCGCAATATATTTCTGGACACCTAGTGTCCAGGAATATTTTGCGGTATGGCGCGCAATATATTTCTGGACACCTAGTGTCCAGGTATATTTTGCGGTACGGCGCGCAATATATTTCTGGACACCTAGTGTCCAGGAATATTTTGCGGTATGGCGCAATATATTTCTGGACACCTAGTGTCCAGGAATATTTTGCGGTATGGCGCGCAATATATTTCTGGACACCTAGTGTCCAGGAATATATTCCTAGTGTCCAGGAATATTTTGCGGTATGGCGCGCAATACATTTCTGGACACCTAGTGTCCAGGAATATTTTGCGGTATGGCGCAATATATTTCTGGACACCTAGTGTCCAGGAATATTTTGCGGTACGGCGCGCAATATATTTCTGGACACCTAGTGTCCAGGAATATTTTGCGGTATGGCGCGCAATATATTTCTGGACACCTAGTGTCCAGGAATATTTTGCGGTATGGCGCGCAATATATTTCTGGACACCTAGTGTCCAGGAATATTTTGCGGTATGGCGCAATATATTTCTGGACACCTAGTGTCCAGGAATATTTTGCGGTACGGCGCGCAATATATTTCTGGACACCTAGTGTCCAGGAATATTTTGCGGTATGGCGCGCAATATATTTCTGGACACCTAGTGTCCAGGAATATTTTGCGGTACGGCGCGCAATATATTTCTGGACACCTAGTGTCCAGGAATATTTTGCGGTACGGCGCGCAATATATTTCTGGACACCTAGTGTCCAGGAATATTTTGCGGTACGGCGCGCAATATATTTCTGGACACCTAGTGTCCAGGAATATTTTGCGGTATGGCGCGCAATATATTTCTGGACACCTAGTGTCCAGGAATATTTTGCGGTACGGCGCGCAATATATTTCTGGACACCTAGTGTCCAGGAATATTTTGCGGTACGGCGCGCAATATATTTCTGGACACCTAGTGTCCAGGAATATTTTGCGGTACGGCGCGCAATATATTTCTGGACACCTAGTGTCCAGGAATATTTTGCGGTACGGCGCGCAATATATTTCTGGACACCTAGTATGGCGCGCAATATATTTCTGGACACCTAGTGTCCAGGAATATTTTGCGGTATGGTGCGCAATATATTTCTGGACACCTAGTGTCCAGGAATATTTTGCGTTACGGCGCGCAATATATTTTTGGACACCTAGTGTCCAGGAATATTTTGCGGTATGGTGCGCAATATATTTCTGGACACCTAGTTTCCAGGAATATTTTGCGGTACGGCGCGCAATATATTTCTGGACACCTAGTGTCCAGGTACGGCGCGCAATATATTTCTGGACACCTAGTGTCCAGGAATATTTTGCGGTATGGCGCGCGATATATTTCTGGACACCTAGTGTCCAGGAATATTTTGCGGTACGGCGCGCAATATATTTCTGGACACCTAGTGTCCAGGAATATTTTGCGGTACGGCGCGCAATATATTTCTGGACGCCTAGTGTCCAGGAATATTTTGCGGTATGGCGCGCAATATATTTCTGGACACCTGGTGTCCAGGAATATTTTGCGGTATGGCGCGCAATATATTTCTGGACACCTAGTGTCCAGGAATATTTTGCGGTATGGCGCGCAATATATTTCTGAACACCTAGTGTCCAGGAATATTTTGCGGTACGGCGCGCAATATATTTCTGGACACCTAGTGTCCAGAAATATTTTTCGGTATGGCGCGCAATATATTTCTGGACACCTAGTGTCCAGGAATATTTTGCGGTACGGCGCGCAATATATTTCTGGACACCTAGTGTCCAGGAATATTTTGCGGTACGGCGCGCAATATATTTCTGGACACCTAGTGTCCAGGAATATTTTGCGCTACGGCGCGCAATATATTTCTGGACACCTAGTGTCCAGGAATATTTTGCGGTATGGTGCGCAATATATTTCTGGACACCTAGTGTCCAGGAATATTTTGCGGTATGGCGCGCAATATATTTCTGGACACCTAGTGTCCAGGAATATTTTGCGGTATGGCGCAATATATTTCTGGACACCTAGTGTCCAGGAATATTTTGCGGTATGGCGCGCAATATATTTCTGGACACCTAGTGTCCAGGAATATTTTGCGGTACGGCGCGCAATATATTTCTGGACACCTAGTGTCCAGGAATATTTTGCGGTACGGCGCGCAATATATTTCTGGACACCTAGTGTCCAGGAATATTTTGCGGTATGGCGCGCAATATATTTCTGGACACCTAGTGTCCAGAAATATTTTGCGGTATGGCGCGCAATATATTTCTGGACACCTAGTGTCCAGAAATATTTTGCGGTATGGCGCGCAATATATTTCTGGACACCTAGTGTCCAGGAATATTTTGCGGTATGGCGCAATATATTTCTGGACACCTAGTGTCCAGGAATATTTTGCGGTATGACGCAATATATTTCTGGACACCTAGTGTCCAGGAATATTTTGCGGTATGGCGCGCAATATATTTCTGGACACCTAGTGTCCAGGAATATTTTGCGGTATGGCGCAATATATTTCTGGATACCTAGTGTCCAGGAATATTTTGCGGTACGGCGCGCAATATATTTCTGGACACCTAGTGTCCAGGAATATTTTGCGGTATGGCGCGCAATATATTTCTGGACACCTAGTGTCCAGGAATATTTTGCGGTACTGTGCGCAATATATTTCTGGACACCTAGTGTCCAGGAATATTTTGCGGTATGGCGCGCAATATATTTCTGGACACCTAGTGTCCAGGAATATTTTATATATATATTTTATATTCCTGGACACTAGGTGTCCAGAAATATATTGCGCGCCGTACCGCAAAATATTACTGGACACTAGGTGTCCAGAAATATATTGCGCCATACCGCAAAATATTCCTGGACACTAGGCGTCCAGAAATATATTGCGCGCCGTACCGCAAAATATTCCTGGACACTAGGTGTCCAGAAATATATTGCGCGCCATACCGCAAAATATTCCTGGACACTAGGTGTCCAGAAATATATTGCGCCATACCGCAAAATATTCCTGGACACTAGGTGTCCAGAAATATATTGCGCGCCGTACCGCAAAATATTCCTGGACACTAGGTGTCCAGAAATATATTGCGCGCCATACCGCAAAATATTCCTGGACACTAGGTGTCCAGAAATATATTGCGCGCCGTACCGTACCTAGTGTCCAGGAATATTTTGCGGTAGGGCGCGCAATATATTTCTGGACACCTAGTGTCCAGGAATATTTTGCGGTACGGCGCGCAATATATTTCTGGACGCCTAGTGTCCAGGAATATTTTGCGGTATGGCGCAATATATTTCTGGACACCTAGTGTCCAGTAATATTTTGCGGTACGGCGCGCAATATATTTCTGGACACCTAGTGTCCAGGAATATTTTGCGGTATGGCGCGCAATATATTTCTGGACACCTAGTGTCCAGGAATATTTTGCGGTACGGACACCTAGTGTCCAGGAATATTTTGCGGTACGGCGCGCAATATATTTCTGGACACCTAGTGTCCAGGAATATTTTGCGGTATGGCGCGCAATATATTTCTGGACACCTAGTGGCCAGGAATATTTTGCGGTACGGCGCGCAATATATTTCTGGACACCTAGTGTCCAGGTACGGCGCGCAATATATTTCTGGACACCTAGTGTCCAGGTACGGCGCGCAATATATTTCTGGACACCTAGTGTCCAGGAATATTTTGCGGTATGCCGCGCAATATATTTCTGGACACCTAGTGTCCAGGAATATTTTGCGGTATGGCGCGCAATATATTTCTGGACACCTAGTGTCCAGGAATATTTTGCGGTACGGCGCGCAATATATTTCTGGACACCTAGTGTCCAGGAATATTTTGCGGTACGGCGCGCAATATATTTCTGGACACCTAGTGTCCAGGAATATTTTGCGGTATGGCGCAAAATATTTCTGGACACCTAGTGTCCAGGAATATTTTGCGGTATGGCGCGCAATATATTTCTGGACACCTAGTGTCCAGGAATATTTTGCGGTATGGCGCAATATATTTCTGGACACCTAGTGTCCAGGAATATTTTGCGGTACGGCGCGCAATATATTTCTGGACACCTTGTGTCCAGGAATATTTTGCGGTATGGCGCGCAATATATTTCTGGACACCTAGTGTCCAGGAATATTTTGCGGTACGGTGCGCAATATATTTCTGGACACCTAGTGTCCAGGAATATTTTGCGGTACGGCGCGCAATATATTTCTGGACACCTAGTGTCCAGGAATATTTTGCGGTATGGCGCGCAATATATTTCTGGACACCTAGTGTCCAGGAATATTTTGCGGTACGGCGCGCAATATATTTCTGGACACCTAGTGTCCAGGAATATTTTGCGGTACGGCGCGCAATATATTTCTGGACACCTAGTGTCCAGGTACGGCGCGCAATATATTTCTGGACACCTAGTGTCCAGGAATATTTTGCGGTATGGCGCGCAATATATTTCTGGACACCTAGTGTCCAGGAATATTTTGCGGTACGGCGCGCAATATATTTCTGGACACCTAGTGTCCAGGTACGGCGCGCAATATATTTCTGGACACCTAGTGTCCAGGAATATTTTGCGGTATGGCGCAATATATATATTTCTGGACACCTAGTGTCCAGGTACGGCGCGCAATATATTTCTGGACACCTAGTGTCCAGGAATATTTTGCGGTATGGCGCGCAATATATTTATGGACACCTAGTGTCCAGGAATATTTTGCGGTATGGCGCGCAATATATTTATGGACACCTAGTGTCCAGGAATATTTTGCGGTATGGCGCGCAATATATTTCTGGACACATAGTGTCCAGGAATATTTTGCGGTACGGCGCACAATATATTTCTGGACACCTAGTGTCCAGGAATATTTTGCGGTACGACGCGCAATATATTTCTGGACACCTAGTGTCCAGGAATATTTTGCGGTACGGCGCGCAATATATTTCTGGACACCTAGTGTCCAGGTACGGCGCGCAATATATTTCTGGACACCTAGTGTTCAGGTACGGCGCGCAATATATTTCTGGACACCTAGTGTCCAGAAATATTTTGCGGTATGGCGCGCAATATATTTCTGGACACCTAGTGTCCAGGAATATTTTGCGGTATGGCGCGCAATATATTTCTGGACACCTAGTGTCCAGGAATATTTTGCGGTATGGTGCGCAATATATTTCTGGACACCTAGTGTCCAGGAATATTTTGCGGTACGGCGCGCAATATATTTCTGGACACCTAGTGTCCAGGAATATTTTGCGGTACGGCGCGCAATATATTTCTGGACACCTAGTGTCCAGGAATATTTTGCGGTATGGCGCGCAATATATTTCTGGACACCTAGTGTCCAGGAATATTTTGCGGTATGGCGCGCAATATATTTCTGGACACCTAGTGTCCAGGAATATTTTGCGGTATGGTGCGCAATATATTTCTGGACACCTAGTGTCCAGGAATATTTTGCGGTACGGCGCGCAATATATTTCTGGACACCTAGTGTCCAGGTACGGCGCGCAATATATTTCTGGACACCTAGTGTTCAGGTACGGCGCGCAATATATTTCTGGACACCTAGTGTCCAGAAATATTTTGCGGTATGGCGCGCAATATATTTCTGGACACCTAGTGTCCAGGAATATTTTGCGGTATGGCGCGCAATATATTTCTGGACACCTAGTGTCCAGGAATATTTTGCGGTATGGTGCGCAATATATTTCTGGACACCTAGTGTCCAGGAATATTTTGCGGTACGGCGCGCAATATATTTCTGGACACCTAGTGTCCAGGTACGGCGCGCAATATATTTCTGGACACCTAGTGTTCAGGTACGGCGCGCAATATATTTCTGGACACCTAGTGTCCAGAAATATTTTGCGGTATGGCGCGCAATATATTTCTGGACACCTAGTGTCCAGGAATATTTTGCGGTATGGCGCGCAATATATTTCTGGACACCTAGTGTCCAGGAATATTTTGCGGTATGGCGCGCAATATATTTCTGGACACCTAGTGTCCAGGAATATTTTGCGGTATGGCGCGCAATATATTTCTGGACACCTAGTGTCCAGGAATATTTTGCGGTACGGCGCGCAATATATTTCTGGACACCTAGTGTCCAGGTACGGCGCGCAATATATTTCTGGACACCTAGTGTCCAGGAATATTTTGCGGTATGGCGCAATATATATATTTCTGGACACCTAGTGTCCAGGTACGGCGCGCAATATATTTCTGGACACCTAGTGTCCAGGAATATTTTGCGGTATGGCGCGCAATATATTTCTGGACACCTAGTGTCCAGGAATATTTTGCGGTACGGCGCGCAATATATTTCTGGACACCTAGTGTCCAGGAATATTTTGCGGTATGGCGCGCAATATATTTCTGGACACCTAGTGTCCAGGAATATTTTGCGGTATGGCGCGCAATATATTTATGGACACCTAGTGTCCAGGAATATTTTGCGGTATGGCGCGCAATATATTTCTGGACACATAGTGTCCAGGAATATTTTGCGGTACGGCGCACAATATATTTCTGGACACCTAGTGTCCAGGAATATTTTGCGGTACGACGCGCAATATATTTCTGGACACCTAGTGTCCAGGAATATTTTGCGGTACGGCGCGCAATATATTTCTGGACACCTAGTGTCCAGGTACGGCGCGCAATATATTTCTGGACACCTAGTGTTCAGGTACGGCGCGCAATATATTTCTGGACACCTAGTGTCCAGAAATATTTTGCGGTATGGCGCGCAATATATTTCTGGACACCTAGTGTCCAGGAATATTTTGCGGTATGGCGCGCAATATATTTCTGGACACCTAGTGTCCAGGAATATTTTGCGGTACGGCGCGCAATATATTTCTGGACACCTAGTGTCCAGGAATATTTTGCGGTACGGCGCGCAATATATTTCTGGACACCTAGTGTCCAGGAATATTTTGCGGTATGGCGCGCAATATATTTCTGGACACCTAGTGTCCAGGAATATTTTGCGGTATGGCGCGCAATATATTTCTGGACACCTAGTGTCCAGGAATATTTTGCGGTATGGCGCGCAATATATTTCTGGACACCTAGTGTCCAGGAATATTTTGCGGTATGGCGCGCAATATATTTCTGGACACCTAGTGTCCAGGAATATTTTGCGGTACGACGCGCAATATATTTCTGGACACCTAGTGTCCAGGAATATTTTGCGGTACGGCGCGCAATATATTTCTGGACACCTAGGGTCCAGGAGTATTTTGCGGTATGGCGCAATATATTTCTGGACACCTAGTGTCCAGGAATATTTTGCGGTACGGCGCGCAATATATTTCTGGACACCTAGGGTCCAGGAATATTTTGCGGTACGGCGCGCAATATATTTCTGGACACCTTTGCAATATGGCGCGCAATATATTTCTGGACACCTAGTGTCCAGGAATATTTTGCGGTATGGCGCGCAATATATTTCTGGACACCTAGTGTCCAGGAATATTTTGCGGTACGGCGCGCAATATATTTCTGGACATCTTTGCGGTATGGCGCGCAATATATTTCTGGACACCTAGTGTCCAGGAATATTTTGCGGTACGGCGTGCAATATATTTCTGGACACCTAGTGTCCAGGAATATTTTGCGGTATGGTGCGCAATATATTTCTGGACACAAAGTGTCCTGGAATATTTTGCGGTATGGTGCGCAATATATTTCTGGACACCTAGTGTGCAGGAATATTTTGCGGTACGGCGCGCAATATATTTCTGGACACCTAGTGTCCAGGAATATTTTGCGGTACGGCGCGCAATATATTTCTGGACACCTAGTGTCCAGGAATATTTTGCGGTACGGCGCGCAATATATTTCTGGACACCTAGTGTCCAGGAATATTTTGCGGTATGGCGCGCAATATATTTCTGGACACCTAGTGTCCAGAAATATTTTGCGGTATGGCGCGCAATATATTTCTGGACACCTAGTGTCCAGGAATATTTTGCGGTATGGCGCGCAATATATTTCTGGACACCTAGTGTCCAGGAATATTTTGCGGTACGGCGCGCAATATATTTCTGGACACCTAGTGTCCAGGAAAATTTTGTGGTACGGCGCGCAATATATTTCTGGACACCTAGTGTCCAGAAATATTTTGCACTATGGCGCGCAATATATTTTTGGACACCTAGTGTCCAGGAATATTTTGCGGTACGGCGCGCAATATATTTCTGGACACCTAGTGTCCAGGAATATTTTGCGGTACGGCGCGCAATATATTTCTGGACACCTAGTGTCCAGGAATATTTTGCGGTATAGCGCGCAATATATTTCTGGACACCTAGTGTCCAGGAATATTTTGCGGTATAGCGCGCAATATATTTCTGGACACCTAGTGTCCAGGAATATTTTGCGGTACGGCGCGGAATATATTTCTGGACACCTAGTGTCCAGGAATATTTTGCGGTACGGCGCGCAATATATTTCTGGACACCTAGTGTCCAGAAATATTTTGCACTATGGCGCGCAATATATTTTTGGACACCTAGTGTCCAGGAATATTTTGCAGTACGGCGCGCAATATATTTCTGGACACCTAGTGTCCAGGAATATTTTGCGGTACGGCGCGCAATATATTTCTGGACACCTAGTGTCGGTATGGCGCGCAATATATTTCTGGACACCTAGTGTCCAGGAATATTTTGCGGTACGGCGCGCAATATATTTCTGGACACCTAGTGTCCAGGAATATTTTGCGGTACGGCGCGCAATATATTTCTGGACACCTAGTGTCCAGGAATATTTTGCGGTACGGCGCGCAATATATTTCTGGACACCTAGTGTCCAGGAATATTTTGCGGTACGGCGCGCAATATATTTCTGGACACCTAGTGTCCAGGAATATTTTGCGGTACGGCGCGCAATATATTTCTGGACACCTAGTGTCCAGGAATATTTTGTGGTACGGCGCGCAATATATTTCTGGACACCTAGTGTCCAGAAATATTTTGCACTATGGCGCGCAATATATTTTTGGACACCTAGTGTCCAGAAATATTTTGCGGTATGGTGCGCAATATATTTCTGGACACCTAGTGTCCAGAAATATTTTGCGCTATGGCGCGCAATATATTTTTGGACACCTAGTGTCCAGGAATATTTTGCGGTATGGTGCGCAATATATTTCTGGACACCTAGTGTCCAGAAATATTTTGCGCTATGGCGCGCAATATATTTTTGGACACCTAGTGTCCAGGAATATTTTGCGGTACGGCGCGCAATATATTTCTGGACACCTAGTGTCCAGGAATATTTTGCGGTACGGCGCGCAATATATTTCTGGACACCTAGTGTCCAGGAATATTTTGTGGTACGGCGCGCAATATATTTCTGGATACCTAGTGTCCAGGAATATTTTGCGGTATGGTGCGCAATATATTTCTGGACACCTAGTGTCCAGGAATATTTTGCGGTACGGCGCGCAATATATTTCTGGACACCTAGTGTCCAGGAATATTTTGCGGTATGGTGCGCAATATATTTCTGGACACCTAGTGTCCAGGAATATTTTGCGGTACGGCGCGCAATATATTTCTGGACACCTAGTGTCCAGGAATATTTTGCGGTACGGCGCGCAATATATTTCTGGACACCTAGTGTCCAGGAATATTTTGTGGTACGGCGCGCAATATATTTCTGGACACCTAGTGTCCAGAAATATTTTGCACTATGGCGCGCAATATATTTCTGGACACCTAGTGTCCAGAAATATTTTGCACTATGGCGCGCAATATATTTTTGGACACCTAGTGTCCAGAAATATTTTGCACTATGGCGCGCAATATATTTCTGGACACCTAGTGTCCAGAAATATTTTGCACTATGGCGCGCAATATATTTTTGGACACCTAGTGTCCAGGAATATTTTGCGGTATGGTGCGCAATATATTTCTGGACACCTAGTGTCCAGGAATATTTTGCGGTACGGCACGCAATATATTTCTGGACACCTAGTGTCCAGGAATATTTTGCGGTACGGCGCGCAATATATTTCTGGACACCTAGTGTCCAGGAATATTTTGCGGTACGGCGCGCAATATATTTCTGGATACCTAGTGTCCAGGAATATTTTGCGGTATGGTGCGCAATATATTTCTGGACACCTAGTGTCCAGGAATATTTTGCGGTACGGCGCGCAATATATTTCTGGACACCTAGTGTCCAGGAATATTTTGCGGTATGGCGCGCAATATATTTCTGGACACCTAGTGTCCAGGAATATTTTGCGGTACGGCGCGCAATATATTTCTGGACACCTAGTGTCCAGGAATATTTTGCGGTACGGCGCGCAATATATTTCTGGACACCTAGTGTCCAGGAAAATTTTGTGGTACGGCGCGCAATATATTTCTGGACACCTAGTGTCCAGAAATATTTTGCACTATGGCGCGCAATATATTTTTGGACACCTAGTGTCCAGGAATATTTTGCGGTACGGCGCGCAATATATTTCTGGACACCTAGTGTCCAGGAATATTTTGCGGTACGGCGCGCAATATATTTCTGGACACCTAGTGTCCAGAAATATTTTGCACTATGGTGTCCAGGAAAATTTTGCGGTACGGCGCGCAATATATTTCTGGACACCTAGTGTGTCCAGAAATATATATATATATATAATACACCTAATATATATATAATACACCAGAAATATTTTGCACTATGGCGCGCAATATATTTTTGGACACCTAGTGTCCAGGAATATTTTGCGGTATGGTGCGCAATATATCTCTGGACACCTAGTGTCCAGAAATATTTTGCGGTATGGCGCGCAATATATTTCTGGACACCTAGTGTCCAGGAATATTTTGCGGTACGGCGCGCAATATATTTCTGGACACCAAGTGTCCAGGAATATTTTGCGCTATGGCGCGCAATATATTTCTGGACACCAAGTGTCCAGGAATATTTTGCGCTATGGCGCGCAATATATTTCTGGACACCTAGTGTCCAGGAATGTTGTTCGGTACGGCGCGCAATATATTTCTGGAAGCCTAGTGTCCAGGAATATTTTGCGGTACGGCGCAATATATTTCTGGACACCTAGTGTCCAGGAATATTTTGCGGTACGGCGCGCAATATATTTCTGGACACCTAGTGTCCAGGAATATTTTGCGGTACGGCGCGCAATATATTTCTGGACACCTAGTGTCCAGGAATATTTTGCGGTATAGCGCGCAATATATTTCTGGACACCTAGTGTCCAGGAATATTTTGCGGTATAGCGCGCAATATATTTCTGGACACCTAGTGTCCAGGAATATTTTGCGGTACGGCGCGGAATATATTTCTGGACACCTAGTGTCCAGGAATATTTTGCGGTACGGCGCGCAATATATTTCTGGACACCTAGTGTCCAGAAATATTTTGCACTATGGCGCGCAATATATTTTTGGACACCTAGTGTCCAGGAATATTTTGCGGTACGGCGCGCAATATATTTCTGGACACCTAGTGTCCAGGAATATTTATTTTTTTTGCACTATGGTGCGCAATATATTTCTGGACACCCAGTGTCCAGAAATATTTTGCACTATGGCGCGCAATATATTTTTGGACACCTAGTGTCCAGGAATATTTTGCGGTATGGCGCGCAATATATTTCTGGACATCTAGTGTCCAGGAATATTTTGCGGTACGGCGCGCAATATATTTCTGGACACCTAGTGTCCAGGAAAATTTTGCGGTACGGCGCGCAATATATTTCTGGACACTAGGTGTCCAGAAATATTTTGCGGTATGGCGCGCAATATATTTCTGGACATCTAGTGTCCAGGAATATTTTGCGGTACGGCGCGCAATATATTTCTGGACACCTAGTGTCCAGGAAAATTTTGCGCTATGGCGCGCAATATATTTCTGGACACCTAGTGTCCAGGAATATTTTGCGGTATGGCGCGCAATATATTTCTGGACACCTAGTGTCCAGGAATATTTTGCGGTGTGGCGCGCAATATATTTCTGGACACCTAGTGTCCAGGAATATTTTGTGGTACGGCGCGCAATATATTTCTGGACACCTAGTGTCCAGAAATATTTTGCACTATGGCGCGCAATATATTTTTGGACACCTAGTGTCCAGGAATATTTTGCGGTATGGCGCGCAATATATTTCTGGACACCTAGTGTCCAGGAATATTTTGCGGTACGGCGCGCAATATATTTCTGGACACCTAGTGTCCAGGAATATTTTGCGGTATGGCGCGCAACATATTTCTGGACACCTAGTATCCAGGAATGTTTTGCGGTACGGCGCGCAATATATTTCTGGAAGCCTAGTGTCCAGGAATATTTTGCGGTACGGCGCGCAATATATTTCTGGACACTAGGTGTCCAGGAATATTTTGCGGTACGGCGCGCAATATATTTCTGGACACCTAGTGTCCAGGAATATTTTGCGGTACGGCGCGCAATATATTTCTGGACACCTAGTGTCCAGGAATATTTTGCGGTATGGCGCGCAATATATTTCTGGACACCTAGTGTCCAGGAATATTTTGCGGTACCGCGCGCAATATATTTCTGGACACCTAGTGTCCAGGAATATTTTGCGGTACGGCGCGCAATATATTTCTGGACACCTAGTGTCCAGGAATATTTTGCGGTACGGCGCGCAATATATTTCTGGACACCTAGTGTCCAGGAATATTTTGCGGTATGGCGCGCAATATATTTCTGGACACCTAGTGTCCAGGAATATTTTGCGGTACGGCGCGCAATATATTTCTGGACACCTAGTGTCCAGGAATATTTTGCGGTATGGCGCGCAATATATTTCTGGACACCTAGTGTCCAGGAATATTTTGCGGTACGGCGCGCAATATATTTCTGGACACTAGGTGTCCAGGAATATTTTGCGGTATGGAGCGCAATATATTTCTGGACACCTAGTGTCCAGGAATATTTTGCGGTACGGCGCGCAATATATTTCTGGACACCTAGTGTCAGGGAATATTTTGCGGTATGGCGCGCAATATATTTCTGGACACCTAGTGTCCAGGAATATTTTGCGGTACGGCGCGCAATATATTTCTGGACTATGGAGCGCAATATATTTCTGGACACCTAGTGTCCAGGAATATATTGCTGTACGGCGCGCAATGTATTTCTGGACACCTAGTGTCCAAATATTCAAAATATTCCTGGACACTAGGTGTCCAGAAATATATTGCGCGCCATACCTGGAATATAAAAATATTCCTGGACACTAGGTGTCCAGAAATATATTGCGCGCCATACCTGGAATATAAAAATATTCCTGAACACTAGGTGTCCAGAAATATATTGCGCGCCATACCGCAAAATATTCCTGGACACTAGGTGTCCAGAAATATATTGCGCGCCGTACCGCAAAATATTCCTGGACACTTGGTGTCCAGAAACTCTGGCGATTTCTTATGCAGAAATACAGCACGATAACAGTGATGTCAGGAATGAACTGAAAGAAATAAAATCACTGTTAAAGGATTATGAAAAATCGGTAGAGTTTACAACGAACAAATACGACGAAATAACGAATTCACTTGCAAAAAATAACACATTATTGCAAGCACTGATGAAGGAACTAGAAGACTACAAAAAACAAATTGCATCAAATTGCATGCCTACAGACAAGTCAATACTCTAGAACAAAAACACATTGACAAAAACGTAGGAATAAAAAATGTTCCATTGTTAAACAATGAAAATGCTTTTGATATTATTAAAGCAATAGGTGAAACGATTGAAGCCGAGGTAACTGAAGGCGATATCGATGACATCTACGCGTATCCAGACAGAAAAAATAGACAACTGAAAAATATTGTTGTGAATTTTGCACGGAAACAAAAAAAAACTTCATTCCTGGAGAAATCCAAGCAAAAAAGAATAGTGAAATACGGAGAGATTTGCACTAAATCAAAACATTTTTATCAACAAACAATCGACACAACACTTCAAGAAAATTCTTTGGTTAACTAAATCGAAAGCAAGAGCTGTCAATTGGAAGTATGTTTGGTACAGGAACGGTAAAGTTCTTGCGAGAAAAAATGATGGAGACCGTATTGTTGATATACACTCAATCGACGATATGGAAAAAATGTCGTACACAGATGTTTTTACTCGCAAGATCGTAAACACACTAGTGTACAAAAAAAAAACACACCAAAAATGGAAAGCGAAACCAATGATATCGTAATTATAAATCTGAATTTTAAAAGACTCAAGTCACAAGAGGATGCGTGCAATTTTATAAAAAATAAAAAATATAATAAAAATGAATTTTCGTGTATGTCGTTAAACATAATATAATATAATATGGGTGGCGCGACAGTCCGAGGCGGACCTGGGCTTAGCTTCTCAGCAACCACTCGTGCGTGCTTTTGTTCTTTCACGAGTGGAAGGGACCTACAGTCCGAACGGCGAAATTGAGAAGCTTTTTCTAGACAGGAATACTCTTTGAGCATTGTCAGTGACTCGAAAGAGGTGGAAGCCGTGAATTATGAAAGTTGGTAGATTCGGGATTCGAACCTGGCACCCTCTGCGTAGGAGTCGACGCACTTACCCACTACGCCACGGCGACCAACCGTTAAACATAAGGTCAGTGAGAAAAAACTGGAACGCTTTTATGTTGTATGTTGATGATTTCCTGTCAAAAATAGATGTAATAATGTTGCGCGAAATAAATATAAAAAAGGAAGAAAACCACTTGTATCAAATTGAAGGATATAATGGTGAATTTTTTAACCGAAGCAACTCAGGAGGAGGAGGAGTTGCAATATATGTTAAAAATGATGTCTTCTTTGAAAAGGTGCAAATAATTTCTTGCATGTATGAAAACGTGTGTATCAATGTCAAACGTGGTAACTTTGAGGCCTCAATAATTTATGAGACTAATGTAAAAAGCTGCATTCGTGAATTCAGTGACCATATTGATGCAATTGGAGTGAAAAGAAACCTCATAATCATGGGAGACACAAACATTAACATCAAAGACGAAACTAATGCAGATGTCTGTGAATATCTTTCGACGATAGCATCAAAAGGTATTTTCAATTCAATATTCTCGTATACTCGTGTTGATCCAGCAAGAAATACGAAAACTCTGATTGATCACAATTTGGTAAGAGTAAAACATGCGGCCATCAACTCAGCGGTAATCAAACTATGTGTTTCGGACCACTATGCCCTGTACTGCGGCGTAGATACTGATGACATATACGCGAAGAAATCGGATAGAGAGCACAAAATCTCAACACATATTTTATCCGAAAAAATTAGTAATTTTAACTGGGATGAGCTAAATTGTTTTGCAGATACAAACGAACTCTATCAGCATTTTCAGCAAACGATGAATAATTTGGTAGCAATGTCAAAGGTAAAGAAGAATAAAAGAAGCACTCAACATAATTGGATTACCGCGGAATTGATGAACGACTGTAAGGAAAGGGATAGGTTGTACAGACGATATAAAAATAACAGACAAAATGAAGACTACCACAGAGATTACAAAACATATCGAAACGAGCTGAACAAAAAAATAGCAAGGACAAAACTCACTTCCATAGACAGAAATTCCAACTCTATAAAAGTGATCCAAGGGAGACTTGGAATCTCGTTAATTCGATACTGGGTAGGAAGAATATTAGTCTGGATGACGTCTTAAAAAATAACTTCCTGAGCGAAAGCAATATGAAAGACCTGACCAATAGATTTGCTAAAACATTAACGTCAGAAGTGAGAAACACAGTGCATGAATGTACACACCAAACATATTCTGGTTATACAAGAGGTGTACAGCATTCCATCTATGTTGAACACGCATCTGTTGTGGAGGTATTCAATATCCTAAGATCTCTGAAAGGCAACAAATCGGCGGGGATAGACGGAATAAGACCTATAGACCTGAAAAACAACGCACAAGTACTATCTCCAGTGATAACAAAACTTATCAACATGAGCTTAGATCAGGCATCAATTCCAAACACGCTAAAGACCTCAATAGTTAGACCGCTTCACATAAGCGGCAAGAAAAGTGAGGTCCTGAACTACAGACCTATTTCAATCTTACCGGCTGTCGACAAAGTTTTGGAAGATGTGATGGCAAGAAAACTTCACGAATTCCTCGAAAAATACAACCTTCTCAATGAAAATCAATTTGGATTCCGTAAAGGCAAAAGCATTAACAGACTGTTAGAAAAACTTTGCAAACAACATATACCAAAGCCTGGACCAAAACCATAATTCAGTAGTTGTATAATAAAAACAATAATAAAAACAGTGTCATGCTCCAACTTTACTAACCCTTTAGGTTAGGTTAGGTTCTGCTAGTGGCTTCACCAGCACACTTAGACAATATTGGTCCATTGTGATACCCCTAGTCGGACTACTACCACTGATTGACTACTCCAGTGATAGTGGCGTTAATATGATCCCAACGGCAAATAGTGACTGGACCAGATTTTGAAAACCAGATAAAGGCGTATTAACTTAACTTTCACTGGAATTCGAACCGGGGACCCCGCTAACCAGGGCCAGGCACTCTACCAACTGCGCCATGCAGTCGTTTTTGAACGACCTTTAACTATCAGCTGTCAAATTTGTTCCGTGCTGCCAACAATATATTTCATAAATGGCGGTAAATTCAAAACGTGCATTACATCCTTTCGTGAACACCCTTTATGATCAACTGAAGTACCTGTTCCTTATTCATTTAGCAAAACACTCGTCATTACGTTACCAATACGCCTACGTGGCCTACATTCAAATGAGCGTATTTCACACTCCGATTCGCAGCAATCGGGCAAGACGATAAATTATTTTTCCAAGCGGTTAAGGACACAGCGAACCGTGAAGTTTCAGCTTAGATTCGGAGGAATGAATAAAGCTCGGTCATTAAAACTTTTATTGCTGCCACGGGAGACGTTTTAATGGCGCGTATTTCATCGAAGAAGTGCCCATGAAATCAAGGAGCACCCACTATGACGCGGGTGATTGGGTCGTGGTCACTTGGCAAAAAAAAGTTCGCCGTCTACATTCAACCAACGTTGCACTCAGTCTAGCCGGGCCTCCTAAAGTCTCGGTGAAGAGGACGAAGCTTCAAATCATCGCCAAGTCATGAATATTGTCCGAATTGCCTTGAAGAAGTGAGTGAGAAACAATAAAGGCCTCCTTAAGAGGGGGCGTCGATAAAATGTGCTCCTATGGCCTCCCAAGACAGAGGCCTGCACTCATGTGTTCTCCAAATGTTCATTTCATTAGCTGTTCTCGTTCACGACTTCCATCTGGCATCCACTTCCGGTACTTTAAGATGCCACTTCGGCCCACTCCTGGAAAACAGCAAATATCCTTGATAATGTTTCTTTTGGTGTTTACATCGTTTTCAGAGCCCACTCAACGAAAGCAATCCTGCACTCGAAGCGGCCTTTGAAGGGCCTTTGAAGAAATGAAATGGTCCACAAATGATTTTCAGTGTAAACACACACACAACAAGGAGCCTCCACGGGCGGCCATTAAAGTCAATTACACCGTCATTCGCCTCCTTTGAGATCACACGCAGAGTGAGAGTGAGAGCCCGAGAATAGAAAACTAAAACATTTACCCGTACCCCCCACACACAACAGCACAACAAATGGGAGGCGATAAGTGGTCCTGGCAAATGGCACTGGAATCCGTTTGGCTCCACTCCCCGGGGGGAAAGGAGTGATCCGATATTGCATTGTTGAGATTCCGGCTCGGGGACGAATGTGTGGCAGGACACCGAAACCCGAAATAATTGAAACCGGTCCGGATGGCTGTCCGTGATGAAATGAAATATTGAAGGACAACTCGTTGATATGGAACGATGTGTTCTAATTGACCTTAAGCTTTGGTGGCTGATTGAAAGATATGCGGGGTCGTGTGGGGACATTTCGTTTTCATTTTTTTCCAGGAATTTTTATTGCTCGGACAGATGTCAATAAAATATCGCCTGAGGGCCTGTGGATGGTCTTCAATGGACCGAGCAAATGTGACTCCACTTGAGTTGCTTGAGTTGAGTGCTGCGGTAAAAGGCCTTCGGATTGGAGAGCAAGAGTGGCATTGTAATTGACTTGAAGATGGAAAGGGGTAGAAAAAGAACAACTTGACATTTTTAGTTTGGTGCGCTATTTTAGCACATCGCATACTGAAGCGGCAGGAGGTACCTGTAAATAGCTGATCCGGCCACGCGTTCCTGTGGCTCTGTAGATATTGTACACTGAATCAATACACCCTTGCAGTGATGTCATGGCGATCAATGGTTGATTGGCCGGGAAATAATACCCGTGTGGCATAGTGACGTGCATACGGCAACTGACCGTCCTGAGCGTATTATTCATGCACATGTCGCGGACTGCCGATGCACATTTTGTTGTATTCTGCCAACACTCTATAATATATTCCTTGGAGTGGATTATCAATCGCTCAGATTTAACTTTGACATTGCAAGTGCAAGCCGCACTTTAATCCTTCTTCTTCTTATTCTTCTTCTTTATTTGGCCCTTTATGGATGTTGAGGTGTGGGAGCCGCGTGCTAGCTACATAGAGATTACGTCCCGTGACAAAGTCCACCAGCCTGAGTCCGTTATCGGATGTGGTGTCGTGCAGGCTGTGTTTTCCGATGACTTTGGCAAAGATGTCTTCCTTGCCCAGCTTTGCATTCAAATCTCCTAGAACGATCTTGGTGTCGAAGCTGGGGCACTGATCGTAAGTCCTTTCTAGGAGATCATAGAAGTCAGTCTTGCTGTTGTCATCTTTGTCATCTGTCGGGGCGTGGGTGCAAATCAGACTGATGTTCCCGAATTTAGCCTTGTGCGGATTGTTATGAGGCGTTCGCTTTTACAGACAAAGCTAAGTCTACCTCGAACAACAAATCCACATCCAAATAAGCGCATCTCCCTGTTGCAATCACCGTAGTAGATGGCCCGGCACATTCCACCGCACTTCCTGCATTGCGGTAATGTCTGCTTTGTAGAAGTCCAGGGCCTCCGCGAGTTCTTCGGCTGCAAGTGGTCTGTTAAGGGATCTAACATTCCACGTGCAGGACCGAAAATTGTTGTCCTTGTAACGTTTGCTGGGGTCGTCAACATTAATTCCGTCCGTATCCGAGGCAGTTGGTTGTCTCTGAACCATTATATTTTTACGTGGTGAGGGAGTTAACCCCACGCACAACCCCCAACTGGGAGGCCAGGCCCTATTCTTTAACCCTCGGGCGGAGGGTCCAGGTTTACCCGGAGTCGGTAACCTCGCTGAGGCTGTGAGCGCCGCCGTTGTCCCTAAAACTATAGGGAACTTCCGCCGCCATCTCAATTCCAAGGCCCCGACCTGGCCTTGAAAGAACCTTCTAGACCTGTGCTCCGAAAATGTCGAAGTAGTTCTTGAAGGACTGCGCAGCAGGTAACTCCTTCTGACTGGAGCTTCGGATGCCGCCGTTGGCCAGACAGTTTCCAGATCCTTCGCCGCCATCCATAAAGAGAGATGAGCCCTGGTACAGGCACACTCTCCCCTCTCTCTCGTCCGCAGCCACCAACGACGTCCCACGGGGGTTGGTTACCCCATCTTCGATCGAAGGTGCTCACCACGTGGAGGTGAGAGTAGGAGTTCGCTGATAGAGGCCAACTGCAGACGTTCGTGCCTGCATGAGATGCCATATCAACGCTTCTAAATCTTTAATCCTAGCTTTAATCCTAGCTTGAAATGTAAGCGTCTTCGTATTTGTATTTCCCTTTCAAAATTGTTTCAAAATTCTGTGTCAAAAAACTGTCAGCTTAATTCACATCAAACGTTTTCTGAAACTATCCATTTTTAAGTATGTCTATAATATAAATATGTCCCATCCACAAAAAAGGCGATCCGACCTCTTGCAACAACTATAGAGGTATATCCCTGATATCCCTCAATGTCGCGAGATTCTGTCCAGGGTACTGTGTGGCCGTCTAAAGCCGTTTTGCACCGCTAATCTAAACTAATCGGCACGTACCAGTGCGGCTTCCGTCCCGGCAAATCAACAATAGACCAAATCTTGAGACTAAAGCAAGTCCTGGAAAATGCCAGCGAGTTTCATATCAATCAACGCACCTCTTTTTCGAGTTTAAAGGCGCATACGACAGCATTCATAGCAAGGAGTTATTCGGTACGATGGCCTAATTCGGGATCCCGAGCCGTTTGAAACCTGCACCGGATTTCGGCAAGGAGCATCTCCTTCCCCTGTCGTGTGATTTCTTCAATTTGGCACTGGAGAAGATAGTGCTGCGGACACCTATAAACACAGAAGGCACTGTCTTCCACAAGTTAGTCCAACTGTTGGGATATGCAGACTACATCGACATCGTCGCTAGTTCCCAACGTACCGTAGTGGAAGCAAGAAGAAGCGAAGCGAGCTGGTCTCAAGGTCAACGAGGGTAAAACTAAGTATATACTGTCGACCAAAAAACAATCCGTCACACACCACCTAGGACAAAATGACCCAATCGACAGCTACAATTTCGAGGTAGTAAAAGAGTTTGTCTACCTCGGGGCAAACGTAAACTCCACAAACGACATCACTGTGGAGATCCAACCTAGAAGCGCCCTTGGCAAGCGATAGTACTTCGGTTTGTCGCAACAGCTGGGCTCAAAACTCCTGACTCAAAGGACCAAGATCGTGCTCTACAAAAGTCTTACTTTCGTGTCCTGCTATATGGAGCCGATGGACGATAAGCAAAACTGCTGAGCTGATTCCCGTCTGCGAAGAAGGCGAATGGTGGAGAAGATACAACCGCAAACTCCACGAGCTGTACCAGGATGTGGATGTAGTCCGGAAGGCAAAGATCCGTCGTCTGTACTAACTCGGCCACATCGAACACATGGACACCAACGCTCCAGCTATGAGAGTCTTTGAATCCGAGCCTCCTGGTTCGAGAAGGAGAGGAAGACCGAATCTCCGGTATAAAGACCAAGTAATTGCGGATGCAACACAGCTTGGTCTTGATGACTGGAAGCAGCGTTCCCAGGACCGTCAGAATAGGAAAGCAGCCATCACTTAGGCTCGGACCCTGCATGGGTCGTCAGCCTGATAAGTAAGTAAGTATATAATATATAGATTTCGGTAAGA
This sequence comes from Eristalis intricaria, assembly GCA_964034865.1. NCBI lineage: Eukaryota > Metazoa > Arthropoda > Insecta > Diptera > Syrphidae > Eristalis > Eristalis intricaria. The sequence continues at coordinate 31,192,394 of OZ035876.1, read as the reverse complement.
TATGTTGCTTATACAATTTTTGACCACCGTTCAATGCAATTGTCATTACAAGAATCGTAATGTAAGCAACATGTTATAGAGAAATGTCAAATCATGGAATGTGTATACCAGTTTTATACCAATTTCTTACTACACTTTTCATTAAACATCTTCTTTCCAAACGAGTCGGTTGTTATTTTATCTTACAAGTAACTAGAAATTGCAAACATTTTTAAAAAAGGATTAAGGAAATCGGGAAATTCGTTCTCAAGTTATCGCAAAACCCAGGGAAACAGGGATTAATTTTTGTATACACTGATGGACAAAAGTATTCGGCACATGGATATATCCGACTTAAAACGTTAATGAAATCTAAATGACCCAACCGATTTCTTATTATTATATCATCTTTCTCTTCTATACATATATTCCACTCATTGTTCGAAAAGAGCCCACACATTTTTGCTAGAAATTTGATAATGGTAAGTTATTGAACAGATAAACACAAATTTGTTGATTGAGTATGTTCACCGACTGCATTCCCGAACGAAAGGGTTAAGTTAAGTAAGGAAGTTTATAAATAGGTTATGCAGCTTGGATTTTATTACAATTTACAGCCAGCAGCACTCAAATGCCGAATACTTCTGTTCATCAGTGTATATAAAATTTTATTTTCATTTGTTTCGAAAAGCCATCCTACTGCTAAATTCACAAATCTAAAATAGTTGGGACATTCTAGTTGAAAAATCAGGTATTAGTTTCCAAATTTTTAAAATTTAGATTTAAAAAAACTCGAAGTCCTTTCCTGGGAGCGATGAGACGTTCCATGTGCCTATCCTAAGTCGATGCCTTTGTCCGTTGCCACTTGATCCCCGCATGGCGTGACTTCCTCCCACCCCTGCAATGGCTCACAAGGCCATTGACGGGTGCTCGTAGTAGCTTCGGGCTAAGCCCGACCGGCTTCCGAGCGGCACAGTACGGCCACCAGACGCTCGCAAACTGTCACTATTCAGGCCTAGCTCCAAATGGGAACCTGGCACACCAGAGTAGGCAATATCCGAGGCCAATCGTTTTCTGTTTGTCATCATGGGGGCTTGCGCTTCGTTAGCCAGGTTTGGGCTGAAAATAAATCCTGTTGGCTGTTCCCAAACCTGTTGCCCGCCCCGACCACGAGGAGGTCAGCTGCCGGGGGGCGAATACAAGCTGCTGAGATGAGATTTCTTCGTGCTGTGGTGGGAATTACTTGCCGAGATAGGGTGAGAGACAGTATAGTGAGCAAATAGAGAATAGAGAACTCAAAGTTAGGCAGCTGCTTCTTCGAACGGAAAGAGCCATGCTTCGTTGGCTTGGTCACGTAGCACGTATGTCCCCACCATCACGACTCCCGAGGCGGGCGTGGAATGGTAGGCGACCACTTGGCAGACCCAGGATGAGATGGTTGGACCAAGTCCATACGCTCGCCTGGTTACGCTTGGGCATAACCACTAATGTTAGTTAGAGTCGATTGCGAAGGATCGAGTTGCCTGGAGATCTGTCGTGCGTGGTTTACCCCCGAGATGATGAAGATGAGACTTGAAAAAATAATAAAAACACATACGTATACAAAATAGCAGTCTTTAATAATGCAAAATAGCACAGAAAGGCGGTCTATGCCACCGCAAGGTACTTATGGTACGTAAAGGGGAAAACAATTAAGCTCGTGCATAATTAAGGTGAGTGCCCAGAACTGTTTATCCTCATCTTATTGAGATCGGTATGGCAAAGGCGGATTAATAATAATAATAATATTAGTGGCGCGACAGTCCGAGGTAAACCTAGGCCTAGCTTCTCAGCAACCACGTGTGTTGTGCGTGCTATTGTTCTTTCACGCGTGGAAGGGACCTACAGTTTAATGCCGACTCCGAACGGCGAATTTGAGAAGCTTTTTCTAGACAGGAATACTCTTTGAGCATTGTCAGTGACTCGAAAGAGGTGGAGCCGTGAATTATGAAAGGTGGTAAATTCGGGTATCGAACCTGGCACCCTCTGCGTAGGAGTCGACGCACTTAGCCACTACGCCACGACGACCACGGAAAGGCGGATTAAACAACACCAAAAACTATTGCGAACATTACGTGAGAGGGCTTTTACAAATACCCTTACCACTATTAAAAAATAAAAAATATGTAGTATAATGTAGAAAAAAAATATATACAGTCAATCTAATTCATATTCGTACAGCAAGTGGGAAATTAAAATCTTAACTTTGCAAAAGAGCACCAATCCAAGGATTTTGAATTTTGGAAAACTGTAATTCTTACACATGAATCCAAACTTAATGTCTCGGGATCGGATGGACGGCAAATGGTATGGCGAAAACCAAATACCGAGCTTCTACTTGAAAAACCGTCGCAACAGTAAAGCATGGTGGCGGATCGGTGATGGTTTTGGGTTGTTTCTCGGCACCTGGGGTGGGAAAACTCCATATTATTGACGGAATAATGGACAAGAGGAAATATATTGATATTTTACAGCTAAATTTGGCAGGAAGCGCACGAAAATTGGGTCTGCGCAACGATTTCACTTTTTACCAAGACATTGCTCCAAAGCATAAAGCTCACATTACCCGGATGTGGCTCCTATACAATCGTCCTAAATTGATGGAAACTCCACCCCAGTCACCGGATATTAACCCCATCGAAAATTAATGGGACCATTTAGACCAGCAAATAAGAAAATTACCAATTAGAAATGCAACAGACCTAAAAGAGAAGATAGTGCAAGAATGGGAACAAATTTCGGTTGAAACTACCAAAAAACTTATCTAATCCATGCCAAATAGGCTTAAGCATGTAATAAAAATAATGGATATGCCACAAAACATTAAAGTTTGTTAAATTTCTTGTTTCTTGCCAAAAAAAAAGTTATTTGTATGAATATGAATTTGTCGTCTATTAATTGTTTCTTTTTTTGATTTTGTTATTAAATGTGCTTGTTGTGTTTGACAAAAGATGTTCACCAGATCTTTGATTCTACAAACAAATGACATTGGAAATTATAGTGGTTCTTGCGTAAATCAAAAAAAAAAGTTATTTTTTTCCTACTGTACGAATATGAGTTTGATTGACTGCCCGATCAAATTTCTGCAAAGAAAACAAAAACTGCCCACAATAGCAACTAGCCCAGCTACAACTGCAGCAAGGAAAACCTCATCGCATCTTTAGTGGCCCGCATTATCCATCGCCGGGGCAAGACACGCACGATCTTCAGCTCCCGCATTCTGGGTTCTGGGTTTACCTAGAGTTCGCCTACCTGATAGAATCGCATTCAAGTCGATACCGTTGGTCTTTTATAGCTGCAGACACTGGTTTGTGCATGGCTTGACTCGACTTTCTCGGTTTTTTTTTCTTCCTAAGAAGCCGGTGGGCTTGTTTCCTTTGCCATTTTTCTCAGAGCTCACTAACTTCGCTAGATGTTCTTTGCACCGTTGACTTCTAGGTTTACAGCATCGATGCACTCCTTGTCAAACCATAGGGGTTTCCCAGTCGCCAGCTTCTTGTTATCGTCATCAATCTTCTTTGATTGTTTGTGGCGATTGGCCTCGAACTAATAGAGGGCCTCTGGGAGACCTGCGTCAACGATGCTATGTAAGTCATCCTATTCCATGCCTTTTTTACCGCGTGACTGTTTTCAATTGAATTAGAGTTGATAGTGTTGGTGTGTGTTTTATGGACTGAGGCCTTGTACGCCACCAAATTCCACATTCTTTTTCTGGCACTCAAATGTCAATTGGCTTCCTTTCATTAAAATTAATACACACTAAACCAGCTGACAGGGGGTCGCCATGGCGTTGTGGGTTAGTGTGTCGACTCCTACGCAGAGGGGGCCATGTTCGAATCCCCACCTCTTTCGAGTCACTGACAATGCTCAAAGTGTATTTCCTGTCTAGAAAAAGCTTCTCAACTTAGCCGTTCGAAGTCGGCATTAAACTGCAGGTCCCTTCTACTCCTGAAAGAACAAAGCACGCACAACACGAGTGGTTGCTGAGAAGCTAAGCCCTGGTCCGCCTCGGACTGTCGCGCAACCAATATTATTACTATATTATTAAATCAACTGACCACATCAGTCAGTCAAGCAGTCGCGTCCGTCCCCTAGAACCAGGTGAATCCTCTCAGACTTCCGCTCCCGCATCTCGACGAATCAAAGCAATCAGATTTTCCTAAAACAAATACCACACATCCCACATGTCGAACTTTCCTGGAATCACGAAGCAAAACTAACACAGCAGAAAGGATAACAACGTCCTGTTCATTTGAGCGCGATCCTGTAACGCCACTCAATCTGAACTCTCAGCCGAGCCGCAGCCTTCAGCACAAAACCAACGTGAACAGTGAACGACAAAAAGGATAGAAAGATGAAAAATTAAATAATAAGCCCCACACGCCCGCCCCCCACAGCCACTTGACAGAAGAATAGAAGTGAGTGAGTGTATGTGTGTGTGAGAGGGTAGGCCACTCATCGGCGTCCCCCTTTCAGAGTGTAGAGGTTGTGCTGATGAGAGGATAATAATGACGATAAATCCTTGGCCTACTATGCGTCGAGTATCATTCGCTTGGAAACTATGAAACACACACTGGCACACAATGGCCACTTGGACTGCCACTCCCGGGCTGAAGAAATTAATGTGCACGCACACAGGTCGCTGCACGTTCTTGCCGAGTGCCATCACCCGCAAACTAGGTCTATAGGCATTCAATTAAGAATCAAAATGACACACAATTGTGGCTGCAGTGCCGCCAAGGCGCACTCCCGGCAATGCGTGAATAAATTTGCCAATCTCAAGTCTCAAGAAAGCACTAATCCCCGCCCGCGCTGGCGGAGGGGCTTCGGATCAAAGTGAGCACGATTCGCAGCCATCACATCCTTTCGCATTTGCATGACATGACAGCGCCAGCAGCAGCGACAGCGCCAGCGGCACTTCCCTTGCGACGGGGAACTCAGCTGAAAAGTTTGTGGATGTGGGCCTTTGTGTGTGTTGTTCCTCCGGCAACCTTGGTTGAAATGCAAATCAGAGCAAAGGAGCTGGGACATGAGTGAATTCCGTCACATGCCGTCAACGTCGTCGTCGTGGCACTCGCAAAAAGCTGGGGACTCGAGGAATTGGCGAGAGAGGCCCACTGACTGAGGAGACTGCGGTTTTGAGGAGCAGTCAGTGCCGCAGCCCTCGGCACTCGGGTGTTTGTCATGCGAAATTGATTTTTTTTTTTTCAACGACCTTGAGGGCAATTTGTTCAAGGACGAGATGTGATGACAACTTCAATCATTATCCCTTTTGAAGTAAATCTCTGTAATCCTTCGGTGTCTGCTGTGAACGCTACGGCGGAGTGGGGAAAGAGAAGAGAGCTTGTAGACGAGATAGTTGACTGAAACTCTCTGGAATGCCGCCAACTGGAATGTAGATGGGTTTTGTGTGAATCTGTTGTGGAAGGAGTTTGTGTTCTATTGTCGCTATACTTTCGATTTGTGGCTAATGACTTCCGATTTTTGTATAATTTTCTCAAGGATAACTGTTGAAAGCCGGCATTCTGCTTGCCCTTGGTGGCTTTCATCGAAAACTCTTTGGCCGCGTAACAAGGCTTCAGGATTCAGAGTCATCCTCTGTAATGTCTTGTAGTCGAAGGCCTGTATTCACTCCCTCGATTACGGTCGTGCGCATCTTTCAGATCTTAGCCCAACTTCGTCCAGTCATCCCACGTTCCTAGATTGTGGCGCCTATACTTACAAGATCAATTGATCAGCGCGACGGTGCCTTGTTCCCAGCATAATCTAAATCTAAAGCATAATAATAGAAGTAGGAAGCTTACTCGACGTCATTCCGCGTGTGTTAGGAATGTTGAAGCCAGTCGTGACGGCCTGTTTTTCAGCCAATCAGCGGCATGTCAAAGACTTGAAAGAGAGAGTCGAATGATTCCGAGACCATTCTTCCTGAACTTTGACGAAACCTCCTCGGCAGCCATTCACAGCCACCCGCTGCATCTATCCGCTTTGCAACCTCCTAGAAATGCTGCAGGATCTCTCCAATTTCCCGCTCAGAGCTAGACATCGCGGAATGTTTCAACTCAGCAGCTGATCACTTGGAAATCCTGCAGCAAGAAACGCAAGGCAGATGTCTTTGAACGTCAAAGTCAGACACTAGCCGACATTTCACATCGCCGTAGCTACAGCTTCCTAAGTCTCCTCCTTGGCTGGCCTTGTAAGATGCACCCCCTGCATGCGGCCCCGTCTCGAGGCGCTGGCCACCCTCGCCACCTTCCGGCAACTGCAACCAATTATATTGAAATTCCTCAACGCATGTATTTTAAATTGAAAACGAAAAATACACAGTATTCGCTACAGCATCGCAAATTCCAATTGCAAGCTCAGGAGGGAGGTGCAAAATTGCTTACCCCGCGCTCAGCACGCGTATATATTCATGAGATGAGCTCATTAACAATTTAAATGCTGGGAAATGTTTCACAGATTAAGCACTCAGTGCACTCAAGATGTCTCTGTGTTCTCAGGGAATGATGGTAGTTCCACATGTTCCACATGTGGACACACCAATTGTGGGACTTAAAAATTTCAAAGTGTGTTAGATTTGGAAGAAAATGGGTGGCAATTTTTGAGAAATTTCACACATTAAGTTAACGCTTTACTTTAAATGAAAAGAAGCAGGTACTTTACCGACGACTATCGTCCCTTTGATTCACTTCGATGCTTCATGTAAGACACTCACTATCGTCTCGCCTATCGTTACAGTTTGAGTGCTCTGAAAATCTCCCACGTAAAAATGACATCTGTGCTCTAATTCCTCTCAAATTTCACTACCACATTCTCATTTCATTTAACGAATAAAACTAATACAAATGTGACCTTTCACTTTAAAACTGTCTCAAAAGCAGAAATGAAGTATTACAGATATAGCCGACATCACAGCTGATTGCCTCCTAGTCCATCGTCGAATTTGAGTGCCGTTTTGACAGATATTCATGAATTTTTGACGGTTATTCACGAGATAACGTAAATGCCGTCCTCTGATTGGTCAATTCGGTTTAAGAACACGTTATAAAAAACATTTGTCAAAAATGTCAACTGGCAAGAGAGGTAGAGTCGGGCATCTCTGAAATACTTAATTTCTGCTCAAAAGTGTGGAACAAGATAAGTGTACACAATTTGTTCTCATTTCATAGGAGACATGACTGAAATAGGTATCGCCAAAAATCAGTCGTCGAGACGATAGTTAATAACAATCCGAGGCGCACCTGGGCCTAGCTTCTCAGCAACCACTCCTGTTGTGCGTCCTATTGTTCTTTCAGGAGTAGAAGGGACCTACAGCTTAATGCCGACTCCAAACGGCGAAGTTTAGAAGCTTTTTCTAGACAGGAATACTCTTTGAGCATTGTCAGTGACTCGAAAGAGGCGGAGCCGTGAATTATCAAAGGTGGTAAGTTCAGGTATCGAACCTGGCACCCTCTGGTAGGAATCGACGCACTTACCCACTACGCCACGCCGACCCGAGACGATAGTTACTGACAGTTTTTAGCTTACGCGAAGCTGGCGAAACGAAATCTCTCAGACGCTATCGTTTTTAAATGCTTGCATGAAGCGAAACTATCGTCGAAACGCTAGCTCGAGACGATTGTCCCCTTACGCGATTACAGTGATAATCTCTGTTACAATTATTCCTAAATAATACCTAAACAGTAATCTGTCATTAGATGATTCTTCCGTAAATCCCATTGTCTCAAATGACCACGTCGATAGTTTATGTTCCCATTTAGTTTCCTCCATCAAAGCAGCAACTGATCTTGCGATACCTAAACGATCGCTTACTAGAACTCAAGACACACACCTGCCAGAAACTATATTATATCTTATAAGATTGCGTGATGCTGAAAGAAGAAAATGGCTTCGTTACAGAATTGATGCCTTTTTATATAATGTGAAGCTGTTTAACGCTGAAATTAAGCGACAAATAGCAACTTTCAGAAATATGCGTTGGAATAACTTACTTTCTACTTTTGAGAAGGCAAGTAAACCATTCTGGAAAATAACAAAAATCATTAAAAATAGAAGCTCGAATATTCCTCCGCTTAAACTAAATGATAATTTGTTTATAACTCCAATGGAGAAAGCTAATATACTTGCCGATACGTTTAGTATGAACCATACTATATCCATGCATCTTAGCGATTCAGCCACTGAGACTGAGGTTGCTGACTCTATTCAAGAACTATCCCGAACTCCAGTTTGTAATCCTTGTCAAACTAACACCAATAAAGTTAGTGAACTTATAAAAGGATTAAAGCCAAAAAAGTCACCAGGTATGGACAATATAAACAATAAACTCTTAAAAGCACTACCACCCGCTGGCATTAAATATTTAACTTTCATTTTGAATGCTTTTCTGAGAAACTGCTATTTTCCTAATTGCTGGAAAACAGCAAAAGTTATTCCTATTGCTAAACCTGGCAAACCAAAAAATAATCCCGAGAGTTACAGACCTATTAGTCTCCTTAGTTGTTTTGAGTAAGCTTTTGGAAAAACTCATTAAGGAACAAATTGATAATTTCGTAATAGCTAACAATGTTCTACGAAGCTTCCAATTTGGTTTTCGTTCTGGTCATAACACAATCCACCAAGTATTGCGTATTAAAAACCACATATCTAAAAAGTTTGGACAAAAAAAATCGACTGGTCTGGTTCTCCTGGACATAGAAAAAGCTTTTGATACGGTTTGGCACGATGCATTATGTCATAAACTGTTCAAACTTAAGCTTCCTATACCGCTTATCAAAATTATACAGAGCTTTCTTAGTTCAAGAGAATACGTCGTTAAAATTAATAAAGACATATCCTCTACCCACTATATTCAGTATGGCGTACCTCGAGGTTCTGTCCTTGGGCCTTTATTATTTAATTTATACGTATCTGACATACCTTGCCTTGGTGGAAATATTCATGTTGCCATGTTTGCAGATGACACGGCGATTTTTTCGTCTGGCTCTTTATTTGCTGATGTATACAATTCCCTGCAAGATGCTCTAAATCAATATTTAGCATATTTCAGTAAATGGAAAATTAAAATAAATTGCAACAAAACTCAAGCTGTCTGGTTTTCAAGATGTAGGAAACCGTGTTTTTTACCTAATGGTATTTAACCCATTATGTTCTCAAAAAGCATTGAGTGGTCAGACGATTGTAGATATTTAGCAATAATATTGGACAAAAAACTTACATTCCGTAAACATGTCAGCAATACGACTGATAAGGTCAACAAAATTGTCAGAATTCTTTATCCATTGGTGTGCAGGAAGTCGAAGCTCAGTAACGATAACAAAATTTTATTATTTAAATCCATTTTCCAACCTATTCTACTATATGGTGCTCCTGTATGGAGCAGTTGTGCTCGTACTCACAGAATCAAATTGCAAAGGTGCCAAAATAAAATCTTGAAAATGATGCTCAATCTTCCATGGCACCATTCAACCTTTGAACTTCATAACAACGCCAACGTTAAGACACTTGAATTTCTCACTGAGAAAATCAATAACAACTTCTTCATAAAATGTTCTACTTCTGAAAATCTTCTCATTTCACAACTTGCAGAACCATAAAATATCATAATATAAAAATGTAACTAGGTCTGTTAGAATTTATTATCCAGAAACAAGTGCAATATTAGTTTTTAAGATTCAAATAAGGGGTTTTCCTTGTAGTTTCCCCTTGATACTTCATATTAACATTCAAAATCACTCTCCTGTCTTCATATATTTTTAAGATTATAGTTGTAAAGGAAATATTGTCCTAAACCTCTAAACCACTAGTTGCAACATTAATTGTAATTATAACTGATTTTCTACTGAAATAAAATTGAATTGAATTGAATTCATTACAATTTGTTAGCTGACAAAAGAGAGTGATGCAAGCTGAACAATATCTAAGGAGGGATTCAAAGGGAATTGGAATGGAGTTGGACAAAGTACAGTGGGTTGGAAAAGTTTCGTGTCATGTCATTTTAATTTTGTTTTAATTTTATTTGAATTTATTGCTGCATATTGTAGATGTTCAAATTTCGCACAGCAGTGGATCTACTACAATTGTGATAAAGTCCCAACACGTGTACACCCTTTTTTCAATCTTGTCTGCCTATCCACATATTAACCGAGTGCATTCAGTTTTCTAAATGTATCTTATTGTGATTAACGCAATGGTGTCGCAGAAGGTTTCGATCGGGGCAAGCACACTTAGGTGAAAATGGCCTGGATTCCTTACAGACATTTGGGGGCAAGCGTTTGATCTGTCTGCATCCTGAATAATAAAGCTAACTCCAGTTGTACTCTCGAGAAGCCCAACCATCGGTGGAAAGCCCTAACCAAGGACGCAGGCGGTCCCAGCACAGGTTCATGTCCTACGAGCATCTGATCTGATCCTTGTCAAGCGGTGACTGTGATCCTATGATGACCCGGGACCTAGACCAAGTAAGTTATGACTGCTGATCACTTGGGTTGAGCAAGGTTTTAAGCACAGATTGGCATACTCTCTACAGATAAAAAAAACCTTCACCCTTTCCCGCCTGTTCTTCACAATACAGTTCGTGGCAATCAGGATCGCATAGGTTTCCGCTCCGAAAACCGACGCCAATTTACGTAATGAGGTGTGCCGTATAATGATGTCGGCCTCCATGAAGGTGGCAGACGCCAGACCCTCCATTGTTGTCTTGGAGACAGGCTTAGATTCTGGTCAGAACCAGTCTTAAATGCAGAAAAAGTCGACTTTGTATGTGTAGTGTATTATCAACATTACGGTGGACCACAACCAGTAAGCCTCTCCAGCCGGCACGATGTTTAGCCAGCTGTCTCCAACTGCGCACACCAAGTCGATTGAGGCCTTTCTACACCTGGGTGCACCATCGGTTCCGTGGGCGTCCTCTATTGCGTTGTCCCACTGGTTCGGAGTCGAAGACTCTTCGGGCTGGAGCAGTGTTGTCCATGCGCTCTACATGGCGCAGCCATCTTAGGCGTTGAATCCGTAGACGCCTGACTAGGCTCATGCCGCTGTACAGCCTGTACAGTTCGTGGTTGAATCTTCTTCTCCAATAACCATCAACGCAGACAGGACCAAAGATTGAACGCAGAACTTTTCTCTCGAAAAGACCAATTGTCCATGCCTCCCCACCATAGAGCAGGACAGGGATGATTAAGGTGTTATATAATGTTAGCTTGGTCTTTCGAGAGAGGACTCTACTACTCAATTGCCTCTTGAGCCCAAAGAAACAGCGATTGGCAAGAGTAATTCTGCGTTTAATCTCGGTACTGGTGTTGTTCGTACTGTTCACTTGCGGGCCGAGGTAGGACGAAGTCCTTCACTACCTCGAAGTTATAGCTGCCCATTCTGACGCTCTGACCAAGACGTCGATGTTGTGTGTCCTTTCTTGATGACAGCATATACTTCGTTTTGCCCTCGTTCACCGCTAAACCCATTTTGGCCGCCTCCGCTTCAATACCAGCAAGCGCTTCATTGACTGATAGCTGTGTTCTACCAATCACGTCATTATCATCCGCTTATGCTAGCAGTTGTACGGACTTCTGGAAGATCGTACCTCTAGTGTTGGCGTGTGAGTCTTGCACGATCTTCTCCAGGATGATGTTAAAGAAATCACATGACAGCGCGTCGCCTTGTCTAAATCCTTTTTTGACATTGAAGGTCTCGGTGTGTTCGTTACCAACCTTGATGGAGCAGCGAGAGTTCTGCATCGTCATCCTGCACAACCTGACGAGTTTGGCAGGAATGTCAAAACTAGACATGGCGTTGTATAGCTCGTCCCTATGCACGCTGTCATATGCGGCCTTGAAATCGATGAATAGGTGGTGGGTGTCGATCTGCATTTCTTGGGTTTTCCCAGGATCTGCCGTAGTGTGAAAATCTGGTCGATGGTGGACTTCCCCGGCCTGAAACCGCACTGATAAGGACCTATCAGGTTGTTGACGAATGGTTTCAGGCGCTCACACAAAACGGCAGAGAGGATCTTATAGGCGATGTTGAGAAGACATATCCCTCGGTAGTTGGCGCAGTTGAAGGGGTATCCTTTCTTGTCTTTTTGTCAGGGACTACTCCAAGGTATTTCGGATGTGCCCTCATTCAGTGGTTATTTGAATTCCGGAATGAATCTTTCGTTGGAGAATAGTACCAAATCTGATTCTTTTTTTTGCAGCTAAGAGCTAGCTTCGGCCAGACAGGTTATTGAACGTGATATGTATGAAGAGCTTCAGCTGTTCAGTATTTATGTAAACCTGTGTTAGTCGCCCTGGCGTTCCTTTTGGGTTCGATTCCTAGTACGACAAACAATTTTCACGGCGCCACCTCTTTTGAGTTACTGACAATGCTCAATACAGAGTTAGAAATTCGGCGTATAACGGTTCGCACCCTCCTCTCATTTGAGAACAAAGACGTACAACACTGGCCTGGCGGAAGGAATTGGGAGTGGACTGGGGTCCACGACAACAATTGCCTATGGTGCCTATGACTATTCAAGGACCAATGTCTCGTCACCGGTAACCATCAACATTAGTTAGGCCCAAATGAAGCATTTCCATTCTTTCAATGCATGCTTCAATGCAATCAATGATTTGCTATTATTGCAACTAATCAATCGACTCTTCTCTTGTCCGAGAAATCGCGTATTCTGAACCGATCTAACCGAGACGCCATGTTTGGCTGCTGATGGTGTAACTTCTCTGATGCTTTGTCAGGGAAGCTGGTGGGTGGTATCGCTGCATGCCTTAGTTGGATAACAGAACTAAGGCGTGTTTCGATGCTTCTGTAACCACACATCGACCAGGTTCAGTTCAGCGTTTTGAAACAAATATATTTAAATATTTCGAAATTATTGAACGATAGCAAGCTCTCGACGGTAACTTTGTTCTTTCGGTCAAAAGTTGCGCCAATGACTATAACTGATCCAAAGAGTGCATTTTTCCAGGCTTTTTTATTGCCTGAAGCTATTGATTCCACCAGATAGGTTGGGTTATGTTAGAGGCTGATAAGCCCCGTCTCACTTAGGACCCATTGCGATTCCCATGGGCCATGGGGGTGAGTCAACCTCCTAGTTGTTGAAAATATAACAAAAAATGTACTGTATTTACTTTTATGTCATATCGGTTGTATATCTAAGTAGCCTTTGAAGTAACCCTTGTGTATCTAAGCATCCAATGATTTGCAACGCCTCTTACTTTAAATTTCTTTGATGCATTGTATATGTCATTTATATTTGTTTCTATTCTTTATTAAATTGAAGTCTGTGCAGAACTACACATCGTGCTTTTTATTACTAGTTTCTATTATACTCCTATTCCTGGTGCCTATGATGTTGTTGTTCACCTATTGTCCAGTCATCCCGAAATGACAGACATTGGCAAAGGTAGTGACGAGTAAGTCCCATTTTGATTCCATGGTACTTCAGATGATTATGTCGAGTCAGGCGTCCGTCTACCATTCGCAGCAACTGTTTGTCCCATTTTAGGAGCTTGTCGCTTTTTGCACTATTGAACTTAGATCATAACATCGGAGTGTTCTCACCGTGGTTAGAGAGCTGCACTTTTCATGTGTCAGCACTATGATTTTATTATCCAATTTTTTTTGATCGTCTATAGGAGGTTGATTAATCATATGATCGCCTGAGATGTGTCAGTTTAATCATCGCTGACTGTGTCGCCCTGGCTTGGGACTCGGAAAACAGAAACATAAGCTCTTCGAAGCAGCAGGAGACTAGCCTGGACTTGATTTCTGTTCCCGAAACCAGACATGAGCTTCATCAATGCAAAAACATTTGAAATGTTCAATATTATCTAATACATCAACCACACCTACAAATGCATGAACAATAGCGATCAGGGTCGAATATCGCAAGCCACATACACCAACCTAATGATTGAATGAATAAATTCTGGAATGAACACAAAGAAAATAATGATTGGAAGCATTGTCTTTATCTATTAACCAGCTTATTTCACAAGTGCCGATGAATATCTCGGGTATCTTACGCGGGTATAGGATTTGTTGTTAGTGTATTTTATACATACAAACTCAGTCGAACTTCGATTATTCGAATGTATTGATAACTCGAACAGATTATTTGGCGTCACATTCGATAAGTCAAGTTCCCAAATTCTGCGTATTCTACAAGTTCGTTTTAAAAGGAATCGCATTTGTATGTTCCTTTGACTTTTTATAGACAAAATCGCGGTTTTTGTGAATTGATTCTGATCGAGGGAAGAGGATGAAATTCCTTTGATTTTCAGAACTGAAATGAGGAAGAAATTCAACTGCAGATAGAATTTTAAGCTTGAACAAGGTCGAGAAATATGCAAGGTTGTGGTATGACGATTTTCTGCAAGTGAGAGACGATATTGTTACTTAGGAGTTTCCCACAAATGAAGAAACTTTTGAGATAAATATTCATATGTGAATCCGAATCGTCTCAGCTTGACAATAACGATGACAGTGGCAGTGATGTAATAGGGAAAGACTTGGCGATAATTGAGGCTGATTTGACTCAACCAACTTCAAATGAGTTGGTTGCTAAGTCATTACTCATTTTGCGTTTATATTATAAGACTCATGAAACAACAAATTATTCTATATACCTACAATGGAATATACATCCATTGAAGATTTGTTGCTAAAAAAGACAAAAAAAACCGCTCTTCAGTCTTGTGTAACAGACAATTTTAAATAATAATTATCCTCCTCTACGTTTTATGTGTTACTAGCTGTACCCGCGACTTCGTTCGCGTAGACATTCGAATTTCCTGACGCGATGCCTGGTAAGATTACGTTCATGTTCATGAGTCCAGCAGGCATTTGGTCAGCTCTTATGACAATTCTATGATCGTCCGACGGCATTCTGTCCAATGCCGTTTTAAACAGTCAGCAATCCGGTATGCTGATGAAAATAAACTTGCAAGTCAGCAATTATTTCTCGAGGATGGTGCGCCTTTGATCAATGTCGTCATTGCAATTCCCAAGAAAATATATTTTAAAAACGGGTGGACAATTCAATCCCGACAATCTAACTTGATGAAGTGATGATCCTTTTGGCCTTTTCTTTTTTTTGTGCCAGGGTAGGTGAAAATCTTCAAGGGATACTATGGGGACCGTTCCCACATAACGAAAGGGATTTTTACACAGTAAATAAAGTATTGACATTGAGAACATTTTCATGAAGTACAAACATAGACAGTTAGTGTGCAAATTTTCATTAGAATTAGCCTTAAACGGATTTAAATAAAAGGCAAACATATACATAAACATGTGCATACAACCATTCTTTTTTAAATAAATAAATTATTATTAGTTCATATTAAATATACACAAATGTATGTACATACTTCAAATGTAATTGAAAATCCTTTACCATTGGTATGTTATATCTAGACGATTACAAATGTTCATATCTGTTAGTAAAAATTAGTAAGATATATATGCATTTGTGTACTTAAATAAAACGTACCTACATAGATGGTATTTTTGCAGCTAGAGCACTTCTTTGTATACAACATTTGCGGTTGTACGATTTGGCGTTAAAATATGCAAATTTTCCTGCTTATTTACTCGTGAGCAGGCTACCTATAGTTGTCCATGGGAAAAACATTCATTGCTCAAATCAATACCAGTAAATTTAACTGTTTGACCTTGAGCCTTATTGATAGTCATAGCAAAACATAACATAATAGGAAACTGCAGCCTTTTAAAAAGAATTGGGTAGTCCGAAGGTATCATCGGTATTCGTAAAATAAATACAATCTCATCTGTGCCTGGTCCTGTTATTATAATCACTTCAATAGCATTAGGTCTTAAAGCTGTTCCAGTAACCTTGTTCCATTGCTTTGGAGGACACAAATTTCTGAGCAAAATTATTGGCACTCCAACTTTTAAGAAAATGATGTGCCCTGGCAGTCCTGCTGGATTCGTAGAATTTAAAAATCCTCTTGGAAAATGTACCGAATCATCCGTATTTACAACGGTGTCAATGGATCGATCAATTTTGTACGTCACCGTTGATCTTGCTTAAAATGAATTCATTGATTCTGGACGCTGAATCATTTCTTGGAGCCAGAATAGCTCTTTCTCTGAACCAAGAAGGGGTCTTGCTACTTATATATTGAACAGAGGGATATATCGAATCCACCAATTCATTAATATCTCTTACTTGTTTCCCAACGGAAAGAGTAACTTTACCATTTTCTTCTTGTACCGTACCGTATACACTCGCCGATAATATTCGTACCTCCAATAACCACATTCAGATTTATGTACATACCTTGTGTTAAATACCACTTTTTTTATTATTTATTAATTCTTGTTATCAATATTCTTATTTTCACAACGTGTTCACTACTGTGGTGTAAAGCATCAAAAATAACAATATCATATGTAGCTCAAGTCAATTTCGCAGAAAGAACACGCACAACAACGAACGCCGCTTGGGCACCGATACTGGCAATGGTCCGTAGTATGAATACACTCGTGAATATATATATACATACATCCCCATAAATGAACGCGCATAAACACGAACGCCGCTTGCGCACTGATATTGACAATGGTCTCCACTCATCTTATTCGCAAAACAATGCAAATAATATATGTTTTATGTTGTAACTTTTCTCTTAGACAACGTAACATATATCCGAATGGATTCGTTAATGAAAGTTCTACACAGATATGTAAATTAACACCCCTATTCTGGTTATGATGTGGTCACAACGCACGAATGTCAGTGAGGCGAAAATTATGCCTGAAACACAATAGTGCGCTGCGCCAGCCGACTTCATGTTACGATGACGCACTGCGTTGAAATAAATACTCAATTTATCAGCTGTTCTCTCTCTCATCTGCGAGATGAAAAATATTGCCGCCTTTCTGCATACACTCACTTGAAATGACTTTTGTCGTTAAATCATTTTTAATCAGCTGTTTTCGTTTCTTAAATGACAGTTGATACAAAATACTCTCAATTTGGAAGAAAACTCTCAATCTGGGAGAAAATCCCTCTCACAGCGCACGCCTCTGTCAAAAAATACCCAACATGTTGAACAATGACGTGCGATGGACAACGTTTTACGTATTATTACGATCCTCTCATCTCTCTCATTATTCACTGACGCAGGCCGACGCTGTATTTTGTGTTTGGCCATTGAATTGTGTGCGTTGAAAGCCAACGCCAGCGCAAACGCACTATTGTGTTTCAGGCATTATGATGCCTACCTTGTGAGGTTTCAGCTATTTGGTATTCTGGCGAAAACCTCACAAGAAAACACACAAGAATAGTCACCATGGTGAGGTGAATTCGTTGCCATGTCAAAAATTGTTTTTTTTTTTTTGACAATTATTATATTCGCGGGTTTTTTTTTTCTTACTGAGCGGTCTACTAATACTTGATTTTGGAAAAGTATAATCTACAAAATAATGGCAGAACGTAGCGAACAAGGTAATATTGTGTATATTAATGACATATGTATAAGTATTTATTAATAATGAATATATATACTCGATGCTTTAACAGACATCTAAAACGAGATGTCAGAACGCCAAAAGCTCGTTTAATCACATTCCTGGCTTTTATGTGAACTTGATTGAATGCAAGCTCGTTTTGCGAAGAAGGATTATCCACTGGGGTCATTAAACAAGGTTCTAATGGATATCCAGAATCACCCAAAAGCCACTTGAACTGCCGGCTGTTATGACTATGAATAATCTGCAATCGTACTGACGATGTTGTCCAAATTCCGGAATCATGACATGATCCAGGGAATTTCGCGTTTAAATTTCAGAAACTTCAGATTTTGATCACAAATCTACGTACAAGGATATACAAATAATAAGATAAATTGTTAATAATAATTAATAATTTTTCCTTGTGTGTGACAGTTCTTTTGTTGCTATTTTTCCTATGTGCTCATGAGAACATCACAATTTTGATGGTTCTTGTGATGCTCACAAGCTGTGAGGGTTTGCTCAGAATAGGAAAACCTCCCAATTTGTGACTCAACATGCTCTTGTGAGGTAGTTGTGACTTAAAATACATCACTGAGGTTTGCCAGAATAGGGGTGTAAGTTAAGTTCTGTTCGGTGACAGTCAAGAGAAGTTGAGATGAACCACCGAAAAATGGGAAAAAATCAAATTTATTTCTTAACATGTTTACTTAAAGGGTTTTCGTTGAGAAAAAAACTTAATATGTGGTATACAAAAAACTTCGCAAAAGAACTATGAAGCTATAGGAGAAAACTGCGCTCGAATCCGTTAGGTAGATTCGGAGATTTTGTGTCAGATACATATATAGTACCTCACAAAATTGAGCATACACTCACAGCTTAAACATATTTTTATCTTTTTCACCTTACAAAAAGTAGTTAATTAATACAACTTAAATGCAGTTTGAATTGACATATTCCAATTGCTAAAAACCATAAACAAAAATATGAAAATTAAAAAAAAAAAGTTGCTATTTCTAAGCAAAATAAAAAAAGGCACTTCATTTTAACACACAAAATTGAGCATACACTTAAAGTAAATTCGAGTTACGATTAAAACACAAAACAAAAACAGTTACAAATAAAATTTCAGTAACGCGTGGCACCCTCTTCAGCATCTATGACAGCTTGTAACCGCCGTGGCATGGATTTTACCAGTTTTTCAGTAAAAGATGGCTGAATCCCTTCCCAAGCTGCCTGAATTTTAGCTTTTAGCCCTTGCTTATTGGAGCAGGTACTTTCCTTAACCCGCACTTTTATTTCGTGCCATAGATGTTCAATAGGGTTAAAGCCCGGCGATTGTGGGGGTGTTTTTAGCTGCTTTGGAGCGTTATAAAGCAACCATTCGCGTACTAAATAGGAGGTGTGCTTCGGATCATTATCTTGTTGGAAGTAGAAAACCGAAGGTAGACCTAATTTTACTGCGGACCTTCGTAAATTTCGTTTTAAAATATTCAAATACCCAATTTTGTCCATAGTATATTCCGTAAATTCGAACTTTCCACAGCCATTTGAAGCCATACAACCCCACAACAGCACAGATCCTCCACCGTGTTTTATGGTTGACTTTATATTTTTAGCTTTGAGAGCTGTGGTTCCCTCCAAACAATTTGTTTGTCATCAGACCCAAATAAATTTATTTTTGTTTCATCTGAAAACAGAACACCTTCCCAAAAGCTTTCCGGGTGGTTTACATATTGTCTAGCAAACTCCAATCTTTTCTTCTTATTAACTAGGGAAATGTACGGCTTTCTTCGGGTGATCCTACCATTTAAATTATTCTTTCTCAAGACTCTGCGAACGGTGTCCACTGAAAGAGGCTTATTAATTACGGATGACACATTAGCCGTCAACTTTGGAACGCTAGATTTTGGATTGGACTTGATTGTCCGAACATTATACCGCTCGTTTTGTTCTGAGAGCAATTTTTTTCTTCCCCTTCCAGGTCTGTTTTTAGTGTCCCTTCACATCTATAATTGTTTAATATTTTTTGTACCGTTGCATGCGATCGTCCTACGGTTTCTCCTATTTTTCGCATCCCCTCGCAAAATAGCTTAATTATGAGCATTCTCGTTGACAAAGTAGTTCTCGCATGTTTTCCATATTTTCGCACAAAGAAGAGAATATCGGTCTTTTCAGTTCAACAGCGTGTGCAGAAATGATCATCAGGGACATTTGTTGCTTCATTCCTGAACAAATTTGCATGTATCGATTCTGCGAAGCTTGTGTATAAAGCACACATGACATCTGTATGCTCAATTTTGTGTGTCGATTTCAGGGGTTGTTTCCTTTTTCATAGGAAGTCGCCTGTCTGTGAATTTGGCATATACTCTTGTTTAAGATATGTATTCAGTTATGATTGTATACCAAAAAATAAAACAAAAAAGTGGTCGGCCTTAAAACAGCACAAATATGAAGTAATGATAGGTGTATGCTCAATTTTGTGAGGTACTGTATACATCAAATCTTAACTTCCTTTTATAAAAGTAAGTGATATCGCAAATATATAAATATTTATATCAATTTTGTATTTTACTTGATTTTTGGTGGTTTACTTGCAAATGGTGGTTCATGTTGTCAAAGTTCGACTGTATATATAAGCTTTCAAGAAAACACACCTAAAATGTCTTGTCTACGTCTATCCAGGATGAACTGGATAAGAATTCTCTGTCCCGCGACTTCAGTGGTCTGGAAACATAATGAAAAGCCGCCCATAACAATATTATCCGTCTCTGAATAAACATCCAATTAATGCGCAATCTAATTGCCCACCCAAGCTTGTCTCCCCAATTAAGCTTTTCGGCGATTACAAATGATAACATTCCCCCGTCATTACGAGATCCAAAATCATAAACAACACCGCATTGTCCCATCCACCCACGCAGAGACCACTCGCCATCCACGCTCGACTTCCGCAGACAGCCGCTTTTAAAATGTCACCCATTTCTCCTTGTTTACCGCGCGTAAACGTTGTTTATGACAATCTCGTCTGAGAAGTATTCAAATACAAATGCCGGCAGACTCATGCCGTCATCAAGGACACACACACACATACGCACGCACGCACACAAATTTATTAATAAGCCAAAAAACGATGGTGCGTTTTTTTCTCGTGCGTCGCCCTCGAGTGTGTGCCATCGCGTGTGGCCAGCTTACAGTGGCACTAATCCGGGCCCTTTCGCCCTCATCTCAGCAGCCGCCAAAGTGAGATTAATATCGCAGTAATTTACTTAACTTCGCCTTGCCCTGCGTCACCATGGACGACGCCCGGCTCTCCCGTGTCCCGCGGCGCGGCACACAGGAAATAACAAATAAAACTGAAACGAATTTATTGTGGTGTACGAGTGGTTATCCTTGGGAGCGATAGCGGTGCGCGCCCTCGGGCGGTGGTGGCAAAATGGGCAAATGGACGCGCAAAAGAGTGAATACGTGCCATTTAGTTTTGAAATTTATATTAGCCAAGGATTGCGGGCCCGAGGACGGGAGACACACGCAGGATCTGAAAATACACTTTCTCGCGCAGTTATTCCTCGAAAGCACACGAAAATTAAGGACAAGACTATCTGGCGTCTGAGGAAATACCAAAGTTTGTCGTCGTTTGCGTTTGTTTTTTTTTTTTTTTTGGCTCTTCGGTCGGTAATTGATTTCTCGTGTTGCACATAAATTTGAATTTCTTTCGTTATTTTTGCCTTTTCTCCCACTCATTGTCTTTGCCGAGCTGGAAGCACGGAGACGGTGGCTGAGGATGGAATTCGAGTGTTGTAATCAATCAATGCTGGCGGGGGATGAAGGAGCGTGTGAATGGGATCCTTGCGCCGGAATTGACGCCAGCGTGCATGTTTATTTCGTGACAAAGCAAATTGATTTTTCTCGCATGGGTGGTGAATTGTGGAGGTACGGCGTTCGAGTCACCTTTTCTGTCACATGAACATGAAGGTGAACATGTTCGAGGGAAGAAAAGTTTGCCTGCGTTTAACTTGTGACGGCTGCTTTGTTCTTGTAAGTGTAAGCAGGAGCAGTGGAGTCCCGGAAAGAATAAAATATTCAAGGCTGCTGGGTATTCGAACACTTCGTCTAAATCGAGGTCAACGAAGTCACAACATTCCGAGGGCAAAATGAGAGTCTGAAGGAAGGTAAGTTGGGTAACTTCTTATTCCTTCAGTGGCGTCACACATATCGTTGTCATCTGCGTGGATAATTTCTTCGGGGGGCCTGGCGAAACCTATTGGAGTTTGCTAGAGTGAACATATCTCATTCAGGAGGAGTCTTTCTTTCCAACACTGCGACCACTCCTGCTGTATAGCATACTCGTAGGCGCAGATAATGCGAGCTCCTTGTGGAAAACTTTTTTTTCCTGAAATTCTGTGGATTGTATACCGTGAGTGGAATATTTTGAACCTTACCTATCTACAATAATAACGGTTGGACCATGAGGCGTATGTGGAACATTTTTTCACACAATTTGTAATTAGTCAAAAGAGTGGACCAGAAGTCGTGGCTGCTGTACTGGTACTACAGTCAGGAGTGGGCGTGGTCAAACAAAAACCGTCTCCAGCGATCTCTGGATCTAGATATTTCAAGTTACGCACACCAAGTTATGGCCTATCGCAACTTGTGTGCGCAACCATAGACTCGGGCATTTTCTGCTGCGTTGTCCACACGGTCGAAATCGAAGACTCTTCGAGCCAGAGCTAACGGGGAACATTTCTGAATTGTGGTATACAGGAGGGACCATGGGGCGTATGTGGAACATTTCAATGTTTGTGGTATATCGGAGGGACCATGGGGCGTATGTGGAACATTTCAAGACGTGTGGTATACAGGAGGGACCATGGGGCGTATGTGGAACATTTCAAGACTTGTGGTATACAGGAGGGACCATGGAGCGTATGTGGAACATTTCAATGTTTGTGGTATATCGGAGGGACCATGGGGCGTATGTGGAACATTTCAATGTTTGTGGTATATCGGAGGGACCATGGGGCGTATGTGGAACATTTCAATGTTTGTGGTATATCGGAGGGACCATGGGGCGTATGTGGAACATTTCAAGACTTGTGGTATACAGGAGGGACCATGGGGCGTATGTGGAACATTTCAAGACTTGTGGTATACAGGAGGGACCATGGAGCGTATGTGGAACATTTCAATGTTTGTGGTATATCGGAGGGACCATGGGGCGTATGTGGAACATTTCAATGTTTGTGGTATATCGGAGGGACCATGGGGCGTATGTGGAACATTTCAATGTTTGTGGTATATCGGAGGGATCATGGGGCGTATGTGGAACATTTCAAGACGTGTGGTATACAGGAGGGACCATGGAGCGTATGTGGAACATTTCAAGACTTGTGGTATACAGGAGGGACCATGGAGCGTATGTGGAACATTTCAATGTTTGTGGTATATCGGAGGGACCATGGGGCGTATGTGGAACATTTCAATGTTTGTGGTATATCGGAGGGACCATGGAGCGTATGTGGAACATTTCAAGACTTGTGGTATACAGGAGGGACCATGGAGCGTATGTGGAACATTTCAATGTTTGTGGTATATCGGCGGGACCATGGGGCGTATGTGGAACATTTCAATGTTTGTGGTATATCGGAGGGACCATGGGGCGTATGTGGAACATTTCAAGACGTGTGGTATACAGGAGGGACCATGGGGCGTATGTGGAACATTTCAAGACTTGTGGTATACAGGAGGGACCATGGAGCGTATGTGGAACATTTCAATGTTTGTGGTATATCGGAGGGACCATGGGGCGTATGTGGAACATTTCAATGTTTGTGGTATATCGGAGGGACCATGGGGCGTATGTGGAACATTTCAATGTGTGTGGTATATCGGAGGGACCATGGGCCGTATGTGGAACATTTCAAGACGTGTGGTATACAGGAGGGACCATGGGGCGTATGTGGAACATTTCAAGACTTGTGGTATACAGGAGGGACCATGGAGCGTATGTGGAACATTTCAATGTTTGTGGTATATCGGAGGGACCATGGGGCGTATGTGGAACATTTCAAGACATGTGGTATACAGGAGGGACCATGGTGCGTATGTGGACAATTTCAATGTTTGTGGTATACAGGAGGGACCATGGAGCGTATGTGAAACATTTCAAGACTTGTGGTATACAGGAGGGACCATGGAGCGTATGTGGAACATTTCAATGTTTGTGGTATATCGGAGGGACCATGGTGCGTATGTGGAACATTTCAATGTTTGTGGTATATCGGAGGGACCATGGGGCGTATGTGGAACATTTCAATGTTTGTGGTATATCGGAGGGACCATGGGGCGTATGTGGAACATTTCAAGACTTGTGGTATACAGGAGGGACCATGGAGCGTATGTGGAACATTTCAATGTTTGTGGTATATCGGAGGGACCATGGGGCGTATGTGGAACATTTCAACGTTTGTGGTATATCGGAGGGACCATGGGGCGTATGTGGAACATTTCAAGACTTGTGGTATACAGGAGGGACCATGGAGCGTATGTGGAACATTTCAAGAGTTGTAGTATACAGGAGGGACCATGGAGCGTTTGTGAATCATTTAAAGACTTGTGGTATATCGTAGGGAGCATGGAGCGTATGTGAAACATTTCAAGACTTGTGGTATACAGGAGGGACCATGGAGCGTATGTGAAACATTTAAAGACTTGTGGTATATCGGAGGGAGCATGGAGCGTATGTGAAACATTTCAATGTTTGTGGTATATCGGAGGGACCATGGGGCGTATGTGGAACATTTCAATGTTTGTGGTATATCGGAGGGAACATGGGGCGTATGTGGAACATTTCAAGACTTGTGGTATACAGGAGGGACCATGGAGCGTATGTGGAACATTTCAATGTTTGTGGTATATCGGAGGGACCATGGGGCGTATGTGGAACATTTCAACGTTTGTGGTATATCGGAGGGACCATGGGGCGTATGTGGAACATTTCAATGTTTGTGGTATATCGGAGGGACCATGGGGCGTATGTGGAACATTTCAAGACTTGTGGTATATCGGAGGGAGCATGGAGCGTATGTGAAACATTTCAATGTTTGTGGTATATCGGAGGGACCATGGGGCGTATGTGGAACATTTCAATGTTTGTGGTATATCGGAGGGACCATGGGGCGTATGTGGAACATTTCAAGACTTGTGGTATATCGGAGGGAGCATGGAGCGTATGTGAAACATTTCAATGTTTGTGGTATATCGGAGGGACCATGGAGCGTATGTGAAACATTTAAAGACTTGTGGTATATCGGAGGGAGCATGGAGCGTATGTGGAACATTTCAAGACTTGTGGTATACAGGAGGGACCATGGAGCGTATGTGGAACATTTCAAGACTTGTGGTATACAGGAGGGACCATGGGGCGTATGTGGAACATTTCAAGACTTGTGGTATACAGGAGGGACCATGGAGCGTATGTGGAACATTTCAATGTTTGTGGTATATCGGAGGGACCATGGGGAGTATGTGGAACATTTCAACGTTTGTGGTATATCGGAGGGACCATGGGGCGTATGTGGAACATTTCAAGACTTGTGGTATACAGGAGGGACCATGGAGCGTATGTGGAACATTTCAAGACTTGTGGTATACAGGAG
The DNA here is from genome assembly GCA_964034865.1 of Eristalis intricaria. NCBI lineage: Eukaryota > Metazoa > Arthropoda > Insecta > Diptera > Syrphidae > Eristalis > Eristalis intricaria. The sequence continues at coordinate 31,167,243 of OZ035876.1, read as the reverse complement.
GGACCATGGAGCGTATGTGAAACATTTCAATGTTTGTGGTATATCGGAGGGACCATGGGGCGTATGTGGAACATTTCAATGTTTGTGGTATATCGGAGGGACCATGGGGCGTATGTGGAACATTTCAAGACTTGTGGTATATCGGAGGGAGCATGGAGCGTATGTGGAACATTTCAAGACTTGTGGTATACAGGAGGGACCATGGAGCGTATGTGGAACATTTCAAGACTTGTGGTATACAGGAGGGACCATGGGGCGTATGTGGAACATTTCAAGACTTGTGGTATACAGGAGGGACCATGGAGCGTATGTGGAACATTTCAATGTTTGTGGTATATCGGAGGGACCATGGGGAGTATGTGGAACATTTCAACGTTTGTGGTATATCGGAGGGACCATGGGGCGTATGTGGAACATTTCAAGACTTGTGGTATACATGAGGGACCATGGAGCGTATGTGGAACATTTCAAGAGTTGTAGTATACAGGAGGGACCATGGAGCGTATGTGGAACATTTCAATGTTTGTGGTATATCGGAGGGACCATGGGGCGTATGTGGAACATTTCAAGACTCGTGGTATACAGGAGAGACCATGGAGCGTATGTGGAACATTTCAATGTTTGTGGTATATCGGAGGGACCATGGGGCGTATGTGGAACATTTCAAGACGTGTGGTATACAGGAGGGACCATGGGGCGTATGTGGAACATTTCAAGACTTGTGGTATACAGGAGGGACCATGGGGCGTATGTGGAACATTTCAAGACTTGTGGTATACAGGAGGGACCATGGAGCGTATGTGGAACATTTCAATGTTTGTGGTATATCGGAGGGACCATGGGGCGTATGTGGAACATTTCAACGTTTGTGGTATATCGGAGGGACCATGGGGCGTATGTGGAACATTTCAAGACTTGTGGTATAACGGGGGGACCATAGAGCGTATGTGAAACATTTCAAGACTTGTGGTATACAGGAGGGACCATGGAGCGTATGTGGAACATTTCAAGACTTGTGGTATACAGGAGGGACCATGGAGCGTATGTGGAACATTTCAAGACTTGTGGTATACAGGAGGGACCATGGAGCGTATGTGGAACATTTCAAGACTTGTGGTATACAGGAGGGACCATGGAGCGTATGTGGAACATTTAAAGACTTGTGGTATATCGGAGGGACCATGGAGCGTATGTGAAACATTTCAAGACTTGTGGTATATCGGAGGGACCATGGGGCGTATGTGGAACATTTCAAGACTTGTGGTATACAGGAGGGACCATGGAGCGTATGTGGAACATTTCAATGTTTGTGGTATATCGGAGGGACCATGGGGCGTATGTGGAACATTTCAACGTTTGTGGTATATCGGAGGGACCATGGGGCGTATGTGGAACATTTCAAGACTTGTGGTATAACGGGGGGACCATGGAGCGTATGTGGAACATTTCAAGACTTGTGGTATACAGGAGGGACCATGGAGCGTATGTGGAACATTTCAAGACTTGTGGTATACAGGAGGGACCATGGAGCGTATGTGGAACATTTCAAGACTTGTGGTATATCGGAGGGACCATGGGGCGTATGTGGAACATTTCAAGACTTGTGGTATAACGGGGGGACCATGGAGCGTATGTGGAACATTTCAAGACTTGTGGTATACAGGAGGGACCATGGAGCGTATGTGGAACATTTCAAGACTTGTGGTATACAGGAGGGACCATGGAGCGTATGTGGAACATTTCAAGAGTTGTAGTATACAGGAGGGACCAAGGAGCGTTTGTGAATCATTTAAAGACTTGTGGTATATCGGAGGGAGCATGGAGCGTATGTGAAACATTTCAAGACTTGTGGTATACAGGAGGGACCATGGAGCGTATGTGAAACATTTCAAGACTTGTGGTATACAGGAGGGACCATGGAGCGTATGTGGAACATTTCAAGACTTGTGGTATACAGGAGGGACCATGGAGCGTATGTGGAACATTTCAAGACTTGTGGTATACAGGAGGGACCATGGAGCGTATGTGGAACATTTCAAGAGTTGTAGTATACAGGAGGGACCATGGAGCGTTTGTGAATCATTTAAAGACTTGTGGTATATCGGAGGGAGCATGGAGCGTATGTGAAACATTTCAATGTTTGTGGTATATCGGAGGGACCATGGGGCGTATGTGGAACATTTCAACGTTTGTGGTATATCGGAGGGACCATGGGGCGTATGTGGAACATTTCAAGACTTGTGGTATAACGGGGGGACCATGGAGCGTATGTGGAACATTTCAAGACTTGTGGTATACAGGAGGGACCATGGAGCGTATGTGGAACATTTCAAGACTTGTGGTATACAGGAGGGACCATGGAGCGTATGTGGAACATTTCAAGACTTGTGGTATACAGGAGGGACCATGGAGCGTATGTGGAACATTTAAAGACTTGTGGTATATCGGAGGGAGCATGGAGCGTATGTGAAACATTTCAATGTTTGTGGTATATCGGAGGGACCATGGGGCGTATGTGGAACATTTCAATGTTTGTGGTATATCGGAGGGACCATGGGGCGTATGTGGAACATTTCAAGACTTGTGGTATACAGGAGGGACCATGGAGCGTATGTGGAACATTTCAATGTTTGTGGTATATCGGAGGGACCATGGGGCGTATGTGGAACATTTCAACGTTTGTGGTATATCGGAGGGACCATGGGGCGTATGTGGAACATTTCAAGACTTGTGGTATAACGGGGGGACCATGGAGCGTATGTGGAACATTTCAAGAGTTGTAGTATACAGGAGGGACCATGGAGCGTTTGTGAATCATTTAAAGACTTGTGGTATATCGGAGGGAGCATGGAGCGTATGTGAAACATTTCAAGACTTGTGGTATACAGGAGGGACCATGGAGCGTATGTGAAACATTTAAAGACTTGTGGTATATCGGAGGGAGCATGGAGCGTATGTGGAACATTTCAACGTTTGTGGTATATCGGAGGGACCATGGGGCGTATGTGGAACATTTCAAGACTTGTGGTATACAGGAGGGACCATGGAGCGTATGTGGAACATTTCAAGAGTTGTAGTATACAGGAGGGACCATGGAGCGTTTGTGAATCATTTAAAGACTTGTAGTATATCGGAGGGAGCATGGAGCGTATGTGAAACATTTCAAGACTTGTGGTATACAGGAGGGACCATGGAGCGTATGTGAAACATTTAAAGACTTGTGGTATATCGGGGGGAGCATGGAGCGTATGTGAAACATTTCAATGTTTGTGGTATATCGGAGGGACCATGGGGCGTATGTGGAACATTTCAATGTTTGTGGTATATCGGAGGGACCATGGGGCGTATGTGGAACATTTCAAGACTTGTGGTATACAGGAGGGACCATGGAGCGTATGTGGAACATTTCAATGTTTGTGGTATATCGGAGGGACCATGGGGCGTATGTGGAACATTTCAAGAGTTGTAGTATACAGGAGGGACCATGGAGCGTTTGTGAATCATTTAAAGACTTGTAGTATATCGGAGGGAGCATGGAGCGTATGTGAAACATTTCAAGACTTGTGGTATACAGGAGGGACCATGGAGCGTATGTGAAACATTTAAAGACTTGTGGTATAACGGGGGGACCATAGAGCGTATGTGGAACATTTCAAGACTTGTGGTATAACGGGGGGACCATGGAGCGTATGTGGAACATTTCAAGACTTGTGGTATACAGGAGGGACCATGGAGCGTATGTGAAACATTTAAAGACTTGTGGTATATCGGGGGGAGCATGGAGCGTATGTGAAACATTTCAATGTTTGTGGTATATCGGAGGGACCATGGGGCGTATGTGGAACATTTCAATGTTTGTGGTATATCGGAGGGACCATGGGGCGTATGTGGAACATTTCAAGACTTGTGGTATACAGGAGGGACCATGGGGCGTATGTGGAACATTTCAAGACTTGTAGTATATCGGAGGGAGCATGGAGCGTATGTGAAACATTTCAAGACTTGTGGTATACAGGAGGGACCATGGAGCGTATGTGAAACATTTAAAGACTTGTGGTATAACGGGGGGACCATAGAGCGTATGTGAAACATTTCAAGACTTGTGGTATACAGGAGGGACCATGGAGCGTATGTGGAACATTTCAAGACTTGTGGTATACAGGAGGGACCATGGAGCGTATGTGGAACATTTCAAGACTTGTGGTATACAGGAGGGACCATGGAGCGTATGTGGAACATTTCAAGACTTGTGGTATACAGGAGGGACCATGGAGCGTATGTGGAACATTTAAAGACTTGTGGTATATCGGAGGGAGCATGGAGCGTATGTGAAACATTTCAATGTTTGTGGTATATCGGAGGGACCATGGGGCGTATGTGGAACATTTCAAGACTTGTGGTATACAGGAGGGACCATGGAGCGTATGTGAAACATTTAAAGACTTGTGGTATATCGGGGGGAGCATGGAGCGTATGTGAAACATTTCAAGACTTGTGGTATACAGGAGGGACCATGGAGCGTATGTGGAACATTTAAAGACTTGTGGTATATCGGAGGGAGCATGGAGCGTATGTGAAACATTTCAAGACTTGTGGTATACAGGAGGGACCATGGAGCGTATGTGAAACATTTAAAGACTTGTGGTATATCGGAGGGAGCATGGAGCGTATGTGGAACATTTCAACGTTTGTGGTATATCGGAGGGACCATGGGGCGTATGTGGAACATTTCAAGACTTGTGGTATACAGGAGGGACCATGGAGCGTATGTGAAACATTTAAAGACTTGTGGTATATCGGGGGGAGCATGGAGCGTATGTGAAACATTTCAATGTTTGTGGTATATCGGAGGGACCATGGGGCGTATGTGGAACATTTCAATGTTTGTGGTATATCGGAGGGACCATGGGGCGTATGTGGAACATTTCAAGACTTGTGGTATACAGGTGGGACCATGGGGCGTATGTGGAACATTTCAAGACTTGTGGTATACAGGAGGGACCATGGAGCGTATGTGGAACATTTCAAGAGTTGTAGTATACAGGAGGGACCATGGAGCGTTTGTGAATCATTTAAAGACTTGTAGTATATCGGAGGGAGCATGGAGCGTATGTGAAACATTTCAAGACTTGTGGTATACAGGAGGGACCATGGAGCGTATGTGAAACATTTAAAGACTTGTGGTATAACGGGGGGACCATAGAGCGTATGTGAAACATTTCAAGACTTGTGGTATACAGGAGGGACCATGGAGCGTATGTGGAACATTTCAAGACTTGTGGTATACAGGAGGGACCATGGAGCGTATGTGGAACATTTCAAGACTTGTGGTATACAGGAGGGACCATGGAGCGTATGTGGAACATTTCAAGACTTGTGGTATACAGGAGGGACCATGGAGCGTATGTGGAACATTTAAAGACTTGTGGTATATCGGAGGGACCATGGAGCGTATGTGAAACATTTCAAGACTTGTGGTATATCGGAGGGACCATGGGGCGTATGTGGAACATTTCAAGACTTGTGGTATACAGGAGGGACCATGGAGCGTATGTGGAACATTTCAATGTTTGTGGTATATCGGAGGGACCATGGGGCGTATGTGGAACATTTCAACGTTTGTGGTATATCGGAGGGACCATGGGGCGTATGTGGAACATTTCAAGACTTGTGGTATAACGGGGGGACCATGGAGCGTATGTGGAACATTTCAAGACTTGTGGTATACAGGAGGGACCATGGAGCGTATGTGGAACATTTCAAGACTTGTGGTATACAGGAGGGACCATGGAGCGTATGTGGAACATTTCAAGAGTTGTAGTATACAGGAGGGACCAAGGAGCGTTTGTGAATCATTTAAAGACTTGTGGTATATCGGAGGGAGCATGGAGCGTATGTGAAACATTTCAAGACTTGTGGTATACAGGAGGGACCATGGAGCGTATGTGAAACATTTCAAGACTTGTGGTATACAGGAGGGACCATGGAGCGTATGTGGAACATTTCAAGACTTGTGGTATACAGGAGGGACCATGGAGCGTATGTGGAACATTTCAAGACTTGTGGTATACAGGAGGGACCATGGAGCGTATGTGGAACATTTCAAGAGTTGTAGTATACAGGAGGGACCATGGAGCGTTTGTGAATCATTTAAAGACTTGTGGTATATCGGAGGGAGCATGGAGCGTATGTGAAACATTTCAATGTTTGTGGTATATCGGAGGGACCATGGGGCGTATGTGGAACATTTCAACGTTTGTGGTATATCGGAGGGACCATGGGGCGTATGTGGAACATTTCAAGACTTGTGGTATAACGGGGGGACCATGGAGCGTATGTGGAACATTTCAAGACTTGTGGTATACAGGAGGGACCATGGAGCGTATGTGGAACATTTCAAGACTTGTGGTATACAGGAGGGACCATGGAGCGTATGTGGAACATTTCAAGACTTGTGGTATACAGGAGGGACCATGGAGCGTATGTGGAACATTTAAAGACTTGTGGTATATCGGAGGGAGCATGGAGCGTATGTGAAACATTTCAATGTTTGTGGTATATCGGAGGGACCATGGGGCGTATGTGGAACATTTCAATGTTTGTGGTATATCGGAGGGACCATGGGGCGTATGTGGAACATTTCAACGTTTGTGGTATATCGGAGGGACCATGGGGCGTATGTGGAACATTTCAAGACTTGTGGTATAACGGGGGGACCATGGAGCGTATGTGGAACATTTCAAGAGTTGTAGTATACAGGAGGGACCATGGAGCGTTTGTGAATCATTTAAAGACTTGTGGTATATCGGAGGGAGCATGGAGCGTATGTGAAACATTTCAAGACTTGTGGTATACAGGAGGGACCATGGAGCGTATGTGAAACATTTAAAGACTTGTGGTATATCGGAGGGAGCATGGAGCGTATGTGGAACATTTCAACGTTTGTGGTATATCGGAGGGACCATGGGGCGTATGTGGAACATTTCAAGACTTGTGGTATACAGGAGGGACCATGGAGCGTATGTGGAACATTTCAAGAGTTGTAGTATACAGGAGGGACCATGGAGCGTTTGTGAATCATTTAAAGACTTGTAGTATATCGGAGGGAGCATGGAGCGTATGTGAAACATTTCAAGACTTGTGGTATACAGGAGGGACCATGGAGCGTATGTGAAACATTTAAAGACTTGTGGTATATCGGGGGGAGCATGGAGCGTATGTGAAACATTTCAATGTTTGTGGTATATCGGAGGGACCATGGGGCGTATGTGGAACATTTCAATGTTTGTGGTATATCGGAGGGACCATGGGGCGTATGTGGAACATTTCAAGACTTGTGGTATACAGGAGGGACCATGGAGCGTATGTGGAACATTTCAATGTTTGTGGTATATCGGAGGGACCATGGGGCGTATGTGGAACATTTCAACGTTTGTGGTATATCGGAGGGACCATGGGGCGTATGTGGAACATTTCAAGACTTGTGGTATAACGGGGGGACCATGGAGCGTATGTGGAACATTTCAAGACTTGTGGTATACAGGAGGGACCATGGAGCGTATGTGGAACATTTCAAGACTTGTGGTATACAGGAGGGACCATGGGGCGTATGTGGAACATTTCAAGACTTGTGGTATACAGGAGGGACCATGGAGCGTATGTGGAACATTTCAATGTTTGTGGTATATCGGAGGGACCATGGGGAGTATGTGGAACATTTCAACGTTTGTGGTATATCGGAGGGACCATGGGGCGTATGTGGAACATTTCAAGACTTGTGGTATACATGAGGGACCATGGAGCGTATGTGGAACATTTCAAGAGTTGTAGTATACAGGAGGGACCATGGAGCGTATGTGGAACATTTCAATGTTTGTGGTATATCGGAGGGACCATGGGGCGTATGTGGAACATTTCAAGACTCGTGGTATACAGGAGAGACCATGGAGCGTATGTGGAACATTTCAATGTTTGTGGTATATCGGAGGGACCATGGGGCGTATGTGGAACATTTCAAGACGTGTGGTATACAGGAGGGACCATGGGGCGTATGTGGAACATTTCAAGACTTGTGGTATACAGGAGGGACCATGGGGCGTATGTGGAACATTTCAAGACTTGTGGTATACAGGAGGGACCATGGAGCGTATGTGGAACATTTCAATGTTTGTGGTATATCGGAGGGACCATGGGGCGTATGTGGAACATTTCAACGTTTGTGGTATATCGGAGGGACCATGGGGCGTATGTGGAACATTTCAAGACTTGTGGTATAACGGGGGGACCATAGAGCGTATGTGGAACATTTCAAGACTTGTGGTATACAGGAGGGACCATGGAGCGTATGTGGAACATTTCAAGACTTGTGGTATACAGGAGGGACCATGGAGCGTATGTGGAACATTTCAAGACTTGTGGTATACAGGAGGGACCATGGAGCGTATGTGGAACATTTCAAGACTTGTGGCATACAGGAGGGACCATGGAGCGTATGTGGAAAATTTAAAGACTTGTGGTATATCGGAGGGAGCATGGAGCGTATGTGAAACATTTCAATGTTTGTGGTATATCGGAGGGACCATGGGGCGTATGTGGAACATTTCAACGTTTGTGGTATATCGGAGGGACCATGGGGCGTATGTGGAACATTTCAAGACTTGTGGTATAACGGGGGGACCATGGAGCGTATGTGGAACATTTCAAGACTTGTGGTATACAGGAGGGACCATGGAGCGTATGTGGAACATTTCAACGTTTGTGGTATATCGGAGGGACCATGGGGCGTATGTGGAACATTTCAAGACTTGTGGTATACAGGAGGGACCATGGAGCGTATGTGGAACATTTCAAGACTTGTGGTATACAGGAGGGACCATGGAGCGTATGTGAAACATTTAAAGACTTGTGGTATATCGGAGGGAGCATGGAGCGTATGTGGAACATTTCAACGTTTGTGGTATATCGGAGGGACCATGGGGCGTATGTGGAACATTTCAAGACTTGTGGTATACAGGAGGGACCATGGAGCGTATGTGGAACATTTCAAGAGTTGTAGTATACAGGAGGGACCATGGAGCGTTTGTGAATCATTTAAAGACTTGTAGTATATCGGAGGGAGCATGGAGCGTATGTGAAACATTTCAAGACTTGTGGTATACAGGAGGGACCATGGAGCGTATGTGAAACATTTAAAGACTTGTGGTATATCGGGGGGAGCATGGAGCGTATGTGAAACATTTCAATGTTTGTGGTATATCGGAGGGACCATGGGGCGTATGTGGAACATTTCAATGTTTGTGGTATATCGGAGGGACCATGGGGCGTATGTGGAACATTTCAAGACTTGTGGTATACAGGAGGGACCATGGAGCGTATGTGGAACATTTCAATGTTTGTGGTATATCGGAGGGACCATGGGGCGTATGTGGAACATTTCAACGTTTGTGGTATATCGGAGGGACCATGGGGCGTATGTGGAACATTTCAAGACTTGTGGTATAACGGGGGGACCATGGAGCGTATGTGGAACATTTCAAGACTTGTGGTATACAGGAGGGACCATGGAGCGTATGTGGAACATTTCAAGACTTGTGGTATACAGGAGGGACCATGGGGCGTATGTGGAACATTTCAAGACTTGTGGTATACAGGAGGGACCATGGAGCGTATGTGGAACATTTCAATGTTTGTGGTATATCGGAGGGACCATGGGGAGTATGTGGAACATTTCAACGTTTGTGGTATATCGGAGGGACCATGGGGCGTATGTGGAACATTTCAAGACTTGTGGTATACATGAGGGACCATGGAGCGTATGTGGAACATTTCAAGAGTTGTAGTATACAGGAGGGACCATGGAGCGTATGTGGAACATTTCAATGTTTGTGGTATATCGGAGGGACCATGGGGCGTATGTGGAACATTTCAAGACTCGTGGTATACAGGAGAGACCATGGAGCGTATGTGGAACATTTCAATGTTTGTGGTATATCGGAGGGACCATGGGGCGTATGTGGAACATTTCAAGACGTGTGGTATACAGGAGGGACCATGGGGCGTATGTGGAACATTTCAAGACTTGTGGTATACAGGAGGGACCATGGGGCGTATGTGGAACATTTCAAGACTTGTGGTATACAGGAGGGACCATGGAGCGTATGTGGAACATTTCAATGTTTGTGGTATATCGGAGGGACCATGGGGCGTATGTGGAACATTTCAACGTTTGTGGTATATCGGAGGGACCATGGGGCGTATGTGGAACATTTCAAGACTTGTGGTATAACGGGGGGACCATAGAGCGTATGTGGAACATTTCAAGACTTGTGGTATACAGGAGGGACCATGGAGCGTATGTGGAACATTTCAAGACTTGTGGTATACAGGAGGGACCATGGAGCGTATGTGGAACATTTCAAGACTTGTGGTATACAGGAGGGACCATGGAGCGTATGTGGAACATTTCAAGACTTGTGGCATACAGGAGGGACCATGGAGCGTATGTGGAAAATTTAAAGACTTGTGGTATATCGGAGGGAGCATGGAGCGTATGTGAAACATTTCAATGTTTGTGGTATATCGGAGGGACCATGGGGCGTATGTGGAACATTTCAAGACTTGTGGTATACAGGAGGGACCATGGAGCGTATGTGGAACATTTCAATGTTTGTGGTATATCGGAGGGACCATGGGGCGTATGTGGAACATTTCAAGACTTGTGGTATAACGGGGGGACCATGGAGCGTATGTGGAACATTTCAAGACTTGTGGTATACAGGAGGGACCATGGAGCGTATATGGAACATTTCAAGACTTGTGGTATACAGGAGGGACCATGGAGCGTATGTGGAACATTTCAAGACTTGTGGTATATCGGAGGGACCATGGGGCGTATGTGGAACATTTCAAGACTTGTGGTATAACGGGGGGACCATGGAGCGTATGTGGAACATTTCAAGACTTGTGGTATACAGGAGGGACCATGGAGCGTATGTGGAACATTTCAAGACTTGTGGTATACAGGAGGGACCATGGAGCGTATGTGGAACATGTCAAGAGTTGTAGTATACAGGAGGGACCAAGGAGCGTTTGTGAATCATTTAAAGACTTGTGGTATATCGGAGGGAGCATGGAGCGTATGTGAAACATTTCAAGACTTGTGGTATACAGGAGGGACCATGGAGCGTATGTGAAACATTTCAAGACTTGTGGTATACAGGAGGGACCATGGAGCGTATGTGGAACATTTCAAGACTTGTGGTATACAGGAGGGACCATGGAGCGTATGTGGAACATTTCAAGACTTGTGGTATACAGGAGGGACCATGGAGCGTATGTGGAACATTTCAAGAGTTGTAGTATACAGGAGGGACCATGGAGCGTTTGTGAATCATTTAAAGACTTGTGGTATATCGGAGGGAGCATGGAGCGTATGTGAAACATTTCAATGTTTGTGGTATATCGGAGGGACCATGGGGCGTATGTGGAACATTTCAACGTTTGTGGTATATCGGAGGGACCATGGGGCGTATGTGGAACATTTCAAGACTTGTGGTATAACGGGGGGACCATGGAGCGTATGTGGAACATTTCAAGACTTGTGGTATACAGGAGGGACCATGGAGCGTATGTGGAACATTTCAAGACTTGTGGTATACAGGAGGGACCATGGAGCGTATGTGGAACATTTAAAGACTTGTGGTATATCGGAGGGAGCATGGAGCGTATGTGAAACATTTCAATGTTTGTGGTATATCGGAGGGACCATGGGGCGTATGTGGAACATTTCAATGTTTGTGGTATATCGGAGGGACCATGGGGCGTATGTGGAACATTTCAAGACTTGTGGTATACAGGAGGGACCATGGAGCGTATGTGGAACATTTCAATGTTTGTGGTATATCGGAGGGACCATGGGGCGTATGTGGAACATTTCAACGTTTGTGGTATATCGGAGGGACCATGGGGCGTATGTGGAACATTTCAAGACTTGTGGTATAACGGGGGGACCATGGAGCGTATGTGGAACATTTCAAGACTTGTGGTATACAGGATGGACCATGGAGCGTATGTGGAACATTTCAAGAGTTGTAGTATACAGGAGGGACCATGGAGCGTTTGTGAATCATTTAAAGACTTGTGGTATGTCGGAGGGAGCATGGAGCGTATGTGAAACATTTCAATGTTTGTGGTATATCGGAGGGACCATGGGGCGTATGTGGAACATTTCAACGTTTGTGGTATATCGGAGGGACCATGGGGCGTATGTGGAACATTTCAAGACTTGTGGTATAACGGGGGGACCATGGAGCGTCTGTGGAACATTTCAAGACTTGTGGTATACAGGAGGGACCATGGAGCGTATGTGGAACATTTCAAGACTTGTGGTATACAGGAGGGACCATGGAGCGTATGTGGAACATTTCAAGACTTGTGGTATACAGGAGGGACCATGGAGCGTATGTGGAACATTTCAAGACTTGTGGTATACAGGAGGGACCATGGAGCGTTTGTGAATCATTTAAGGACTTGTGGTATATCGGAGGGAGCATGGAGCGTATGTGAAACATTTCAATGTTTGTGGTATATCGGAGGGACCATGGGCGTATGTGGAACATTTCAATGTTTGTGGTATATCGGAGGGACCATGGGGCGTATGTGGAACATTTCAAGACTTGTGGTATACAGGAGGGACCATGGAGCGTATGTGGAACATTTCAATGTTTGTGGTATATTGGAGGGACCATGGGGCGTATGTGGAACATTTCAACGTTTGTGGTATATCGGAGGGACCATGGGGCGTATGTGGAACATTTCAAGACTTGTGGTATAACGGGGGGACCATGGAGCGTATGTGGAACATTTCAAGACTTGTGGTATACAGGAGGGACCATGGAGCGTATGTGGAACATTTCAAGACTTGTGGTATACAGGAGGGACCATGGGGCGTATGTGGAACATTTCAAGACTTGTGGTATACAGGAGGGACCATGGAGCGTATGTGGAACATTTCAATGTTTGTGGTATATCGGAGGGACCATGGGGAGTATGTGGAACATTTCAACGTTTGTGGTATATCGGAGGGACCATGGGGCGTATGTGGAACATTTCAAGACTTGTGGTATACATGAGGGACCATGGAGCGTATGTGGAACATTTCAAGAGTTGTAGTATACAGGAGGGACCATGGAGCGTATGTGGAACATTTCAATGTTTGTGGTATATCGGAGGGACCATGGGGCGTATGTGGAACATTTCAAGACTCGTGGTATACAGGAGGGACCATGGGGCGTATGTGGAACATTTCAAGACGTGTGGTATACAGGAGGGACCATGGGGCGTATGTGGAACATTTCAAGACTTGTGGTATACAGGAGGGACCATGGGGCGTATGTGGAACATTTCAAGACTTGTGGTATACAGGAGGGACCATGGAGCGTATGTGGAACATTTCAATGTTTGTGGTATATCGGAGGGACCATGGGGCGTATGTGGAACATTTCAACGTTTGTGGTATATCGGAGGGACCATGGGGCGTATGTGGAACATTTCAAGACTTGTGGTATAACGGGGGGACCATAGAGCGTATGTGGAACATTTCAAGACTTGTGGTATACAGGAGGGACCATGGAGCGTATGTGGAACATTTCAAGACTTGTGGTATACAGGAGGGACCATGGAGCGTATGTGGAACATTTCAAGACTTGTGGTATACAGGAGGGACCATGGAGCGTATGTGGAACATTTCAAGACTTGTGGTATACAGGAGGGACCATGGAGCGTATGTGGAACATTTCAAGACTTGTGGTATACAGGAGGGACCATGGAGCGTATGTGGAACATTTCAAGACTTGTGGTATACAGGAGGGACCATGGAGCGTTTGTGAATCATTTAAGGACTTGTGGTATATCGGAGGGAGCATGGAGCGTATGTGAAACATTTCAATGTTTGTGGTATATCGGAGGGACCATGGGCGTATGTGGAACATTTCAATGTTTGTGGTATATCGGAGGGACCATGGGGCGTATGTGGAACATTTCAAGACTTGTGGTATACAGGAGGGACCATGGAGCGTATGTGGAACATTTCAATGTTTGTGGTATATCGGAGGGACCATGGGGCGTATGTGGAACATTTCAACGTTTGTGGTATATCGGAGGGACCATGGGGCGTATGTGGAACATTTCAAGACTTGTGGTATAACGGGGGGACCATGGAGCGTATGTGGAACATTTCAAGACTTGTGGTATACAGGAGGGACCATGGAGCGTATGTGGAACATTTCAAGACTTGTGGTATACAGGAGGGACCATGGAGCGTATGTGGAACCTTTCAAGAGTTGTAGTATACAGGAGGGACCATGGAGCGTTTGTGAATCATTCAAAGACTTGTGGTATATCGGAGGGCCCATGGGGCGTATGTGGAACATTTCAATGTTTGTGGTATATCGGAGGGACCATGGGGCGTATGTGGAACATTTCAAGACTTGTGGTATACATGAGGGACCATGGTGCGTATGTGGAACATTTCAATGTTTGTGGTATATCGGAGGGACCATGGGGCGTATGTGGAACATTTCAATGTTTGTGGTATATCGAAGGGACCATGGGGCGTATGTGGAACATTTCAAGACTTGTGGTATACATGAGGGACCATGGAGCGTATGTGAAACATTTCAAAACTTGTGGTATACAGGAGGGACCATGGAGCGTATGTGAAATCATCAGTTTTGAGCTGGGTTGGACCCTTTTTTTTCCTTATGGGCTTCAGTCAGGGCTCACATAGACCAACGAGTTATTGCCATAGTGCCCTGGACCGGACGTTGTTTTCGCAGTCATTTCCAAGAGAACACGACCCACCCCACCCGTTCAGCCGGACTCAAAACCCCATTAAACAACCCATACAATATTTTCTCATAATTTCCCTTCAGTCTGCACTGAGCTATTGAATACCTTGTGAGTAATGTTTTCCCACGTACTCACGCTTTCTTTGTCATTCAATCCACGGGCACCTCGATAGACCATCATCATCTCGACGGTTGAATGGAAGTCTGCTCCAAAAAAAGTCCTTCGTCAAGTTGTTGAATAAATGAAACAATTCTCATTGTCAGCAATCTCCTCCAGCTGATTGCAAATGTGTCAAGCACTCAAATATATCCCCTTCACGCTAACATCAGAAAAATGGAAAAATGCCCTTTCACGGATCGCTTCACAATGCACCGGCAACTGTCTCGAGGTGAGATTACGCGTTCAGTCTGAGTTCCACTCGTCGAACATCATCAAGTCAACTGCAGAAGGGATTCTCTGCTTGACAAGGAAAGTGAGATGATCAACTCTGATGAGCACCGAGGAAGATGTTATCCCCTGCAAACAGGAAGAGTAACCTTTCGAGCACTTAATCACCGTTAATGAGAGTGGGCATCTACGTCAGTTGGTGTTGTGGTCTCCTTGAGAACGCCGACAGTTTGTACTGCACACACATGACACACAGCTCCTGCAGGTGAATGCAACTCCGTTGCAGCTTGTTCGGATGCCCAGAGGAGGTGATTCATTAATCCTGACACGCTGGCCGGGTGGCGGAAGGAGCGGATGTTCCGGAGCCGAAAGGAAGGCCTTAATTGTGCATTCCATTGGTAGAATAATCATACAGGATACGAGCCTATTTGGTTACGGGGCCTGATGGTCGGCCAGACCGCACTCCATGTAAATTCGGACTCTTGTGCGGTCAGCTATTGACGACCGTAGGTGCAACAATGGTTCGCTTTAAGGAGCTCTTCAGTCTGCACCTAAATGAAGGTAATTTCCATAAATATGTGGCTCTTGGGGATAATTTAGTGAATGCACAAATAATTTCGTGTGCAATGAAAGCCTGGACAGACTGGTGTTCGGGTGAAGTCAATGCATCCGGAAATCTGTGACTTCGAGGCGTCTTTGGATTTAATGGTGTGAATTTATTTAATTTGATCTGTTTCCTTTTGTTCGGCGGCAGTTGCTCTCCAACACTTTGGGCTTGCATGTGGACGTACAGGGGATGGTTTTGTAGAATTGTGGTTATTATTCATCCTTCACCTTCTTCTGATTCAATCTGGGGTGGATCAGGGCCTCAACAAGCAAGCCTCTTCCATTTGCTGCATACATTAGTTCACCACTAAGCGGTGATGGAACAGGCTTTCCAGAGGGCACCACGAGGAGGCTGTAGGTATCGGGATGGCCGACGGCACCTAACCAATTCGGCCTGAAAACACCGCATACACCATACCTTCCAATTATTTGTCCTACTGCTTGAATTGTCGTCTACTTAACGATGAAATCGGGACTGTGTCCAGGTGAAGGTGTAGCGAGGTTCGATGGAGTCCTTATATTTATTCCCCTTATCATTAGATCCGCACTATCCCAGACTCTGTGCACGAAATCTCGACGCGTTTAGGTGCACCACGCGACGACTGTAGCTTCTTTCAAGCCAAGTCGAAGCAATGCACGGGCACCACTCCCGTTAAGAGCCCGCAACGTAACTGACAAATCGATTACTTTTTTTAGCGGCAATGAAGGCCATACCGTCTGAAATTCAGACATCCAGACTGGTTAGCATACATATCCTCAGTGAGATGTCGTTGGGGAACTCGGTGACTCTCTGCTGGATACGGGGGTATACAAGGAAACGAAAAGGCGGATAGTCTTCCGAAAAAGCGTACGGAGCTGAGAGATTCTCTAACAATACCGTATACGTACACGCCGCCTAGTCCGATCAGGAGAAAACTATAAGACGAAAATCTGGATAGAGCCATGACGCGATGGTCTAATGATTGGAGCAACGCTCAGAGTTCTATGAGTTCTAGAGTCGGACCCATCACATGTGTGCACACATGCAGAATGTGCAAATGCACTAGGCGCTAAGCTCGCATTCTGAAGCCTCCCACAAAAAAAATAAATTCTCCTCGTTTCGCTCACATGAATCCATCCATGTGATGAAGTCCATCGAGATGATGGACTTACTTAAATTTGACACATTTGTGACACGCATTGAAAGTCTACCTCTTGCGTAATCTGGAAATGACTTATGCTACAAAAAAATAAATTAGTTACAGGGGGCATCCGTGCGATCTTATATTTTATTTTTTTTAGTTTGTTGACTACTCTGCTTTGGTAAGCCATAAATGCATAATCAGTGTGTCAGTAGTCCACAGAAAATTCTTGTGGAATTATGGATGGCACAGCGGGTTAACTGTCTGCCGTTGGTTAGAGGGGCCCTCGGTTTTAATCCCAGTGAAAGAAAAGCTAATACGCTTTTTTCTGTTTTCAAATCTGATCCAGTCACCATTTGCCGTTGGGATCAAACTAACGGTACTATCACTGAAGTGGTCGATCAGTGGTAGCAGTCTGACAGTGGGTTTGACAGTGGACAATTGTGGGCTATATGTGCTTGTGAATTCACTAGGAGCCTATCCAACCTACCTACCTAGCTTGGGTTAGCAGGCTGTCGGTGTCGTTGGGGAGAAAGTTTTATTCGTTAAGTATAGTTGAGTGACCTATGGTGAATTCGGAATGTTTTGAGTCTCTCAGCACGAGAAACATTCCTGACCCTATCCTGGATGTTGAGTTTCCAGCTTAGATTGTTCTCGGTGATGAGTCACAGTTGGTTGTACAGTGGTGCCGCATAGCGTGTCAAACTGAAGGTTTTGTAACTTCTGCTGAGTAAAGGTTCAATTTATTTGTAGTTCGATTTTTACAGTTTTACACCGCTATTCTGGCAAACCTCAGTGATGTGTTTTAAGTCACAACTACCTCACAAGAGCATGGTGAGTCACAAGTTGTGAGGTTTTCGTATTCTAAGCAAAAGCCTCACAGCTTGTGAGCATCACAAGAACCATCAAAATTGTGATGTTCTCATGAGCACATCACAAGGAAAAATAGCAACAAAAGAACTGTCAAACACAAGGGAAAATAAACAGATGTTGATTTTATTTTGGCCTTTAGCTCATCTGCGAATGCTGCCCAATAATTCTGCATCCTATTCGGGTCAGTTGGATCATTTTTGCCCAGAAGAAAATCAGGATTCATTTGCAAGAAATTCGTATAATGGTCTAACTGCTCCTGGGATGGACGCTGATATTTTTTTGTTGCTGCAAAATATTCATTATTATTAAATACTAACACATATTTCATTAATATACACAATATTACCTTGTTCGCTACATTCTGCCTTTATTTTGTAGATAAATATAAATATAAAAAAAAGCGCGAATATAATAATTGTCAAAAAAAAAATGTTTGACATGGCAACGAATTCACCTCACCATGGTGACTATTCTTGTGTGTTTTCTTGTGAGGTTTTCGCCAGAATACCAAATAGCTGAAACCTCACAAGGTAGGCATCATAATTTCGCCTCACTGACATTCGTGCGTTGTGACCACATCACAACCAGAATAGGGGTGTTAGTTACATCCTACATGTATTATTTAAGAGATACAGAACAAAAGTTCTTTACAACTAAGATAGTTGAAAGTATATATAGTAATAATAATAATAATAATATGGGTGGCGATACAGTCTGAGGCGGTCCTGAGCCTAGCTTCTCAGCAACCACTCGTCTTGTGCGTGCTATTGTTCTTTCACGAGAGGAAGGGACTTACAGTTTAAAATGCCGACTCCGAACGGTGAAGTTGAGGAAGCTTTTTCTAGACAGGAATACTCTTTGAGCATTGTCAGTGACTCGAAAAAGGTGGAGCCGTGAAATATGAAAGGTGGTAAATTCGGGTATCGAACCTGGCGTTGGAGTCGACGCACTTACCCACTATGCCACGGCGACCCCAAGTAAGTATATAATAAGAAAAATTTAATACATTAAAAGGAAAAGTTTAGAGAAAAAACACTACAATCAAAAACCCCTTTTATGACGTATACAACTAATGACTTATAGCTAAATTGCACCTAGGCGCAACTATGCAACATGCAAGAACGATATAACTGCAGTGAACTCTCCCTAAGTCGAAACTCTCTCTATCTCGAACTCTTTCGCAATATTTTACATTCACTTTCCTCAATTTTCCATACCAAATCCTCTCTCTAAGTCAAACTCTCTCTCTAACTCGAACAAATTATGGTATCCCGTGACAATTCGACTTAGGGGGAGTCCACTGTATGTGTAGCTTTAAGATTGATTGATTTTTCCTTAATTTAAGATGTTACGCATAAGCTCACTCTCAGAATGAGAGCATTTGCTTAAAAAATGCTTTTGTAATTTATCAATGAGATGTGACTTGGTATTTAGATTTGCTTTTTCATTGCGCTTCATAGTAGAGAAATGCCAGGGCAGATTTAACACGAGCTATAGGAACTTGTTTTGAGCTATAGGAACGGCCACACAGTGGTTGAAAAATCGTTTTGAAAATTAGTAGTTTATCAATACTAAGCTTTACGATTGATAAAGTGATATTGGATTTTAATGATTAGGTTTGCTTTCTGAACAGTACTCGGTACATGTTTTTCAAAGGTGAGTTTTTTATCCAAGTACTTACAGCTTTCAGACCACTCGATGCTGGTCGAGTTCAATTGTAGGTTTGTTTGAAGTAGGAATTGCTGTTTTCTGCGTCGAGTAAACCACATAGCCTGAGATTTATCTGCATTCGGTTTGATATTCCATCTGAAGCAGAATAACTCAAACGCATCAAGTGCATTTTGAAGAGAAGTTAGCGTGTCCTGTGATAAGATATTGGATGAGAATAGGGCTCTGTCATCAGCGAACAAAGCTAGGAAAGTCTTACCATTAGGTACTGCTATGTCGGACATGAAAATATTAAATAAAATGGGAGCCAATACCTTACCTTGAGGTACGCCAGAGTGAGTGCTATATAATGATGAGCTGAGTAGAACAATATCCGTTTCTGGAGGGTTAGCGCTAAGGCTTGTTCATGCTTCCAGATTATCGAAGGTAAGGTGGGGGGCTGCCAGTTAAATTGATCCCAACGGCAAATGGTGGCTGGACTAGATTTGAAAGTATAAAGATAAAGGTGTATTAACTCTTCTTTCACGGGGACTCCTCTAACTCAGGGCAAGCACCTAACCCACTGCGCCATCCAGTCGTATTATGTCTCGTAAGGTGGAGATGAATTCGCCACATGCCGCTGTGGCAACACCGTCCGCGTAAGTTTAGCCAAGTTTTTTAAAAGTTTTCTCGGCAAAGAAAAAAGTAATAACAGATTGTCATAAAGACTAAAAAAACGCAGATTAAGCCGAAAGACACAGTTATAACATAGATTAGATCAGCTTACAGTACCCGCATAGGGTCAGTAGGTTAGTATTAAGAACATTGTATTCTTAAGTTAGTTAAGCTAGTTTTAATTACTTTTGTCTAGCATGTAAGTAAAATTATTCAGAATAAAATAAAATTTCGTTAAAAAAAAAAAGAACAAAAGCACCGTCCGCATAGGCAATAACTTTGCATCCAGCCTCTTTCAGCCTCAATCTGCGCAAGCCACAGAGATGGGCGATCACCACAGAATTGTTGTATTTGCGCTGCAACCAAGAGCCTAGAGATGTGGTCTCTGTGTCTCACACAACGAAGCTACACAAGCACACGTACGACTTCATCGTACTTGGTAGTCATTTCGAACGATACGTTTTTAGAGTTAAAGTAAAATTGTTATTAATATTTTATATAGCAGCACTTCTTCGCGGGGTCGCCAATGTAATGTTTTTGTTACAATTTTTTTTTTATTTTTAATATTTATTTATTTTTTAAAACTCTAATGCTTTTTAAAAAATATAAAACTAAACAATCTTTTGAATCGGTGCCGGAGCGGGTCTGTCAGAGATCCTACCGCCGTCGTGTCCACGCCAAAAAAGAAAGAGCCAGAAAAAAGGCTTTTTGACAGCTCGAAGGAAGATGACTGACTTAACGAAAAATTGATCGCTGTCGGGCTCTGTTCGTGTGGAGTATGTGTTGTGAGAACGCCACAATAATAATATGAGTGGTGCGACAGTCTGCGGCGGACCTGGGCCTAGCTTCTACAGCAACCACTCGTATTGTGCGTGCTACTGTTCTCTCACGAGTAGATGGAACCTACAGATTAATGCCGACTCCGAATGGCGATGGTGAGAAGCAGTGACTGGAAAGATGTGGAGCCGTGAATTATGAAAGGTGGTTAATTCGGGTATAGAACAAACTTTGCGACCCACCTTCCAGTATTAATAGCAGCTCATCAACCGCTACGTTCCAAAGAAGGGGCGGGAGTACACCTCCTTGAGTGGTCCCTCTATTAACTTCTTTGCAGATCGTCGCGGATGTTGCAATAAAAAGGCGACAAACGTAATATTTTATCCTTATTTTTAAAGGCGATCATTCAGTTGTCATCCCTCCAAAGACTGTTACGAACGGTCGGACAGGGCCTCGCTGCAAGTTTGGATTGAAATACTTTTAAACAAGAATTTAAATGGGAAATGCTTGTTCAACGGTAGCTATTAATTACATCAAGAAAACACAAAACATTATTCAAAACTAATCCTCACTCTGAACGTTCAACAATGAATGCCATCTGCTGTCCTTTATCTGCAACACTTTTTGAAGGTCTTCTTGGTGCTGCCAAGCCTCGCCAGATGTAAGGGTTACACTTGACAAAATTTCTCTCATTGGAGAGCTCTCGGATTCTCTCCCTTGACATCATCATTTCTTGGACATCATCCAAAGAGTTTCAATCCTCGGCAGTCCATGGCATAGTAACGATGTGTCACGAATTAAATTAGTGCTTTAAATACATTTTGCTTATCTCATTCACGAAGCTAAACTTCCCCATCTCACATTGTTAAGTCACCCGAGAAGAATTTCAAGCCTTTTCATCCCACAAAGTCATTTCTTACGCCCCGAGCTCGGCTAGACTCCACACAGTCTGCTGTCATCCCACGCGTCCTTGCAGCTCATTCTCTCGTCAGATTATAACTTGTCTTCGTCTAACGGCTGACAAGTCAAGGCATCATCCCCAGCAGACCGCAAACACAACAACCCACACGTCGGCGTCTGCAACCACGGCGAGTACAGAAATTAATTTGAAAAAATAAAGCAAAAACAAAAACAACTCATCCCCCCCTTCATCGCATCCGCAGAGACGCGCTCCGAGAAGCTGGGATTTTAATTAATTCAATTTATCATTGTCTGTCAACCACCACTTGCGGACGCCATTTGAGGAAAAAAACCAACCGCACAACCGTTCTAGCACAAGGATTCCTTTTTCAACACTTCCCGTCTAATTAAGTCACTCCAGACAGGACGATTTGACGGCTACAACGACGACGACGGTGGCTTGGTGGCCAACAATGCGCGGAATATGTTGATCTATTTTTTGTCTTCCCTCTGCCTGTGTCCTTCATTCACTCCCCCTTTACCCCAACTGTCTCTCGCGGTATTCTGCGTCTGTTTATCCTTGCGGCCATTCAGTCAACATAACAACTCGGAATGGTCCCCGCCAGCGGTTCACATAAATTTAATCCTTTTATTTTTGGCCATGAAAGTTGCCACGAAAGAGTGGATGGGGCATCACGGATTGAATAACCCTTTCAGGAGACAGACAGAGCGAGGGAGAGAGAGGGACGGCTGTCCTTTAAAATGAAATGCAAGATAAATCACAACGCTGATGAGCATATTTCGGTTCGGTTTCACTTCCAACCGAGGGGGCAGGGCCCAGATAGTGAATACGGTGTCCGTGACAAATGGAGATGGCCCCTTCAGGGCTGTGCCGGAACGTCTGTGTATCCGAATGCGCTCTGAAATACTGTTTGCAAAGCCAAGGATGTACAAATATTCCGCACTACTGATGGGAAGTTGGTGGTTTCCATTTTATGTACCAACCCGCCGCATGGATTACAAGCGGCAGTCTGTTACGACGGTTAACAAAAGACGGATTAAGATTCGAGATAAAGTGCCTGTGGGCTTCTTTGTTCAGGCCAGCAGATGGCTGGGGGTGGGGGGGGGGGAGGTCATAATCGGGAATTGGGCCAAACCATCGGCAGAGTTTCCTCGGTCGACCGCAATCTCAATTGAAAAGCGTCTTTTGGGGGATTTTTCTTGTGATTAATGCTGAATAGTTTCAATCGGACTCAACGCAGAATGTTGTCGTGGTTGTGCGTTGGATTCAGATGGCCACTTTTCGAGGAACTTGTGATGTGAGGGGGAAGCTGAACCAACGACATCTTGTACTGCTCTCATTCAGTGTGTGGCTGTGTTTGGTGGAAGATTTGAGAGTGACGTGAGGTAATTGGGTGACCTGGCGGCCAAATGGCCGTGGCTTACGTAGACCAACTTTCAGAGTGGTTTACTACCGCGGGACCTAGGCAGAGTGGTATGCCAGGCAACGAAAGCTAGATTCCACACCACTGGAAATGTTAACCCTAAAAAGATAACCTTAGTAATGAAAAGATAAACATGCGCCTGAGAGGCGCCCAATTTAAAAAGAAGATTAATTTTAAAAGTTGAACTAATTATTCGCGTACATGCACGTGTTGCCTAGCCAACTTAGTCGTCGATCAACATAATGAATTGTTGCATTATTGAACAAAAATGACTGTCTTTCAAGCAAGTGTTGATAGACGAGTTGGCTAAGAAACACGTGCCTGTACGAGCGTCCGTTAAAAGAGGACAGCAATATACATGTGTAGCGGGCACCCTTTAGACGCACGTTGTCTTTCTATGGTTAAGTAAGCCAGTACTGATCAGACACTCAAAATACTCCGAGCTCACCATCGGTCACTAGACCATTCTTAATGAATATAACTTCCCTTCCAGCCACGTCGACAGCCTTTTACCCCAAGCCATCTTCGAGAAGGAATTCTCCACCAACATTCGCTCCAGATTCGAATGGATAACTGATAAACAGACGCTGGCTGATCTTCTGAGTATCTTCACAAACGGATCGCAGCCGGACGAGGCAGCAGATTCCGGCTGTCTACTCTAAATACCTTAATATACCTATCCCCATGAAGCTCCCTGAACACTGTAGCGTCTTCCAAGTGGAAACCATTGCAATAAAAGAGGCATTGTCGTGCTCAAGAACAATGGAATATCCAAAAGAGATATCACCATCTGCTCGAACAGTCATGTTCAACTCAAAAACATCCCTCAATTGCAGGCTGCCTGTTAGCGAGGTGGTTGAGCATTCTGAGATACACCTCATATGGGTGCCAGGACTTTGTGACATACCAGGCAATTGTAAAGCCGATGAACTCGCTAGATGTGGTACATCCTCCTCTCTAAAGTGCCATTCACATGACAGCAAAACACGAACGCGAACTTTTACTAAACTACCAATTTCCAGGAAAATATAAACAAAATGCTAATCTTCTGGGAATGCAAGCAGATGGGGATTGAATTATCGAGTTTAAAAAACAATGAGTTTGTGTGTCCTTATTAACGACTTCAAATTTTTTCTTCACGAAGCAATCAATCTCGTTACGAACTGTCAACCTGAGTTCGTCGCAATACACAAGAGAGGCAAATGCGATTCACACTTTCACGACCAAAAAACGATGATATGTATGTTTGTTCAAATTGTACCTGTTGTATGTACATATACAGTGGGTGTCATTAATATTCGGGTTTTTACTCGAATGTGTGGAAAATTGCAGTTACAGGTTGAAAGCAAAAGACTTTTAACCCAATCTTTTCCTGCTCGACAAGTTCCTTAATTTTCTTAGAGATTAGCAATTTTTTGAGTAAAAGGCTCTTACCATTACCACAAGATATTGAATTTACACGAAAAACTATGAAAAAAGTCCCTTCATTAATATTCGGTTTTTTAACTGTTTTATTAATAATCAAAATTAAAATAATCACAAAAAAAGAGAAAATTATTAATATCTTGTAGCGTATCCGTTATTTTCCAAAACTTGGAATAATCGCTTTGACATGTTTGCTATATTTTTTTTTTATTTATTCCAGACTTATTAAGGTTAGGTTGCAGGAAGAACGGACTTAAATCTTCCTGCAACCTAACCTTCAGAGCGTTTTCGGAAGAAACAGGATTCTCCTGCATTCGCTGATCCAATTCGGCCCACAAATTTCGATGGGATTCGATGGGGTTGAGGTCAGATGATTGAGCCGGTGTTGCTGTAACTTTGAGAAAGTGGTATAGCAGTCATTTGCGGACAATAAAAATAAAGCCCATTATGTTTAGGATCATTATCCTGATAAAATTCTAATGACCGCGCCACCCATCTGCGAAAATTACATCTTCCCACCATACTGGATATTTTTCTTTGTAATCTTTAGCAAATTTTTGGCGAATATTACGGTTGCGCAGGTTGATAAAGAGCTTTTCCCTAGCTACTCGACCGTTGAACCCTTCTGATCGGATAGTTCTGCGAACCGTAGACTCAGAAACAAGCTGACTTACTATTTTAAGTGCACTAAGACGGCTGTTATCTTTAATTTTTTTTATTATTATGCGTTCTTCGCACTTTGTTAATTCCTTGGGCCGCCCTTTTCGCTTCTTGAATTCGATTTGGCTTCCGTTCCTGCAGCGTCTTATGATGTTACCGACTGTATTAGGCTTCATATTCACCTATATAAGTTACAATTAACATGCTATTACCAAATAATGTTGTAGGAATGATAATTTCAAACAGACATACAAATCTGATCATAGGCTTCTTAGATTTAAACCTTAAAGAGAAATGCATGTTAAGAAACCGAATATTAATGAAGGGACTTTTTTCATAGTTTTTCGTGTTAATTCAATATCTTGTGGTAATGGTAAGAGTCTTTTACTCAAAAAATTGCCAATCTCGAAGAAAATTAAGGAACTTGTCGAGCAGGAAAAGATTGGGTTAAAAATCATTTGCTTTCAAGCCGTAACTGCAATTTTTCACACATTCGAGTAAGAAACCGAATATTAATGACACCCACAGTTTACATATAACAAGTAAAATACTCTCGCTCTCTCTAATGAATGTGCATGCCCCACGCGTGTGGTGAGTCAGTCGCAGCCCAACCACCAAAGCAGCAACAATAAAGATTGTACAACAAAAACAACGGAGTATCGTGTTTCATTACATACTTAATAGATGTACCCATTGCTCTCTGCGCATGAGAAAACTCCATATCAGAAAAGAAGTATTACAGAGATAGATGACTTCACAGCTGATTGCCCCCTAGTCCATCGACGAATTTGAGTACTTTTTTGACAGATATTCATGAATTTTTAACGGTTATTCATGAAATAACGTAAATGCCGTTCTCTGATTGGTCATCTTGGTTTAAGAACACTTTAGAAAAAGCAGTTGACAAAAATCTTACGGGGCAAGAGAGGTATAAGTCGGCCATCTCTGTAATACTTCATTTCTGCTCCATATGAATGAAGAGTCGCAGTTTGCCAAGATCGTTCGTATGAATGGGCCTTAACACAAGAAGGGGTTCCAATTTCCATGACACCTACCATCTACTTAAGATACATACAATTAACAGTAAATGACTAGAAGGCACCATCTACCTTAAAACAAAAGAAATCCATCGCTCAGAGCCATCGCTGAGCTCGGCTCGATCGGAAGACCATCGCTTGGACACTGAGCGATTGGCATTCATGCCCGCAGAATGACTGTTCCTTAATGACTTTTACAGAACCTGCATGGAAAGAGGAGGTAGAAATCATAGAGGCACAGCTAGCTATTCCGTAGATACACACAGATTACACCTAGGAGCCTACTAATTTAGTGATCAGAATGAGCTAAACAGAGTCAGCATTAGTCAGCCAAACCGCTTCATCACAAGCACCAACTGATTCTAATGTTAAGGGAAATCAATGCATGTGGTACCACAACGGGCCTAATTTGGCCAAAGTGTGACTGCCTTCTGGTAACCCAATCTACCATTCTAATCGACAGTCGGCCATTATAGCAATTTCGACTATAGAAGTCAGGTCCAAGCTGGTCGCAAGCTGCCGCGTAGAGCTAAAGGTACTTGGCACGCAGCATACGATTACTCCATTCTGGGTAGCAGCTCATAGGGATAACCGGCAACGAGATAGCAGATGCACTTACCAGGAAATGGGCCGAAACCGATCCCAATCCCATGCATTGATCCACCTCAGGCAAACGTCATGAAAAAACTTGAGGAGGCAGACCTCTCTAACCACTTGCGAGACTAGACGAATGTTATGGCCGATATTCAATAGCACAAGTTCCAATAATGCAGTAAACGTCTATACAGTAAATAACTGATGCGAATGGCAGTCATAGCGCTTACCGGTCACAATCATCATTTGAGACATCATGATGACAAGATGGAGCTAACTGCGGTTACGAAGAAGAATTAGAGGACACTCCTCACTACATTTGCCAACCCCTTAGCCTCTGCCTATCTAGACAAAAAACTCTGAGAGCATTCTTCTTCCAAGTGTTCCAAGAACTTGCAAAAATTCCAGAAATCTCTATTTGTAGGTTCCGGGATGGCTGGAATAAATACTCATCAACACCTGTGGAAAGGCGACACAATCTCTGAACGGCTGTACAATCAAGCATGGAGTATGAGTAAGAAATGGGGGGCTTAAAATACCCCTTGGGTATAACAATGGGCCCACTGGAGGACCTGAGTGAGACATGGTTACGCCGGATTACACAATCCGCTGCGACAAGGAGAACCTCACAAGCATAGACAAGGACAGAAATTTTCGAAAAGTGGCGATGGAACTGACTGTCACTCCGCATCAAATTATACTGCCGTGCTGACTGATGGGACGATGACATCCTTCGTCACTTCCTCCAATCTGGTACCAAAAAAGGTACTACAAAACATTTAAAATGGTTTCCAAGAAGTTGCGTTAATTCATACTCCTCACTGATATCAAAATCGTGGCGCCCAACAGTCGACTGCCTCATGACATTTGCAAAATCCGTGTCACATCAATCACACCTATCAACGCCTGCGTCTTCATCTACGTCTACGTTGTAGCCGCTTTCACTCAATCTCAGTCGACCTCTAATTACTCCAATCGCTATTCACACCAGAAATGAAGTATTACAGAGATGGCCGACTTCACAGTTGATTGCCCCCTAGTCCATCGACGAATTTGAGTGCCTTTTTGACAGATATTCATGAATTTTTGACTGTTATTTACGAAATAACGTAAATGACTTCATCTGATTGGTCAATTTGGTTTAAGAACGTGTTAAAAAACAGTTGTCAAAATTTTCAAGGGGCAAGAGATGTAGAATTCGGTCATCTCTGTAATACTTCATTTCGGGTTCACACCTCAGACATGTCTTGTCGTTCAGTTATTTTACTTTAGTCACTTCAGTGAATTCCTGTCACCTCCCGCTTCCATTATTTCAGTCGCTTCCAGTCTGCTTCGTGGCCTTTGTCACCCATTGTCACCTTCTTCCGCCTGCAGCAAGTAAGTCACCGTCTCACCTTAAGAAGGTGACTGTGGCTAAATTGAATCCTGTCGCCTCAGTGGTCTCTGTCGCCTCAGTTAACTGCCCTTTCAACGACTCACAGTACACACTGAATGCGTCTCCCAATGCAGCGTCTTGTAGTTATACCCCCCTTGGCACCCAGAGTAAGCTCCTGAGAATCGCTTCAACTGTGCACCCCATGTCCGTCCATAAGGATAAGTCAAATCCCTGAAGTGATGAGTGAATTGCATTTCACGGGTCAACACTCTCGTTTCCAATAAATCCACTAAAGTGCTCTCAATACCTCGTCTCACATCATCCGTCCGCTCCGTTCTCGTGCAATGCCTTGTAATCGACTTACATCACACACACACGCACACACATCCAGCACGTCCAATCAAGCAATCGAAGGAAGCGTCGAGACGCCTTCGAACCGACAACGAAGACGGAAGGCCACACACCATGCCCAATGGGCCTTATTAGACGTATTTTCCATCGGATTACCTCGTTATTGCCGCCACCAGCGCTGCATCGCAAGGATCTGTTTAATTTGACGTTATTGCATGTGTGCCCGTCCAGAATACCCCAAGGCGCGGCGCACAAAACGACACACAGACGAACGCCTGGGTTAATCAAATAAAACACGCCAACTCTCTCCCGCTCGGTCCCACTGGAGCGGATGCCGTTGCAGTTTACTGAATTATTAGTTGTGCACACCGACCCCAAGGATATGCAAACATCTTCCGGATACATCCACAGGACACCTACAAAAGTTTCCTTCGACGCTGGATCAGAGGAGGTGGTTGCTGGACGGTCGACGGTGAATGGCGTCGTTGCCATTCGGGATCGACTGGGTAAAGTTTTTGCGAACAAACGAAAAAGGGACACACGCTTGGGCAAGGATAACGACAAGGCTACTGTGTTACATTAGCATCGCCCGCATAAGGCCGCTCTAATTGGCCATTAGCAGCTGGAGAGCCAACAATACACAACCGACGGGACGAGCGGGTGAAAGGCGTGAAGTGGCGATAACAAACGGAAGCGCAAACTTTTTTGCCGTCCCGGTAAATAGAATAAATGCGAATGCTGTGGGTCCTTTGCGATGTTCCATCTCGTTGAGCGGCAGATGTGGATATCCGTTTGGTGGTAATGACAAGATGTGTGCGATGGAATCCGTTCACTCATGACGCCCTGAACGCCATCGGCATGGACGCCGCGCCGGTCCCACGGTTCATTCGATTAAGTGCTGATGGTCATGGGCACATTTCACACTTGACCAGATTGACAATTCTGAGGACAATTTCACGCATAACTTGGCGTTACTTTCCGTTCTTAAGGAAGATTTGTTTTTTAAGAACGACTTAAGTTGGAGGATTTCTTAAATTTGTGTTGACAAAGATGAAAGGCGGGAAAAGATGAATGTGCAGGGGAAGGAGAATGGGAGTGTGGAGTGCTATTTGTCCTTCATTTTGACACCATGATCCAGCTAAAAGAGAGAGAGTGAAAGAGAGAAAGAGACAAAGAGAGAGAGAGAGAAAGAGCGAGAGAGAAAGAGATATGTATAGAGAGAGAAGAGAGAGAGAGAGAGAGAGAGAGAAAGAGCGAGAGAGAAAGAGAGATATATATAGAGAGAGAGAGAGAAAGAGAGAAAGAGATAGAGAGAGAGAAAGAGAGAAAGGGCGAACGTGAGTGAGAAAGAAAGAGGGAGAGAAAAAGGATAAGGTAAGAAAATTTGAACAAGAAAAACAAATTGAAACAAAACAAGGGTGTGAGATATATACGGGAGCAAGGAAGCTTTCGCCAACATACAGCTTACAGGCAATCAGCGGTTTCCGAACAATTGCGTACGAAGCAGCCTGCGTCATTGCGGGTATGGTCCCGATCGACATTCTCGCCACCGAAATGCAAAGGATCTACCTACGGAGAACTGCAAATCATGCGGAAACTACCGCAAGAGATCTAAAGAATGAAGAAAGGGCAACATCAATCACACTGTGGCACGCCAGGTGGGACACCACAACCAAAGGCAGATGGATCCATAAATTGATAGCCAAAATAGAAGCCGGGACAACGAGAGCTCATGGGAACTCCAACTACCACCTCACGCAGTTCTTGTCGAGCCATGGAGGTTACCGAAAATACCACCACAGAGTCGGTCATGATAGCTCAGAATGTGCGGGCGAAGATGAAGACGCAGAACACGCAATATTCCATTGTAGACGCTTTGCCGTGAAGAGAGGAAGTCTACCAACTCCCGAGCTCCTAGTTAGCCATGTGACGAGGTCAGCTGACAAATGGTTAGTGCCCCTGCTCCTTTTAAACGAGAGTGCAGATCGAGCTAAGAAGGCTAGAAAGAGGAAGAAAAGCCGAATTGCAAATATAGATCACATAGCGTGATATGCTAACCAGCCGGCTGCAGCCCCACGAAGGAATACCTAACGGCAGTTCCGCGGGGAGAGTGGTAAAAGTATGCAGAGGTGTGTTTGAGGACGTAGGCGTGAGGAAAAAGGAGAATAATATCCCGTGAATCGTTCATGCTGGTAGCCCAGGTTACAAGTATGTTGAAGAAGATTCCACATCCATTGGCGCAAACCATAAAAAAAAGCATAATTCTCGATGAACGAGCACATGCTTAGAAAATTACATCGCTGGCCGCGAAGAAGATTATAAAAAAATATGAAGCTCAATCAGAAGTCTCATCTAAGTCAACTATTAGCTCAGAAAACACTGAATTAGTTTATCGGCAGCCACTACTCGTAGAACTTGCGGTGACCACGAGGAGATTGCGGAGCACTAATTGGTTTGCGGAATAGGTACCCTTGATCCGCGTGGTAAATAAATGTGTCTGCTGTCCTTATGCGCGGCAGTCAGCCACCTCAACCTAACCTATCCTAACGAGGAGACTGTATCCTTCGTCGCATGCAACGAACTAGAAACCGGAGACAACCAAATGTGACCGCGGTTGGAGGAACAGAAGTACTAGATATCAGAGAGGCGACGCGCAGTGTTCATTACAAAGCTCCCATCTGTGTCGGGAAACTGATCACACACACTGTGTCCGAAGACAGTAGTCTCGCACGCATATCCAAATGAACAAATTATATCTATGTAACTATCAGTAGTAATCACTCCACTTGTAACCGTTGCATTTCCACAAATAAATAAGTCAGATCGGACCTCTCAGGGATTCCGAATTGTGACGCGAAGAATAACACACTGTCTTTCCTCTTATTAATTTTGAGGTTATTACGAGTTGATCTCAAAGTATTAAAAACCTATGAAGCAGTGTCTCTGTCCACAAACGATCTTTATATTCCCTGTTGTTCTGCTTCCGTGCCTCTTTCCGTACCTCTGACAGTTGACCTATGGGATGCAATGATGATGACATATACATTGTGTACGCTGACAGGCGTTTGATACCAAGAAAATCACCAGCAGCATTAGGAAAACATGTTGAAGCCGATACTTCTTTTACTTGTGCTGGCGCAAACTTGCGAAGCATGATTTTTGTTAATTTCCACTTACACAATGAGGATACCCTGGAAGCGATAATTTTTGTTTCTTCTCATAAATTTATCCTCATATTCAAGGGAAATCAATAAGGAATGCACATACAGGGATCTTCTGTGGCCAAGTCACAAATTAAGAGATGACAGCAAAGTGTTCCAAGCTAAAGTGACCTCGATACACGAGCCAGAACTTGCGCTGGAAGACCACAACGTATCCCACAAATCGATCGATCATTTTTTCCGACGGCCAAGTTGAGACGAAAGCTATAGCATCATAGATCTTGACGTCGAGACTAGGAAGGTTGTGCAGACGTCATCGAGATATCATTGGCGAATCGAACCGAATGATCATGGCAACCATGGCAATTGTGTCTCGAATATTCGCCTCGATTTCGTCCAAAGTGTTCGGCTTGTTGGCGTTAGACTAAGGATTTTCCGTAGCCTCAGAGAAAATATTCGACTGGTGTTAAGTCGGATGATCACGGTGCTGAATCGCCAAGTTTTCTCCTACACACCGTGTGGTTTTACCACAGCTAGGCTATATCGATGTTGTAGAGTTCCGCTCACTAGATGTATAGAGCTATGGATAGTAGAATTAATTATAATTGACAGTTTTTTATTACCAGCGATAGTATTCGATATTGATTTAAACAATAATTAATTTCCTAAAATTGAACAAAAGCGGAATAATTAAAAAAAAAACAAATACGTTGGCCAGTGCATCACTGATCATAGGTGCTGGGCAGAAATATGCATCTTTGCACGAGGCGGCTACTGAGATTTGTCTAGCAATAGTAGGTATATCAAGATTTTGTTTATATAATTTGCTTTCTGTTAAATTAATTTACAACATTCTGTAAACTCTATAGTGGTAGAACCGCAATTATAGGGGTCTATGGATGTATCCACTGGCACCTGGGGCAAGATGTGATCACCAGTAATACACTGGCAGGCATGTTAACTTAATAATAATATAGGTGGCGCGACAATCCAAGGCGGACCTGGGCCTAGCTTCTCAGCAACCACTCGTGCTGTGCGTGCTATTGTTCTTTCACGCGTGGAAGGGACCTACAGTTTAATGCCGACTCCGAACGGCGAAGTTGAGAAACTTTTTCTAGACAGGAATACTCTTTGAGCATTGTCAGTGACTCGAAAGAGGTGGAGCCGTGAATTATCAAAGGTGGTAAATTCGGGTAAATTCGAACCTGGCACCCTCTGCGTAGGAGTCGACGCACTTAGCCACTACGCCACGACGACCAGGCGTGTTAATTTACTTCAATTTAAAATTCAACAGCTCTCATCTCAAACTACCAATCATTTTAATTTAAATATAGATTATCCGCTGTCGGTCCTTGGAACACTGCCACAAGTCATCAAGACCAACCCTCCTTGCGTCCACTATGACTTGGTTTTTATACCGGAGATTCGGCCTTCCTCTCTTTCTCTAACTAACAGGCTCGGATTCGAAGTCCCTCTTTGCTGGAGCAATAGTGTCCATGCGCTCGATGTGGCAGAGCTACTGTAGTCGAAAATTGTTATCGAAATCGCGAGGTCTGGATGAACTTTTACTTTATGCGGTTCCCAGCATTAGCTTTCAGTTTTATGCCCGGCAAAGCAATATTTTTATTTTTTCAAGAAATCTTCAGTTTGTAAAGTGGCGGAATGTTCATTGTGCAGTTAGGAATATAATACTAGCGGTAATTCGAGAAAACTTTGACTATTTAAAACGATTTCATCCGAATTCTCATGAGAATTCAATTATTACAATGGATCCCGATTTTCTGCTTCTGCAAACCCAGTACGAGTTCAGAGTCAGTCCTCTTTTAAAAGGGCAACGCCATACGAGCCATTATGTCAAAGAAAAAGGTCACTGAATACACCCTTGACCTTAATGATAGCCATTGATTTTCAACCATTCAATGTTGTCAATGATGAAGAATTTAAGGTTACTCCACCTTCTCGACCAGAAGTACGTTATTCCAAACAATTTTTTTGTTAAAGAAAAGTTGTTAAGTTTTTTGGTCCTTATACCAATTCTTTATATAGTAACCGATTAAGAAACGCGATTGCTCCAAAGATTGCGTTTAATTATTCCAACATCTTCGGTGGAGTCTAAGTGGACTTTCAGTGGAAGTGGTCAAATAGTAACCGAAAATAAATAACGTCCGATGCATTGATACTTGTTAAAACTTAACGACAAATTTGCATTTTGACATAGCCGCTGGACGAAAAGCAGGTTGTGTCCGAAAAGATGATCCGGAACTAGGGCTAACATTTCCAGCTGTCATTCGGCGCCAAACCAACCGCTAAATAGGCCGATTTGGGTCTGTGACGATGCACAATTTAGCTGGTCGGCTACCGATCGGTATTTCCTCTTTTCACATACCCCTTCGACTAACAATTGACTTTAGAGGTATCTGAGGACGGAGGGGAATATGACCTTAAAGAGTGATTAATTGATTAACTCATCAGCTAAAAATTGAATAAAGTGAGAGTCAACCATAACCAGCGCCCTTAAGCTCACCTGTGAATAAGTTCGATCTCGCAGATCGGACTGTGATGGTAAATGCTGTATTTGTTCTGGATATTCACGTCAGCACAAGAATCCAGTTTAAAATTTATGGATCGCATGCATAACTTTTCTCATGAATACCCAAAAACAGAGCTTATATAAAGTCACCCCGATTCTTCGAGAAACGTCTATATAACTCAATTGCCTCTTCACCTCCAAAAATAAACTCTTGACAAGGGTTTTTCTACGTTTGATCTCGTTATCGACGGTGTTAGTAATACGGAGCCGAAATAGATGCCATGACCAACTCGCAGCTTTAGCTGCCCATTGTGATCCTCTGTCCAAATCGTCGACGTTGTATATCCTTTCTTAAGGACCTCTATTTTCGTTCGTTTACCCGCAGACTATTCTTAGCCCCTTCCTTCTCAATGTCGCCAGCTTGCAGACTTCTACCAATTGCTTCAATGTCATTCGCGTATGCTGAATGGATTTTTGGAAAACGATGCTCTAGGTTTAGGCTATGAGTTTCGTACTGTGGACAATTATCAAAAAGAAAACAAAAATGTTGTTGACTTTTAAACACAAGTGTGTACACCAGTCTACATTATGTATACAACATCCTGTTACCATCCAATCGTGTGATCTACTCGAAGCGGTGATATTCCAATGGATTAACCATATAAGAGGCATTGTGTTGTGTGTACTCATCATCAGTTCAGTACAGTCAATAAGAGCGGTGAAGCCAAAATTCTCCGACTCTTCTCTTTTTCTTCTTAAATACTTCCACGGTACCATGTTCCTTTGTTAGATGCATTT
Source organism: Eristalis intricaria (assembly GCA_964034865.1). NCBI lineage: Eukaryota > Metazoa > Arthropoda > Insecta > Diptera > Syrphidae > Eristalis > Eristalis intricaria. The sequence goes on along the minus strand of OZ035876.1, from coordinate 31,132,034 downwards.
TTTTACAGTAGAGTTTACTATCGACATCGTTAGCCGTTGAGAATTGACAGTAATTTCAGAACTAGACATGATGAAGTATAGATCGCCTCATTGTGTTGAAAAGGACGAAATGGTGGTTGGTGTCGATCTGCGAATCGACTACATTCTGCCGGCAAATCTACTAGAAGCAGTCACCTTGCATGTTGTCCGATTCAGTGAGGCAGTGTTCGTGTTCCCCAATAGGTTTGTGCAGTTCACAAACGAACTAGTTAAAAAAAAAATCTATTAAATTACATTGTGAACTAAGTGAACTATTTTAGTTCATTTAGGTCAGTGGTTCAACAAATTTCGGAGTACCCTACTCTGCATACAGTATACATATAATTTTGTAAGAAGACTGAACTAAATCGAACTAAACTGATCTAAATTCAGTGATTTGCTTTGTGTGTGTGGGCATTGTGCATACAAGGGTTGTCGTTGTTTAAATATTTCAGCAAAAGCACAATAATTTGTTTGAATTATGTAAAATAGTTTGACTTCATTTTGTTTTTTCCCTTAGGTTAAGAAGTGATAGCGCTGTTATTTACAAAGTTCGGATGACGAAGAATCGAGGAAAATCACACCTAACTCACTTTCTTGAGCAGTGAACTATATTGAACTAAATGAACTAGAAAAACGAACCACTTCAATAAACAGATTTGAACTAAACTGAGCTGAAACAAAACAGCACAAGCATATTCCCAAAATAAAATTATTCGACCTGTCGATGGTTTGAAGATCGAGGTTGTTCAAAGCTGACTTCAGAATATAATCGAGATTAAGGCTAGGCTAAAATCTTGGGAGCAGATCTCATAGTCGAACACACATCCCACTAAGCAGAAATAAGTGAGCAAGGAGACACCCCACTTCCGCCAAATTTACTTCCCATCCATGACCACAAAAAATGGTAGAGTAGTGGTATTGCCTAGTAATTCAGACATAGGGCGCCTTCGTAAACGTTAGACGTAGGATCTGCGTTAGTTGTGTCGTACTAACGAAGGCTGAGAGTCATTTGTCCTGTTCGTAAACGTCAACAATCCGCGGAGAAGAAAAAGTAGGTGTCGGTCAGATTGCGCAGCCAAAATACAATAGCTGCAGGAAAGCAGACAGATTTGTGGGTATTTTCGTGGAAATTTAGATAATAAGCAACTTAATGTTATGAAGAGGAAAAGTAAAAAAAAACAGTTGAGAAACGACAACCAACAACGTTTGTCAACGGGTATGCCTATTACACACTTATTACACATTTCCAATCCTATTTTTTTTTTTCTTTTCTTTTTTTAAGTTCATCTTTTTTCTTTGAGTCCATCAAGTGTTAAACTTTTTTCTTCCTTTCTCAATATTTCCTTCACAAGACAACTCAAAATAATCCATGACGATTACGGAATAAAATAACTGCAGGCTGCTTGTCGATTGCAGACAAAAAGCAGGCAGACGATCGGACTTTCCAAGATGACTGCGTTTACGAAGCCACCCGTACTTTTGGGTTGTAGAACAGTTTAAGCCATTCACACCAGTTACCACGTATTCACAGACACATCGAAAAAAAAAAATGATGCCAAATGAAATCGAAGAGCAAGGGAATTAGAACTTGGACATCTCCTTGCTCTTCTATTTCTGGAATTTAGACATTCTTCTGAAGGTTTGTTTGTCCCGCAATTGTACACCCCTTCGTAGACACGTTTTCTGCCCCAAAATGCCTCAGCTTCCTTCAAGATCCCTGGAATCAGCATTCTGGGAACCCCCCACCAGTTAGAAAACTCATTTCCCCCAAATCAATCAAGAGTGCCCAACTTAGTCCACATCTTCAATCCAAAAGGCGCACAAAACATCTGCCCCCAGCTCCTTCGCAAAGTGCCAGCATCACAAAGAAAAGGGTGACACTGACACCAAACAAATACAAGCACAAAATAAAACTAGAAATGCCGCTCCAAGGATTAATTTCCAAGTTAACCCCCACACCTTCCGCCTGCACATAGTTTATCCTTTAAAAGTCATTCTCCCAACGGGCCACGAGCAAACTTTCCGCCTTGAAGTTTCGAATTTGCTCCCTGCACGGGCTTCCAACGAAGTGCAGTCCATTTTAATCAAAGCAACCACGTCAACAAGCATTACCAAAGTTAAACACTGCCACAGACTGTCGTCTGTGTGCCCAAGATGGCATTATTGGGAGCTCTGCGAAATGTTTATTTCATAAATTCTTTCTTGGAAACAACAGTTGTTTGCGATGGAGTTCGGGCTTCATGGTGGTGAATCGACTCGGAAAGGCGACTGTGGGAACACGCTCAAGAGCTCTGACTAAATGTTTTGATGGCAAGGCAACGCCTGCTCTGGGAAGCAAGTGGCAGCAGTTTACAAAGTTTCTGTGTCAATCATTGGAACCATATGTGGGTGCACTTTCTATCGATACAAAGTGAGCCTGGGGGTGCTCTGGGGAATGGACAATTTGTGCTCTTGTGTCATTGGCAGTACACTGCTGTTTGTGGAGATTCGACCGGACGAAGTTAAGTCTTCAAAAATTGTTTTGACTAGATGGCCTTTAACATTAAGTGTCTCGAAGTTGGTTTTCGAAATATGCTTGGAAAGTCTGTAAAGGAGCAGGTGGACATTGTTTTAAGGCCCGACAGCTTGTGTGAGACTACGGCTGCATCAGAAGAAGGGTGGAGATTGGGAAAGTCGAAGAAGTGTTCGTTGTTTGGCAAAAGTAACAAGATAAATAGTTTGATTTTGGTACTTTGGCCAAAATCGCTCTACACAGTGGGACGCAAACTAAGTGGCAATTCATTGTTCTTGATTGTCAACTTGATGGTGGATCATTTGCATTTAGTCTGAACTCCAAGCAGTAGAAATCAGCTAAATGATAAAATGTTGGTCAACAATGATGCGAAGGAACAAACTAAAATCAAGCATTCCACAACTTATATAGTGACTGGCTCAACTGTCGGACCTTAATCCGATAAAAAATGTGTGAAATGTGATTAGAATGTGATTAGAGTTGCTTTTGGGACTTCAGAAACAAAAAATTAGCATGAACTTTGGCGGGCAAGCATGGAAATCTATACCTTCTGAGGTTTGCCAAAAGCTAATCACTCAAAGTCAGGGCTCTCATAGCGTAACTTTTCAGACGACGATCATCCTTTTGATTCACTTCGATGATATCGTCGATGATTTGCTTCATGTAACACCATCCCTATCGCCTAGCCTATCGTTGCAGTTTGAGTGCTCTGAAAATAACTCTCACGTAAAAATGACATCTGCGCTCTAATTCCCAGAAATGAAGTATTACAGAGATAGCCGACTTCACAGCTGATTGCCCCCTAGTCCATCGACGAATTTGAGTGCCTTTTTGACAGATATTCATGCTTTTTTGACCGTTATTCACGAAATAACGAAAATGCTGTCCCCTCATTGGTCAATTTTGTTTAAGAACACGTTATAAAAAACAGTTTTGAAAAATCTTAAGGGGAAAGAGAGCTAGAAGTCGGGCATCTCTGTAATACTTCATTTCCGCTAATTCCTCCCAGGTTTCACTAACACATTCTCATTTCAGTCTGCGAGCAAAACTAATACAAATGCGACCTATCACACTAAAAATGTAGAACAAAATATGTATACACAATTTGTTCACGTTTAATAGGAGATAATACTGAAATACATAGGTATCACCAAAAATCAGTCATCGAGACGATAGTTACTGACAGTTTTTAACTTACGCGAAGCTGGCACAACAATATCTTCCAGGCGCTATCCCTTACATGAAGCAAAAATATCGTCGAAACGCCAACGGGAAACGATTGTCGCCACACGCGATGAGAGCCCTGAAGAATAAAGATCAAATGATAAAATATTAATCACCACCAACAAAACTAATATGAACTAACTTCGTAATTTTTTATATAATCAACAATAACTCCAGCTATAGCAGGGCGACATACGTCTGGAAATTGTGGATTCGTTTCTTATTACTGTGGGAAGACTTAGAAGCCAACTTTTGAGGTACATGCTTTCTAAAACTAAAATATAACTTATCGTCTATCGTATTCGTCTTTCACTGTATGTTTGAGGAAGTAGACTGTTCTTGTCAAACAGATTATAAAAGCGAATAACAAAATTATGAAAGGACCTCTCGTTGAGCAAATTCGGTGCTGCGACCGTACTCATGAATAGTTCGAACGAGAGTTATCCACCCAAACGACAATCAACCACAGCACCGAGCTACTCTTGAGTAATTTATTTACTCAAAGGAGAAAAATGTCTTGCTAGGGCCGCTTTCACACAGAAAAATTTTGACGGCGATTTTTCCATCTCGTTGGCAAGGGAGGTGAGATGTGCTAGGGGTATCCCGCGTCTGGTCTCTTTTATCTCTCTTCGTGTTTTCTTTGAGTTGCTTTATTCTTATGAGAAAGAGAAGACTCATGTGTGAGAGGGGGTAGGAAACAGAAAAAGTTCAGAATTCAGATCTCAATTGCAGAGGCTGAAAGATTTCCTGTGTGAAAGTGGCTTGAGATCACAAAAGGGAATTTGAAAGAATCGCCGACGAATCTTAGCAAGTGTGAAAGCAGCCTAGGCCACTCAATTCTAAACTTTTTCTGCTTCCCACCCTCTCTCACACATGTGCCTTCTGTTTCCAACACATGTATAAGATGGTTTCCAATACCAAACATTAAGATTATTCACATAGAACAAATGAAGTGAGATAAAAGAGAATACGGAAAATCAAAAAGCAAACCCCGAGAACACACGAGACGCGGACCCCTAGCACATCTCACGTCCCTTGACAAACAAGATGGAAAAATCGCAGACAAAAGGCCCTACCAAGTCGGATCTCCCTCATTGCGCACTATCCCTCCGTTGATCGTTGATCGTAGATAAGAACGACAGAAAGGGACAGTGAACGCAAGTAATAAATATTTATAGACTCGCTCGTCGTCGAAATTCGACGACCATCAGGAGTAATGCAAACAGAAGACTTAAGGTGTTACGTAAAATTAACAATAATGGCTTAAACACAATAGGACACCGCGGCAGCCGACTTCATGTTACGGAGAGAGTGCAATGACGCACTGCGTTGAAATACATACTCAATTTATCAGCTATTCCCTCTCTCATCTACTAGATGAAAAATATTTCCGCCTTTCTGCATACACTCATTTGAAATGACTTTTGTCGTTAAATTATCTTTAATCAGCTGTTTCCATTTCTCAAATTTGGAAGAAAACTCTCAATCTGGGAGAAAATCCCTCTCACAGCGCACGCCTCTGTCAAAAAATATCCAACATGTTGAATAATGACGTGCGATGGACTACGTTTTACGTATTATTACGATCCTCTCATCTCTCTCATTATTCACTGACGCAGGTCGACGCTGTATTTTGTGCTTGGCCATTGAATTGCGTGCGTTGAAAGCCAACGCCAGCTCAAATGCACTATTGTGCTTCAGGCGTAAATAAATAAAAATTGTAAATACAGTGGACTTTCCCTAAGTCGAATTGTCACGGGATACCATAATTTGTTCGAGTTAGAGAGAGTTTAACTTAGAGAGAGGTTTTTGTATGGAAATGTTTTGTAAAATCGCCATATCTTAGTTCGAGTTAGAGAGATTTTCGACTTAGGGAGAGTCCACTGTATGTTGTAAAATAATCTAAATTTGAACATATTTTTACCAAGGTTCCATGTTACCAGATAATACACAGTAGACTCTCGATAACGTGAACACAGGTTAGTGTGAACACCGAATAACATGAACAGATATTTTTTTTTTTTGCTTTACATCTCTAAAACGTCAACAAATCACTACTACACTCTACACACTGAACACTCTTAAACGTGAACATCAATTTTTGCTTCAGGTTAACAGTAAACTGTTTGAGCAAGCTGTTAGCTTGAAATTCCTTATTCTTGGCACAATACTTAGGGAAAATCAGTGAGAATGCTTTTGGAGAAGAATTGACTGATTTTGTCCATTACATTTCGTATGCTTTCGTATGTATCATCGTAATGCCCGTGTTCAATATTTAATGTTACTTTTTATGCCATAGTGGGTTAGTGCGTTGACTCCTACGCAGCTGAACTGACTGGGTTCGATTCCCCATTTTTAATGGCCCTTCCTCTTTGGAGTCACTGACAATGATCAACGATCAATAACTGTATAGATAATGCTTCTCAAGCTTGGCCGTTCGGAGTACCCATTAAACTGCAGGTACCTTTCACTCGTGAGAGAACAACAGCACGCACAACACGAGTGGTTTCTATAAGAAGCCAGGCCTAAGCCCTTTACGGGTTGAAGCACCGCCCATATTCTATTATTATTTTTATTCTATGCCATAACCTTTTATTTTATATGTCTCTATGCAATAACATTTTGTTTAAAATTAAATAAATGAATTAAGTATACTGTTATGTAATAGAAAAAACGCATTATTTTTAATTTGTTAAAAGATTAGACGACGTGTTCTTTTATTAAAATTTCACTTTCGCAAACGTGAACTCTCTGGTTTTCAATTGGTAACGTTATCGAGAGTGTACTGTAGTTACATATATATAGCACTCGTAGTAAAAAAAAAGTGTCACCTTTTCATTCAAATGGGATTTGCAACTAAGTCCCATTTTGATCAAAATCGTTCGAATCGTGCATAATCTCTTTTGCACGTCAAATTTTGTTGGAACAACATATTGCTTCTTACCTTTACTTATTTCATCTCTGGCCGCTTTCACACAGACAAATTTTGTCGGCGATTTTTCCATCTTGTCGGCAAGGGAGGTGAGACGTGCTAGGGGTTGCCCGCGTCTCGTGTGCTCGGGGTTTGCTTTTGGATTTTCTATTCTCTTTTATTTCTCTTCGTTTTTTCTTTGAGTTGCTTTATTCCTATGTTCTCAATGTTCGGTATTGGAAGCATGCTGTACATGTGTGAGAAAGAGATGACGCATGTGTGAGAGAGGGTAGGAAACAGAAAAAGTTCAGAATTCAGATCTCAATTGCAGAGACTGAAAGATTTCCTGTGTGAAAGTGGCTTCAGATCACAAAAGGGAATTTGAAAAAATCGCCAACGAAATTTAACGAGTGAAAGCGGCCTTGGAAATTCCATCTCCCTGCGTGCGAGTATGTGCCCTCATACATATTGCTGGGTTTGTGTGTACCATATCCATACATAGATTGGGTGTAAGAAGGTTAGAAAGAGGAACAAATATTTGTATCGTTTTCGATGGGCGACCTAGTCAGTTGTTCGTAAAGGGTAGTTTGCAATATCGCTTTAAGACATCAAACAAAATGAATGAGTGTATAACGAAGTTACAAGGCTCTGGAGAATGGTGGAATTCTATGACTACACAACTTGAAATGGTTTGATGCAACAACCAATTGTTGGGCATTTTCTAAACTCTATTATCTGTGATTACCAATAAATATGAAGCGACAAAAATAGGCACCAGGCCTTTATATAATTTTTCGTTAAACATTCTGTTCTCATGTTTTTTTTTTCACTTGCAACAAAACAATACTGTTCTGGTCACACGAACAGTGGGTCGCCGTGGCGTAGTGGGTTAGTGCGTCGACTCCTACGCAGAGGGTGCCAGGTTCGATACCCGAATTTACCACCTTTCATATTTCACGGCTCCACCTCTTTCGAGTCACTGACAATGCTCAAAGCGTATTTCCTGTCTAGAAAAAGCTTCTCAACTTCGGCGTTCAGAGTCGGCATTAAAAACTGTAGGTCCCTTCCATGCGTGAGATAACAATAGCACGCACAACACGAGTGGTTGCTGAGAAGCTAGGCCCTGGCCCTCTACGGGCTGTAGCGCCACCCATAAATATTATATAACAAAACAGTACTTTCTCGTAATTTTCTTGTGAAAATTGTCTGACAGGTCATGGCGTATCTTAACCACGAAAAAAAGGGCTCAGATGCCTGTTGATATAGTCGTTATTATGTTGGGCAAAAATATGTCCAGTGGAGACTGTGAGTTAAGAATCACACCGGCAGCGTCCGTATCTTAACGAACAAATCGTAGTTCGCTATCACAATGTGCCTTAAATCAGGTTTTTTTTTTCTCCTTCGATCAAATTTCGCTCGGCGTTACTTCACCGCAGCGTGATGTCCTCGCAGCGGGCCGTACATCAGCCGTGCTTCATTAATGAATACATTAAAATTCTCGATTAAGTTCCTGCGAACCTCGAAAAATCAACAAAGGACACGACCACCATTACACAGCACACAAATCTCGGCCTGACGCTCGCGCCATTCCCCTGCACCTGCAATCTGCATTAAGGCACTCCGTCGCGCACAATCAAGTGCAAGCTCCGTATACTTTCCAGCCCCGGCATGCAGTGTTCAACCTCACTGCATCCATCACAATGGGCAACTCCAAGCATAACGGTAAATACCCATTTTGTTCCATTCAGCTGCCGATTTAATTAAATGCTCATCACGACCACAGCCGTAATGATGTCCGCCGGCCGGATTCGGCGTACGCGTAAATAAAACAACACCAGACCGTGCATCGCGTTCTGCGGTCGGTCATGTTCGTCGGTTGCCCGGTGCAGTCGTCATTTTATTAAAATTAAACAAACCCATTCATCCGCCCGCGTCCTTGGCAACCGCTGAATAGCCGTCCTTGCAAGTCATTGAATCATTGAGTCCTGCCCACCGGATGGCGGCTATTTTCGGCCGCGGTCTTGTAGTTCCTTCGAACGCGGCGCATCCTTAAACGGATTTCTTTACACTTTAAATTTTTAATTACACCCCGGCCAGCGGATGGTTGTCATTAAATTCACATTCGCTCCGTTGACTGTGTCATGGACGGACAGAGAGTAAAGGATGGCTCGCAAGGACCGTCGGATTTACCAGCCGCTGGATAGGCGACGGAATTTAAATGAAATTCCCATATTATCCGCGCGCTTTATCCGGCGTCTGTGGTCGGCGTGGATTCGATGCGAATTCAATTTTCACTTTGTGACTAACTGTGCGTGCGGTTGGTGATCCTGGCGCTTCGCCCGGATGCGACCGGACGCGCCTGATTTTGAGCCGAGGAATCTCCGGTGATTTGGACGAAGTTAGCGGTGTACTGCGTCAAATTTGGCAGGCAGATGGATTTCGACAGAAATATCCTGCGGGCAGAGTGTGCAAGTGGGAGCAAATTCCGACGAGGAATGTTTGTCAGCGGCTATTCCAGATTCAACCGCTTCCGATGGTTTGGCGGGGTGTCCATGATCCAACGCTTGTGCCGAATTGGATTTTGATGGAAAGTGTGCGTAATGCAGTTTGTGTTAGCTTGGCCTGGTCAGCCATAAATTGTTCAAAATTCGTCGTCCGGTCGGGAATGAGATGGTAGCCGCATATTTGATGAACATTTCTCTTCGAAAAGTGGGTTGAGGGGCAGCAGCAAACCAATGTTCGTTCCTGTAGGTTCCTGGATGACGCATTCAACTTTAACTCAAATTAGCTACATGAAGCTGTGACCCGTTAGAGGTTGTACACTTAGTCTGTGACAATTCTTCTTCTCTTTACAATATTGTATTGAAAGTAGCCCCCTTTAGTGCTATGTTAACGCCAATAAATCTTGTCGAGGCATGGCTGGTGCGATCGGTTGGAAGTCATCTGAATGATGGGAATTGTACCTTAATGCCAGTTTGAGATCTGGATGCATAAAGGTCGCAAGAGGCTAGATCGACAGAGTGCCAGAGTATTGTGATGGCTTTTTTTAGCAGAGTACTGTGACGGCGCTTTGTAATATATAACTTTGAAAAACAAACCAACGGAGAACACGATGAATACTGGCCCACATTATTTCCAAAAACCCCAAACATTGTTTAGTATTCACAGGTCTCCGTTGGGTAGTGACTAGCGAGTCTACTATGGCGCGCCGCACAGTGGTTAGATTTGTATGGGAAAGCAGAAATATTGAACCAGTGGATCGATCTTAGTGAAATTTGTAACATAGTACATGTGCCACAAGATCTTTCCATGGTTCAAACGGATTACTCATTAACGGAGTGAAATTAAGTGAATAAAATAATTAAAAAATCACTATTTTTAACCACTATTTCCTAACACTTGTACTATGTTTCATTAAGATCGGTCCACGGGTTCAAAAGGTACAGATTTATTATTTTATAGAGCTAGTACTCATTAAAACTTGGTAATACAACCCAATTGCCATTTTTTGCAGCTTCGGTCACCGTATTGCTACACTTGAAGGCTCTTGCGGCCAATGTGTTCTCGAGGCGGATATGATTTTTACAACATGAACAGAGCACGCTTCGGTTTCAGATAAATGGGGTTATTTGTCTACAGTCCAACAAACATTAAAATACAATCCCTTCAAGTTTGTCATAAATGAAGATTCTAGTAAGAAATTGAATATCTCAGAGCTCCGTCAATCATGCTTACTATAATACCCGGGGGAATTTCTTATTCCCTTACCTTTTTCCTCTCCGGGGGATCTTTCGGAATGTTTTTTTCCCGAGGTTGATTCGAAATTGTACACGAAAATGTACTCCAATCACATTCCATCAGTTGCAAGGTTGGTTTGTGTGGGGGTTTGTGCATTAGCTGGCTTCAATAATTTCATTGCATACTTCTGAAGTTCCAGCTTATAATAATTTCTTTTCATTTGTCTCGTATTCGATTGTTTTAATTATATGTGTTTTGCATACCCATTGATTGAATGTACATATACACTTAGTTTGGCTTTATATTAAAATCTTCGGAGGCAATTTTCCCTAACAAAATGATAGGGGAGAAAATTGAGGGAAATTTTCTATGGGAAAGTCATTCGCAATACATAATAATATGGGTCGCGCGACAGTCCTAGGCGGACCTGGGCCTAGCTTCTCAGCAACCACTCCTGTTGTGCGTCCTATTGTTCTTTCACGAGTGGAAGGGATCTACAGTTTAATGCCGACTCCGAACGGCGAAGTAGAGAAGCTTTTTCTAGACAGAAATACTCTTTGAGCATTGTCAGTGACTCGAAAGAGGTAGAGAGGTATCTAAGGTGGTAAATTCAGGTATCTGAACCTAGCACCCTCTGCGTAGGAGTCGACGCACTTACCTACTACGCTACGGCGACCCAAACTCGTCCTTCGCAATAATGAGTGATTTTTCCTTTTCCTTTCGAACATTCTTCACAAAAGCGGGTTTCCCAATAAGAGAAAAAATCTCGAGGAAAATTTATTCGTATTAAGCGTATTTACTTTTCCCTATTTATTTTTTAAGAAAAAGATTTTCATTTCTTCTAAGAATAAAGTCCTAGTTGCATTCTTTCCAACCATTAGCTGTGTTTTTTTGCAAGCGTATATACGCTTAAATTTCGATTTACATGTAAAACACACCAACAACAAATCCTATATCCTATATATTATGTTACTCATCATATCTATCGCCGCTTAAGAAATAAGCGCGGATAAAAATAATGCTTCCAAACGTTATTTTCTATGTGTTCATTCCTGAATTTATTCATTCATTGTTTAGGTTGCTGTATGTGGCTTCCATTTGCAGGAGTGGCTGATGTATTAGATAATTTTTAATTGTTTTGGCATCCATAAGTATGCAGCTTTTGGTATACTCAGAGTGTCTCTCCTATACATTCCGTTTAGGTTTCGTAATCGATTATTTTCATTTGATGAAAATTGTTTTTATTTTATAATTATTAAGTGCGAAGATTGTGACGATCAAAGATCAACCATTACCTTCCACGACTACTGCTTAACAAATGTCATAAATGTCGTCGGTGCTTCCAAGATTTTATGATGAATCATTAAGCGCCGATGATCGTTTTTTTGTGAACTTATAATTTAAGCGTATACACGCCTGCAAAATATCACTGTTATTATTACCCAAGAATTTATAATTCTTTATAGAATAGTTAGCTGAATATTGTAGCTTTCTAAAACTGTGAAACATTCGTTGGAGCCTTGTGGAGCTAAAACTGTAGCTGAAGGGAAAAAATAATGTATTCTAGGGCACTCAGTCTAACGCAGCTAATACACGCTATTTTCTCAATTTTGTGAGTTTACATATGTTACGGTGATTATTAAAGAAATTGGTATAAAAATGCTACTTTTCACACCAACGAGTTACTGCGAGAAAATACGTGAATTTCAAAACGAAACGAAATGGTAAATTTAGTTCTCTGTATCTCGCACATCCCGTGACATATCTAACTTGCCAAGATTTTGGGAAAGATAGGCCAGATATATAACTTAAAAAATAAATGCAGCAACTCCATATTCGAAATTTCATTTTTTTATTTTTTATTTAGCTTTAGAACCACAGTGCACCGGGAGCTCAATCCATGAACTTGCCAGATTACATAAAAAGCGGCTCCAACTATTAAATTCACCTCCCTTCTACAAAAATCTTCTCAAACTTCGCCGTTCAGAGTCAGCATAAAAAAGTGTTCCCATCCACCCATCCAATAACACGCACAACGCGAATGGTTGCTGTAGAAGCTAGGTCCACCTCGAACTGTCGTGCCACAATTCAACCTTATTTAACAAAAAATCAGCGGAAAACGTGTTGGCTCAAGAATATAGGCCCACCAGATGCACAATATCTACAGAGCTTACAATGATGTTAAGATAATGATTGGACATTATGATGCTAGGTTCCGTGTGTCCTTGTTGGAACTCTCGGGATGGGGTCGTGAGTCAGCATTATTTAACAATGATGATGACTGCTTCACTACTTTGCTAAAAATGATACAGTCCGTTGATGATAATGTGCTCGCATCAGGTCCATAATAGCCATGTTTGGATGGGGCAGGGGAATGATTCGGAATTCTTTGTAAATCCTCTGTTGCAGGGGTACTTCTGATGGTCTTGGTTGAAGGTGAGACCGGTGCATATTCCCTCTATTGGAAATGGTATGTCATATAGCTAAATACCCTCACGCTAAAATTTGCCGAGGGAGTTACTTGTTGACTAGTAAAATAGACTTTTGTAAAATAGTCAAGAACACTTGATTATTATCAGTTAATAGACATTTTTCCTTGACTACCGTACAAGTAAAGAAATCGAATACAAGGCAATTGAAAAGAACGTAATTACAGAAGCCACATGAAATACAATTTCGAACTAACCTGGGAAAAAATATTCTGATAGAGATTGATTGTCAATAGCGGGGACCTTGCCCGATGAGGGAAAAATGTAAAGGAATAATAAATTCCGCCGGGATTCATCATAAGCATATGTGTCTTTTCTCCATTAACTATAAAGACGTGCTCGTTTCGCTTATTTTCCAATAGCTGTCGGCTGTAGAAACCTTTGCCCTAGCAGTTGGATGGACTTGTAGAAGATAGTGCCTTCGGTTCATACAGCTACATTACCTTCTCCAGTTCCCAATTGAAGGAATCAAGCAACACAATTTCGAGCTTCTGATGACAGCAATGATGCGATGTCGCACCAAGTGCCGCGGGTCATTTAGAAGTGCAAGACAGTCGAGCTGGATATTGTCCTTCCTTGTGTCTTTTACGATAAATAGTGGACAGAATTTATAGTGAGATGAAACAGCTCAGAAGATAAAGATGACTGCGTTGCTGGATACTAATAATAATAATATGGGTGGCGCTACAGTCCGAGGCGGAGCAGGGCCTAGCTTCTCAGCAACCACTCGTGTTGTGCGTCCTATTGTTCTTTCACGAGTGGAAGGGACCTACAGTTTAATGCCGACTCCGAAGGGCGAAGGTGAGAACCTTTTTCTAGACAGGAATACTCTTTGAGCATTGTCAGTGACTCGAAAGAGGTGGAAGCCGTGAATTATGAAAGTAGTAGAATGGGGATTCGAACCTGGCACCCTCTGCGTAGGAGTCGACGCACTTACCCACTACGCCACGGCGACCCGCTATATCCCGTTGCTGGATACATCTTTGATAAATACTCTGAAGTATGGATTCTCATGGTGGCGCACTTGCGGTGTTAGCAGGAACTTTCATTGGAGAGTAACCTGCCGATTATTACCTACATTATGAAATGCAAACTACTGGTTAAGTGCTTCACTTAGTTGTAGTCTTAAAAAATACAGGGAGGTGGTTTTAGTGAGTAAAAATCTCACACATCTATGTGCGAACGTTCGCCATAGATTCTTATCGAAGATTTCCACCTACACACGAAAAAAAAAATGGTGGCGAGGGGCTTACAAAAATATAAAAAACAAAAACAAACCACAAATAAGGCTAAGTTTCTTGTGATAATCTTCGACAGGAAACTTAGTTGGAAATCAGAAGTCTAAGAACGAACTAAAAAGGAACAACGCTTGCAGTAGAAAATTCGGATCGAAGTGGGGACAACAATCGAAAGAGACTCACTGGACCTACTTCTCTAAAGACCAATAATACTCTACAGGGTCGAGGTATGGTGAAAAGGCCTGGTAAAACGATCCAAACTCAATTTGAAAAGCTCTAACGACTCATGTTCATGGGAATTATGGGGGCGTTAAAAACAATGTATACAGCCTTTATAAACATGATCTTGCAAGTAGTTCTCAGTAGCCTATTTTTAGAAGGCCTTGCGGCTAATTCGGCATTAAGTCTAAAAGCGTCTAACAATTTTAAATTTCGAAATTTATAAATATTGTCAATAATCGCACGACATCAACAACATAAACCACACGAAAGGTGCAGCATATTTCAAGCAGATCTGGTCGCCATCCAGAAAGCGCCGGAGAGCTTGTTTTATATACCATTCTCACATCAAAATGTATGCAGACAGTGTCAAGGCTATCAAAGCACTTAAAAGTATCGCAGTAAATGGTTTTTAATGCGCTACACTAACCTTGTAGTTAAACCCACATTCACCCTTCTGTTGGTTCCTGGACACTTGAGAATACAGGAAAAAGCTGAGCCGAACGAGAAAAATTTATTGATAAGTATCGTTTATCGCTTATTTTTTGACACTCGCAATAGGGGTCTGAGTTTTGAGATGGAAAATATGAGATACAAAGAAAATGAAATGGAAAACATGGCTTACAACTGAAAGCGGTTCACAAAGCGAGTTAGTACAATTTTTAAGGAATATGCCTGCCATGCCGTCACGACTCGGAGAAAAGACGTCTTTCAGATGATTTTTCTTCTAACGTACATACCTGCCATGTCCTCCTATTAATATAACTACGGAGAGATGCCTGATCCCGGATATTCATGTAGGTAAAAGTTACAGGGTTCGGATTCGAAATGTGTTTGCTGTCGCCATTAATTGATGGTAAGTGAAATTTGAAAGAACATTTTTTTTTTTGCGAAAATGTGAAGACTGATTTCAACGCTTTTGGGCCATCTTTGAAAGATGCTGTATAGAACTGCATGAGTATATAACTCAGCAGTCGATGATTTGGTTTGGGATGATGTGAGAAAAGTAGAAAATAATTCTATAACGAAGAGCGGGTAGTCTAACTCTGACCAGAGATAACCTATAATAGAGATATCCAACTTCTACCTTCCTTGCCCCTTGATTTCATCTGACAGCGTTTTATATACGCTTTTTGTCAAGTGTCTGTGAAGACGTGTGAGCTCTTGAGAATAGCTGATACCCTTTCCCACCTTAGTAATGGGGTGGATGAGGGTTCTTATTTGAAAATTCGGTAGTTATTTGAACGTTTTTTCAAATTTCGATGTTAAATTTTCAACACAGTATGGAGGGGTAAACGAACGACCAACGCTTATGTTCATGAAGTCGATTCATTAAAACTTTGAGGAAGTTATAATCTGAGATACTAGGACATAATAAATGAAAAATGTACAACATAGTGTGAAATTTTGCATATGAATAAAAATTAATAATACATTATTCCTAACACGTTCAGTTAACCAGTAATAAAAATATTACTAAAGCGTGAATCACAAATAAGAAGTTTTGACAACCATTTTTATGCATTAGCAATAGTTGCAATATCTTGCGATTGTTCTTATCAAATTGTTTAAATTGAATTTGAGTTTTTTAGAATTCATGAATTAAGCGTATTCTCTTCATTTTTTGAGTTAATTTGTCAGGTATGGTTTATGAATATGCTGTATATAATACAATAATATGGGTGGCGCGACAGTCCTAGGCGGACCTGGGCCTAGCTTCTCAGCAACCACTCCTGTTGTGCGTCCTATTGTTCTTTCACGAGTGGAAGGGACCTACAGTTTAATGCCGACTCCGAACGGCGAAGTTGAGAAGCTTTTTCGAGACAGGAATACTCTCTTTGAGCATTGTCAGTGACTCGAAAGAGGCGGAGCCCTGAATTATCAAAGGTGGTAAATTCGGGTATCGAACCTTGCACCCTCTGCGTAGGAGGCGACCCACTATATGCTGTATATATACTTAAGAATAATGTTTGGGTCAATTAGTTCCATTTAAATGGGCATTGCAATACATTTTTATTCACGAAAGTCCATATAACAATGTAAGAAAATTCTCTTAAAAAAACGAGTTAACATTTGAACACCCTCCGAACAACATACCCATATACGTGGATCGTACATGGATTGTGGGCAAAATTCACGAATCAGCTGCCATTATCCCACTAAATTCATGAATCTGCCGCTTTTTTCCCACAAAATTCACGAATCGGCCTCCATATTGTGGTGAATTAACGAGCGTTGTATAAGTATAAGGGAAATACAAGGGATTACCACTACATCTTCGTTGTGGGCTAGGGATAAGAATGGCCGAAGTTGGATATCTCTATCATCCATTATCTCTGACTGTGACTCTGAAGGAGAAAAGTTTTTTTTTTTTGTGACGGAATAAAATGACAAAACGTCACCATAGGCAGCTATTACTTCGAGATAGTGAAGGACTTCGTCTACCTCGGCTCGCAAGTGATCAGTACGAACAACGCCAGTACCGAGATAAACTCAGACTTACTCTTGCCAATCGCTGTTTCTTTGGGCTCAAGAGGCAATTGAGTAGTAGAGTCCTCTCTCGAAGGACCAAGCTAACATATAACATATAACACCTTGATCATCCCTGTCCTGCTCTATAGTACGGAGGCATGGACAATCTCAAAAGCGGATGAAGAATCACTTGGTCTTTTCGAGAGAAAAGTTTTGCGTTCAATCTTTGGTCCTGTCTGAGAAGGACCTCAATCAACTTGGTGTGCGCAGTAGGAGGCAGCTGGCTAAAGATCGTGCCGGCTGGAGAGGCTTGCTGGTTTAGGCCCAGGTCCACCCCGAACCAGAAGCGCCACCAGAAGAGGAAGAAGAGTTTTTATAAAATTTCCTACTATAAAAAGTGTTGTGTTTTATTTAAACAGACCCGTGAGTATCGAAGAAAATACAGAACCTATGGTGTAGAGAAAGTTAAGTATACGAGTTTGTTAATTGATTCTTTTATCAAATCTTGTTTATTACTCTAGGTTTGGTTGGTTTGAATCTTCAGAATGAACGTTAGCCCAAAGGATTCAACTTTTGCGAAGCCAATAGTTTCCATCTTATATGATTTTATATTTAAATTACAGAATAAAACCGAGGTTTTTTGATAAATTTAGCGCAGTCATTTCAATAATTTTCAAATATTAGAAAAATTTTAAACTAAACAGCTGATTTTGAAAATGAGAGTTCTATGTGGCGATGCTTCTTGGGATTCCGTTCGGATTGTGTTACAGCATTTTTTCGTAGTTTGTATCGTAACTTCGATTCGTAGATTTTCTACGAATGTATATTGGGCTGATTGATCATCTCAGACCTGGAGTAAGGCGCCGAAACGTCCACAATGCCCAAACCAGTTATAATTTCCAATTGTGACGTCCTATTGGCGCCCTTTCTCGAAAACAACACGTATTTTCCTTCACCCTAAACTAGCCGCTAGAGACACACAATTGTGTTGATGACTGAACTAACTAACAGACTCAAGTCCGACCACTGAACTTCAAAAGATAAGCGACCCAAGGGCGTCGCATGCAGAGCAATTCTAAAAGACCATCAAGATAAGTGTAGAGGACATAAACAATTGATTTGTAGTATTTTCTGTTAGATTATATTTTCCATTCACAAATATGTTCTAAAATATTCTGTTTTCTTTTCTTTCTCTCATTTCATCATCTTAACGTATAAGCTTCTTCTTCGTGTGTCTTCGCTAAAGAATAAAAACAAATTAATTTATAATATATAATTACGTGTGTGTATGTACGGATATACGTTACAGCATAACATTTAAAATTAATAATACATTTTGTTTTGTTTTGTTTTGTTTTTGCTTTTCTTTTCGATCAATTCTCTTTTCTTCTTGTGTTCTACCATATTTTTTGTTTGTTTGTTTTTAATTTAAAATTACAAATACACAGATGCTTGGGGATGCAGGGATGTTCAAAAATCGCTTGGATTAATTGAACTTGAGAGTAATTTTAAAGAATATTTTTGCAAGTTTGTTTTTTCTTTTGTTTCTTTCTATTTATTTATAGTAATATATGTGTATGTATATAAATAGCTAATAGGGTTTTCAAAAAATACTCGATATTCTCCTGGAGTCTCTTCAATTGGTGAAGCCCTGCTTCACTAAGCTGTTTTCCGCTTCTGCTGCTGCTGCTGATGATGATCACGATGATGATGATGCGACGTACGTCGAACTGGCGTGTGAGCTGGCAACCGGGCCACTTTGAATCGAAGATACTGAAGAGTTTTGTATTTTATTTTGATTAAATTGTCTATTCTGTTTAGATGATGTATCTCAATTACACAGCTAGTAAGTTAAATATGTTTTAAATAGTAAAAATGTATAGGTATTGTTTTATTTTGAAATTTTGGTGGTCAAGTATTTTCAGTATGCAATGTAAATGTTTTCATTATGTTTATCTTCTCTCGGGTGACAGTGTGTTCTTATCAGAACGCTCTACGCTGCTTATCGCTGCTCTCCCAATAGTTTTGTGTATTTTATTTCATATTTTATCATCTGTTTGCCTCTGGTGCCCCGAAACAGCTGTGTGTTTCGATGATAAGGAAATGTTTGTTGTTTATTTTTGGGGGTTTTTCTTTTGTGAATGAATTCGACGGAGACAGAACATTCGTACGAACAGTATTTACAAACAAATAAGAACATTCTACGGGATGCCGAGTTGCGTATACAGTTATCATTTGATTGTTTAGTTGCGCTCGAGAATGAAAACATCGAGAAGAAGATGAAATGTTATTACAACGCGAAGCACGTTAGCCGAAGTGCTTTCGCTATTATCTAAACTCATTTTTTATTTTGTTTTTTCTTTTTTGGAAATATCACATTTATGCATTCTCCGTGTCGAGAGAAATTAATTCGCAATGCAATGCATTAGTTTTCTTTTTTTTTGTGTTTTTTGTTTTGTTTTAATTATGTACAAAAAGAATGGCAATGATGGTCGCTCTCTAAAACTCTCTATTCCTCCTATCTTTCTGACGTTCGATCAGAGATGTGTCTCACCATCTCGATTCCCGATTGAGTGTTAATCCACCTTTGACGATGCTTTCAATGGATGGTGTGTGGGTTCTTGTATTCTTTTTTGGTTTATGTCAGAACAAGACATGCTCTGTGGCAGTTTATTGGTTATTAGTAGCTAGAGATATATCAGTTTTATTTGTTACTCCCCCCTCATATGCACATATCCTTCTTCTTCTTTTGTATTCAATCGCAATCTCTCTCAGATGCTTTCGATGCGTTTTTGTTTAACGCTCTTTGTTCCTCAATTCCTTTCCAGTCTCTATCAACTCTCTTAATTCCCTAAGGATCACATAGTTTTGTTTTATTTTTTGTATTTTAGAGTCATGTCCTGAACAAATGACAAACACATTCGATTAACACTCTCTGCATTCGTTTTCTCTCTCTCTCGATCTCCTTTATCCATCCTTGCACTTTATCTCTGCGTGTGAGCCGCCCCAAACGCCATCTGCTAGCTAACAGTGTTTAGATTGAATTTAAAGCCGAATCGTTGTAGAGTTCAAATTGGGAAACAAGGGATACACTGCGAGTGTAGGAAGAGGAACAAGACGATGAGCCGTGTATGTGTGTGTGTGCAGATGCGCAACAAGGAATTATCCTTCATTCTCTTCATTTCGTTTACATATATATATATATATATATACTTTTCTAACTAGTTGTAGCTATTCGATAAATGTATGATGGTTTTTATTTGATGTTGGTGTTCTTGCTGTTGATTGATTTTGGTGGTATTGCTCCATAAATGTGTCAACAAGCTCAAGCTTATTTTTTTTTGTTTTGAATATATATAATTTTTCTGCTTCATTTGCAAACAAATCGTCTTCGATTTTAATTTATCCTTTTGTTTTTTTTTTTTAATTTCCATCTGTTCTTGCTGTTGTTTGTTTTGGTTTTTGTTTGGTCCGAAAGAGAATTACAAATACAATAGATTTTTAATTGCGTTTAAAAAATTTTTGTAAAATCCTCGCCAAATCAATCCCAGCCGTTCTCTTTGATCATGTGCGCTAGCTCGATGATGTATTTGCCTTCTTTGTACTTTTGACTAGACTCGAATGCGTGCTCATACTTCCAGCCAAGTGGTGTTTTACAGCATTCGCAATAGATATCGGCGACTGCGTGTAAACCAGTGAGAAGGATACGTTCTTCGGTTTGGCCGCAGGCAACATTCACAACAGAATTGAACAGATATGCCGGACCTTGGCTGCCTTGAAATGATTTCGATATGAGCTCATCGTGACTGGCCAAATGAGCGCGGCAGTGAACACATGAATACGTTCGATTCGTGGACGGGAGGTAGGCTTGAAATGTCTTCACCATGTTTGTAATTGTGAAAGTTGTTTGTTTACTTAAAACAATGCACCACTGGATTTGATTATAGGTTGTGTCTGAAAAAGGAAAGAGAAAAAAAAATTAATTAATAACAGAGTTCAGGTGTGTTAACGTGCTTAGCAAATATATTTTTGCATCAATGATCAGTGTAGTCATGTTTGTTTTGTAATCGAACACACTCGTGCAGACAAAAGACGAACAGTTGAAACAAAGTGTAACAGAATATTAAACGCAGGCGAGACGATTGTTAGCAATCTCACTGCACCATCGAGAGCATAGACACCAATGATCATGTTGCGAGGATCTTCCAATCCGAGCACCTTGATTCAAGAAGTAGAGGAAGGCCGAATCTCCGGTATAAGGCGCAAGTCGTAGTGGACGCAAGACAGTTTGGTCAATGTCATCAATGTCCATTTGGTCCGTCCCTACTTCACTAACACTTCTACTTTTACTCCCACTATTTAGCACTCCATTGCACATATACGAAATCAAATATTGTGTCCAACTTTTGAACAGAGCTCATGTTATGTGGTAAAATCGAGATGCTTATGCGGACATGGATTTGTGGAGCCCCCTTTTAGTTAGACTCAGACCTTTGGAGGAAAGCAGGCTTGTCAGAACTTGCACTGCCATTTGTGTCCAATTGCATGTAAAAATATGCATTTATTCAATGGGTACGATCAAGTAAGAAATCAAGAATTTTTTTTGCAAAAATTTGGCATCAGGTCGGGTTAGATTTAGTTGACTGGGCTGTTGGTTCAGTGCCTGCCCTTGATTAGAGGAGTTCGAATACCAGTAAAAGCAAAGTTAATACGGTTTTAACGGGTTTTCAAATCTGGTACTGCTTATCCCTGCCCCACCTACCTACTTACCTACCAAGGTTAGGTTGAAGTGGTTGACTACTCTAAGGAACTATACCAGCCACGCTTAAGCCAATAAAGTCCAATTGTTTTACCACGAGGATCTATAAATGCCTACTCCGCAAATCCATTGCCGCTTTTAGTGAAGAGGAAGAAATGACTGACTCTTATGATACTTAGTTCAAGTAACTTATTGAAGTAGTAGGCTTCCACATTTTTTATTTCTATGGGATGAAAGAGCACTGCACTTGAAAGGCAATGCGCAATAGTTTCTTCCTCTTCGTTATGTCTTCAGCTTCTGCAGAAGTCGATGTTAGGAAGCCCCAGTCTACAAACGTGAATCCAATAACGCAATGCCTAGTTACAACGCCGACAAGAGTTCTAAAATTCAGTACACTAATTCTGATCAGACTAAGCGACCGCTTAGTGTCGAGCGTAGACCAGAGTTTTTTGGTAATGAGGCACCTTGTGACAGTTGACCAATTGCGATTCATTTGAGCAATTTTTCGAGGCTCAGTAGATGATTTACAGCTACTGGATGGTAGATAAGGAAAGAGTACGGAATTGGTAACCTCCCTTTATAGCGAGTTCGCCCGCCTTCCATTTTTCTGGAATGTCGCAGTGTTACGCAACCCACATAGGAAGGATATTAAAACAATTGACCGTCTCATTAAGAGGTAGGCGGAAATTAAGGGAAGTCTTGAAGTTAAAGGTGAGGTCCATCGTTATTATTCGGGTTATCCTTGATGCTCCTCTGAAACAAACGCATGCCATCCGCTGCACACTGTCAAGCGGTTTGAGGTTAAAGTTCTTTTCGAGCCGAGTCCACTAAACCAAGACACCGTAAATCTGTATGGGCCTGACTACTGATTCAAACAGCCAATGGACCAAGCGAGGTTATAGGCAACATTTTGGACCGCATGTTCTTTTTTACGGCAGTAGAGAGCCGCTTCCGTTTCAGCCTCTGCTAACAACTCGGCAGCTTATGGTCTCGCCCAGCTTCGAGCTGCTGTTAAGAAGTTGATGAAAAAAAGCCTCTAGCGACTTTTCGAACCCGAGCCTGTTGAGTGCTGAGGTTATAGGTTTGGGTTCAATGTTGCGCAAGTTCCACTTGATGTCCACAAAGGTAGCAAGGGGGAACTCTTTGTGTTCGAGAGTCAACAAGTGAAGATAAGCAAAGCTGATAAAGAATATAAAGCTCAATCTTTAGTCCTGTTTGAGTTGATGGTTTTTGCAGAAGATTCTACCATGAACTGTGCACTGACATGTGTCTACGGCAACACCTAGGATGGCTAGTCCATGTAGAGGGCATGGACAACACTGCTCCTGACCTAAGAGTCGTCGACTCCGAACCATTGGATCAAAGCAATAGACAGCAACCAAGGAAACGATGACACAGACAAGACCTGGTGTGCGAAATTGGAGGCAGCTGCCTAAAGATCGAGTCAGCTGGAGAGGCTTGTTGGTTGAGGCACAGATCCAACCCGGAATTAAGCGCCGTTAGAAGGAGAATGACATTAGACAAAGTATTGCCCATCTGGATACAAATATAAACATTTGTGAACTTTCTGCTAATTCATGGTAACCTTGCCAAAAAGACCATTCAATTTTTGAGGATTCTTTGATTCCTGCAAAAGCATTCTGCACTAACTACAAGCAGTGAAAATCAAAAGGAACCGGATCTGATGAATGCAATAATCCGTTTTTCGTCGTCCTTTGAAAGCCGCACACAGTTCTCAAAGTCGGCACGTCAAAGGACGAATAAAACGAGATCCCATATGTCGTGCAAATATTTACCACATGTCAAGCAACTATGAGCAGATAAGCAAGCTCCAACAAATTGCGATTACGGTGGGAAAATCACGTAATACCAACGTACCCAGACAACCGTCTAGTTCGAAGTTCACAAACTTCGCTTGCGCTATTTACGTCTATAAACACAGCACATGCTCCCACTACAATTTACTTAGAACGCCATCAAAAACGCTCTCATCTTCATTTTAGATTTCATTGATCACTAATGCAAAACAAGTTCACAGTCACGTACTGCAAACAACGATCCCCGAAATGCTTGCTTGTTGCTCAGCTCGAAATGCAAACAAAGGCCATGAACTTGATTTATATCTAGTCCGCTATCAAGTGCGATACCTACGGAGCCCCCAATCTCAGTGGTTCATCAATATTTGTCAAAAATATTGTTGTCGTTTATGTTTTTTTTTCGTCTCTTTTCCGGCTTTAGGTGAACCCATTAACAGATAACACCACCCCGCTGCTAGTGTTAGCGCGTTTAACTATTTACTCCGCTGATGACTGAGTAAATAAATAGAATTTTGTTGACGAGATATCGTTGAAATTGTTGCACGCCATATACACTCGATTTCTCATTAAAGTCGCTGCACATCAATATTCACACGAGCGTGTGTACACATGAACGTTCGATGTGTATATAATATTTTTATCAGGAAACCACAATTGATTGTTGAGTGTGGGGTGGTATTATAAAATTAACAACTTGTGACGAATACAAGAGACATCTGGGAACGATTCGAGAGATATCAAATGACTTTGGGATCGGCAATTATGAAATTATTCGAAATTTGTATTTATTTTCGTGCTAACAGGTTTCTGAATCACAATCGACACATTTCCGTTTTCGGACAAACCGTTTCGAATGAACCCAGATTTCTCTTTGGTGCGAGAGTACACACTCAAGATCGCTTTTGTTTGCTTTCTTTGTACTTCGCAGGTGAGCAAAGTCTGAATAAAATTGCGTTACAGATTTGATGGGAAGGGTTTCTGAATTGCAACGGGTGCTAAACAATGTTTTGCTTTATTGCAACCACTGGCCTCAATTTGTTTATCAAAAGAAGTCAAAGCTAACCACTGACTGTTACAACGGACACTGATACGATGAATCACTGTGGTCTTTCCAATCCATTCACAAACAATTGTGTGAACAATTCTGACTACATGATGATTGATACTAAGGGGAATTTCCACAACACACACGCTCTTCTACTTCTTATAAATAGTTTAACTTCGTATGCATCTATTCGGACAACAATGAGTAGATGCCGTGCAAGCGAAGAACTCGACGAAAAGAACGGTGCTTGGATGGTTTGGTCATCACCACGACTTCCGAGGCGGGCCTTGAGTGCGATTCCGTCAGGTA
This sequence comes from Eristalis intricaria, assembly GCA_964034865.1. Classification (NCBI taxonomy): domain Eukaryota; kingdom Metazoa; phylum Arthropoda; class Insecta; order Diptera; family Syrphidae; genus Eristalis; species Eristalis intricaria. The sequence goes on along the minus strand of OZ035876.1, from coordinate 31,107,280 downwards.
GACGACCAGGGCAGGGCCAGGACAAGGTACTTGGACTTAATCCAAAAACTTGCCAAGTTACGCTTGGGCCTAACTATTGATGAGCTAGAATCGATGGCGGAGGATCGACTTGCTTGGAGATCTCTCGTGCGCGCTTTACCCTCGCGACCCCTTTAGTGGATCATGCAGGTTGGAAGAAGATGATGATGATGAGCACCTGAGTAGTGCCAAATAGATAGTTTTAGAAATAATAGATCTCAGAACTCTCACGCGACACCAATTAAATAAACATTGGTTCGAAACGTCTGAAAAGAGTTTAGTTTTTGCTGGGTTAGCTATCAAAAGCATATGTTTGGCTCAATTTTTTTGTGTTACAACCACATGTACATGGAGGAATTCCTCCAGATAAGTGTTCACTTCAATCTTGTCTTGCTTTCAATGCTGTGACGAGTTGCTTAAGAATATAACAAAGACGTTTGTCAATTTTATTGCATCAAAGACGGAAATTGTGAACCACAAAAGAAAATACAAGCAGTGTTCTGCGTATCATCCAGTATGTCGACGTTGCAAAGACTGAGTCATGAACGTTTTGTGCTTTCGTGGTGGGAACTGGACAACAACGCAGTGTGATTTTCGTGTTTGTGTACACAATTCCCATTGACGCTTTGAAAACGTGTGTCGTGTGTCAAAAGTCATCATAATTCTTCTTCTTCTTTATTCGGCGCAAGAGCCCAAGGTATACCTGGGCCTCAACAAACAAGCCAATGGCAAGATCACTGTACAGCTGCCTCAAGTGTCGCACGCCAAGTTGGTTGAGGTCCTTCTCCAAATGGGTGCGCCAACTTAAACGCGAGAGTCCTCTGTTGCGTTGTCTCATATGTTTGGATTCGACGGGCCGGAGTTGAGTTGTCCATACGCTCTACATGGCCCAACCACATTAAGCAATCGATAGACGCCTGACTAGACTCATGTCGCTGTGTAGCCTTCATGGGAATCTTCTAATCTTCTAAAAAAAAAAACAGCAACGCAAACAGGACAAAGGTCATCCAAATTTCATAATGTCCAAATCAAGTTTTGCAGAAACTCCCGTGGAGATTTGAATGATCTTACATTTCATTCCTAGCCACAAAATGAATGACCCTGTGTAAATCAAATGCACTCTGCACTGCTTATCAACGACATTTGCCTTTCTGTCCTCGTATTTACAATTCGCACCCGAAATGTCTTGTCTTAAATCACAGAAAGTTTTGAGGAACTGTTTAAAGCACTTCAAATATCGATACTTTCGAGGTTCGCTTCATTTTGCTGTCACATCTCCGGAGCTAAAACTTAAGCTTCAGATTTGCAGCATTTAAGTGAACTTATGTTGAACAGGGACATGCATGTACTCCACTGTCAGCTTCCGTCTTAAGAAGGACGAGCACAAGGAATCACATATATTTTGGGGCGCCAGGGCATGAAAACCATGAAAGTAATGAAAAGGCAGGTACTCAGATACGCTCTATTGGGCCCTCCCCTCTTTATGGATTCAACAATATGGACAACAATCTTCAGCTACACAAATGGGCCATAAAACAAATTAACCAGTTTTGGAACAGTCAGGAGGGCATTTAGCACTCGAGAATGTTCATGCTACAAAACTACAATCCTTAACGAGCCAAAGAAGCTCTAGAACTTAACAATGCTGACCTAAGATTACAATGTGGAGCTCTAACTGGACATGTACCATGATATTACCACCGTCATAAAATTGGCCCCACCAGTACAGAATTCTGAAGGCACTGTGACCAGACGAAAGAAACTATGGAACATATACAAACCTACTATTCACGACTTGCCAGAGAATGATTAACAAAACGTCCATAACAGGGAAATACTTCCAAAAAATCCCATCTAGGGGAGTTGTCAAATTACTGAAGGCAGCTCTTAAATCCTAGACCAAGACAAGGAGTACAATAGATCTTTATGGTCGCAGTATTAGAGTCCTCTATGACACACCCCAAGTTCTTCAAATCAATTCAAATGTACATTTTGTGACAATGTGCATCCGTGCAAAATAGTGTCGTCTAACACCCAGCCACGTGTAAACGTGAATTCACTACTGAAACAATTTCAGGAAACAATTGGTTCGCGTTTGACGACGTTTTAGCTTCTTTTAAGCAGAAATGATTCTTTGTGGATTAACCAAACAATTTCTTGACATTAAATGAGTCTGCTGTCTGGGTCTCCAGGTTCAGTGCCCGACACAATAAACATAATCCACGCCTTTGTCTGTACAGATTCACTGACTATACTCAAACCGATTTCAATCTACGTCATTCGCTTGAGATCCTTTGTACTCCCACATACTTTGGACTGTATCGTCACTCGTGTTGTTTCATTCTGTTCCCTTGAACCTTATAACTTTGTCTGTACCTACATGCCCTTGCCTACTGAATCTTTCGACACACATTCTCCAGTTCTTAGTTCAGATCACGAACAGTCACTTGGCGATGTACAACTGCCCAAGTTTTGAATCTCTGAGATCTAGGTGTTCAAATTGAAATCAAACAGAGTTCTTTAATTTACGTGTTTAACTTCAGCGTGTATCTTGCCTCCATTTACTTTAGTAAGACCATCTGAAGTAAAGCAAAAATTGTTTTCGAATGAGATATTAAAGGAAAACAAGGGCGTTACATCTCAAGGCACAGCTCCTTAGAGCTACAGAAGCCATTGCGTTAAGTGCTTCATAGCATTTTGTCCATAATAGTTCTAGCATGCGATTTTCGGTTGAAATGAACAGAACTATCTACCAAATAATACGAGTCAATCTGCATTTCGTGTGGTGTCATTAGGGAATACAAAACGATAATGTATCAGCAACGTAACCCTTTCTTCAAGAGAGAAATCCTCCCTCGAAGAACCTGACTAAGAATTTGAAGTCTTGATTCTACTAAGGAAGGACTACTATTTATTCTTTCGCGTCTACACAAACAGAAACAATTACTAACTCTGTACGTGACTTAGAAGACGTTCATTCTGTTCCCCCTCCTCTCTTCGATTCGGCAAAATTATCTTCATCAAGTGTACAGCCAGCCATCGCCATGTGGTAGCCTTCATCACAAAGGCTTGAGAACTATGATGAAACTATAAATCTCGATTTCATCTAACCGGCAAACGGATATTGTTGGTTATTTCGAAACCCGTATGAGATCATTGGCCACATGTAGCATGTGCATTGAATACAAAAACAAACCGGCACTTAATTGACCACACAGACCCGCCTCAGTAAGGTCACCCTAAGTTGTACAAACAGATTAGGCGAGACAAAGAAAAACAATTTCATGGGCGACTAGTAGTCGTTGGTGGTTTTCTTCTCCAAGCACAGCAGCATTTTCACGAATCTCCGGTCGCTGATCATAACCCAAATAGGTACGTTCGCGTGATGGAAACAGATTGAAACGACTGAGCTGTCAGAGGCGCAACACTGCACGAATATGGGCACATTTACTTTGAATACAAAACGCCTCTCACTTAACTATGTGGTGCACACGTCTTTGGCCACAATTAAAAGTTGTTACCACCTTTCACTCATCCGAAAAATACATCGCTTAAGTCGAGGCTAACCCACAGCTTCACTTCACTCTTGAATGTATAGCCTACACTAGGATGGAGTCAGGTTATTTTGTTTCTTTCTTGTGGGAGAGTACCACCACCACATATCGTTATATCGATTCTCTATCGACTCACCTGAAAATAGGCACAGACACAGGCCCGGCTAGATGATAAAGGAAAACGGTAACGGTGACAACCAGAGCTTCAAGAAAAGCCACAAAACGCACACGAAATACTTTTCGAAATGGAATCTAGTTTCCTTTTTTTGAAATCAGCTTTGCCACCACCTTCAGCGAATCTAATCCGGCTCGACTGCAGAATGTGCTGCAAGCAACTCCTTCTTTACATGTGCAGAGAGTTTGGAGTCCTCCTCCTAGGACAAAGAAAAACTGTTTAATTCGAAACACATGCGGAATGAGAATAAGAAGAAAAATAAGCATAAACACGAAGAAAAGACACAAGGCCCTCACTCAAAAGACCGACGAAGCACTGGCAGACAACAAAGAACCCGCTCTAGAGCTTAGAAAATCGTTCGTTTTTTTTTTTTTTTTGTTTTTTTTTGGCTGGTAGGTGCATGAACAAACCTGTTTCCACCACACGTTGTTGTTCAGTTGATACTGTGCTATGTGCTCAGTGTTCAATGCTCAGCCCAGAATTGGTTGTGTGGTGCTTTGTTTTGCCTTCTGCTCGTGTGTCGCGCGCTGCTGATAGCAAACAGATCAGCTGCTGCTGTTGCTTTTTTTTGTATACCCACACTTCTCTTCTTTCTCCACGGTTCCTCGATTACACGTTTCCACTGTTGCTTCCTCTTGTGTTCGATTGAGTGTTTTCTCTGGTTATCTGTCACCTGGTTGCTGTTTCTTGTAGTGATGGTACGTTCTTCGTTTCTACCTCAAACGACCTTCACTCCAGCGGGGGTTCACTGAACCATAAGACATAAACCGCAGCCGCTGTCAATGGGAGTCAACGCGAGACAATGAAAGACGACGGATGACCGTTTCGTAAGCTACAATTAATCTTTTCTACTTCTTTGACATTTTCTCTGCTCTCCCACGATGTCCTTGAGCTTATTCAGTTGCCTTGTGTGCTTCCCTTATACACAGCTCACTCTCACACTCGCAGTGTATCTATTTTATCTAGGACAAGCCAAGGGAATGTGGTGGCAGAATGAATGAATCCACTGCTAGAGGGATAAATGGACGGAAGATGGGACAACTAGAATTTTCTAACTGCACTTCTTTCGCTTGTACATCTTCTTCGTCATCATCATTGGCCTCTCCGCCTCCAGCTCGTGTTCCCTTTACAAATTATTCATCATTTAGTCTGTTAACTCTTTTCTTTTTCATTTTGAGTGCACAGCTTCTGGACGGCTCAGTTGTACGGCCACTTCCACAAGACGGAATGTATGGCGAAGTGCAAAGCAAAACAACAGAAGGGAACAGAAAAAAATGAAAACAACTGTAAACTGAGTAATAACCGAAATTATGTGTACGATTGCAGAAAGAACCGTTCCGTTTTCTTTCGTGCTTTCTATCTCGCTCCTCTTCTGCTTTTCCTTCCTCTTCTCAATCACTGTTGGCTGTAATTTTGTGTGTATTGACTCGAGCTGGTGCAATCCTCTCACTTCGAGGAGAACAAAGAAATAAGTCACATCCATCAGCGCACACGAAGTACAAAGTAGAAGAAAACAAGAAAATGTACTGAGAACAAAACAAAACTGAGTTCAGAACATAGAACACACATCAAATCAAACGCAAACGTGTGGCAAGAATCAGACCGAGGGGGCCAAGGCAAACAGAGACGAAACAAAAAACAAAATTAACACAACAGGAGAGAACGAAGCGAAAAAAAAGAAGTGCGTCTCAAGAAAATAAACTCTCAGCGGGGGGAGATAGGTGGCATATTCCCCAGCGCACACACTCACAGGGTTTTCCTTTGTTTTTCACTCTTCCTCGCCAACGCTCCGTGTTTCATCCGTGATTTCCGATAATATCGTGCTGCGTATAATTTAATTAACACTAATTCAATACACACATCAACTGTCTGAATTTGTTGAAATGTTTCTGCCGTAAATTTGCAGAATTCCTCAATATTTTGCTATTTTTTGTCTGCACTATACGACGAGCTGATTTTGACAGTTCCCCCGTCGAATTTAACTGTGAATACAAAAAAACGGCACACAAAAAAAAGCGAGAACAACTTTTGACAAGAATTCACAGACGTTCTGCTCTTCTGTTGTCTTTCTTTTTATTTTTTTATTTTTTCTTTGGTTTTGTTGCGTATTTTGCTCTCCCACCTCTGCACACAGTGCCTACTTCTTGAATTCTGGCTGTTTCTTCTTGTTTTTGGGCACCTTTTTGCTCTTTTCGCTGTGTGCATGGACCGAGAAAGAGAAGCAGAACAAAAAATGTGTGTACATATATTTCTGCATATACACAAGAACCAGTTGAGTTGACAGCTGGAAATCATATGGGAAATGGTGTTTGTTTATTTTGATGGCGTTCATTTCGCTTGGAATATGCGCACTGGCGGTGAGCAGGTGATGGGCTTTTAGGCTTGCGGGCGGATGCACGCCGGGGGAGGTTGTGTGTTTACAAACAAATTAATAAAAACAACAACAGAGAGGAAGCCATTTTGAATTTGAACTTTTGTTATCAATTTTATTCGACAATCAAAAAAATGTTTAGGAAGGCTTGTCAAGGGAATTGGTAGAGATTTGGAATGATTTTTGATCAACAACATTGCCGTCGATTGAGAAAACAATGCATTTTTCGAGAAAAAATACCAAAACAAAAAACGGCGAAGTTCACTGGAACGTCATCAGATTTCCAGTGGTAGTGTTCAGGGGCAGAAATCGTATGCATAACGTACTGCATTTCATGGGGTTTGTTAAACCAGTTGAATTGCGTTTTGCAAGTGCTCGTCAGGCGAAATTTCTATGCATTTGACTTCAGACATCAGATTTTATTTACTTCAGCGTATTTTCTTCTGGAAAATGTGCGCTCAGGATCTATAAAATGCACCTTGGCACTTTCTGGTTGGACAGAAACAAGCAGATAATATATGATAAATGTAGGTGGCGCAACCGTGTGTTATACTTGCCGTTGATGATGAACTGCCATGCTAACAATTGTGACTACGAGCTCGGTACAGGGAGATAACATAAGCCAAAATCATAGTTTTATTCAAAATTGTTTACGTCAATTTCGGACAAATGTATTAGCTTGCTTTACTGTCACAAACATCGATTTATAGAATAAGTTGGTTTCACGTTCAAATACTCTCTCCATGTGTCTCTACATTTCCTGTGAGTATAACGGTGTATTTTCATACTTACTGATACGATCTCTTAAATAAAGTTCCTTACTTATTTATCAAGCCAACGATCCTGGAGTTTCTGAGCTTGAGCAATAGCTGTCTTCTATCGCTGATGGTTCTGGGCACGCTGCTTCCACTCATCAAGACCAAGCTCTCTTGTTTACATCTCCTTCTCGAACTAGGAGTATCGATTTAAGGATCCCCTCACTTGGAACACTGGTGTCCATGCGCAAGATGTTGCTGAGTCTGTTCAGTGGACGGATTTTTTCCTTCCGCACTCGTAGAGTTTGCGGTTATGTCTTCTCATCTCATCCATTCACCTTCACCAAGGGCGATTTTACATATGATCTCCACTAAGATGTCGTTCACGGAATTTACTTTTGCTAACTCGCTAGAAAGGGCGCCACTTCAACACTTTTTCCGGAAGAAGAAATCCCGTCGATGTATTCTACTATCTATACTACTATCCTACTATCAATCAAAAAACGTTGGGTGCCATTAGAATTTGACTTCCAATGACTTTTTCAAAAGCTGCACTAAGCAAAATTATCTGTCAACTTCATCGCACAAGCTCCAGATGGTTCGCGGGTTAGAATCTACTAGATCCTTGTGTATACATTCGCCTAAGTACTTTTAAGGTACTTTAAGGTAGCCACTGTAGCCTAACCTAAATTAACTTTGGGAAATGGTTGTATGATGCCTAAAATAATAAGGTATACAAACCAAAGTACTGTTTAGATTAGTGCCTGCCTTATTTAAAAATACTTTCGACTAAATAGGAACAACGAACTTGGGTTTCCTAAGCCTTCTTCTTCTTCTTCTGGTGGCGCTACAGTCCGGAGTGGATCTGGGCCTCAACCAGTAAGCCTCTCCAGCCGGCACGATCTTTAGCCAGCTGTCTCCAACTGCGCACACCAAGTCGATTGAGGTCTTTCTCCACCTGGGTGCGCCATCGGTTTCGTGGGCGTCCTCTATTGCGTTGTCCCACTGGTTCAGAGTCGAAGACTCTTCGGGCTGGAGCAGTGTTGTCCATACGCTCTACATGGCGCAGCCATCTTAGGCGTTGAATCCGTAGACGCCTGACTAGACTCATGCCGCTATACAGCCTGTACAGTTCGTGGTTGAATCTTCTTCTCCAATAGCCATCAACGCAGACAGGACCAAAGATTGAATGCAGAACTTCTCTCTCGAAAATACCAAGTGTTTCTTCATCTGCTTTTGAGATTGTCCATGCCTCCGCACCATAGAGCACGACAGGGATGATCAAGGTGTTATATAATGTTAGCTTGGTCCTTCGAGAGAGGACTCTACTACTCAATTGCCTCTTGAGCCCAAAGAAACAGCGATTGGTAAGAGTAAGTCTGTGCTTATCTCGGTACTGGTGTTGTTCGTACTGATCACTTGTGAGCCGAGGTAAACGGAGTCCTTCACTTATAGCTGTCTATGGTGGCGTTTTGGACAAGTGGTCGATGTTGTGCGTCCTTTCTTGATGACAGCATATATTTCGTTTTATCCTCGTTCACAGCTAAACCCATTTTGTGCTAGGTACTAGGAATGGAATTAAGATAAAGAGACATGAATTTCATTTGAAGTCTTGTTTCACAAGGCTCTCTTGACGGAAGAGAAAAATCCTCCCCGTCCGGACCATAAGTTGGCTGCATAACGACCCCCCAACTAAGCTCCTGGAGCTTCTGGAGAGTCGCTATCGATCTGTGTGGCCTGACGTTGTCCTGATAGAACACAATTCCTCTCACATGGTCAAAAGCTGGCTGCGATTGGTTACGTCAGACGGGCCTTTTGTCAGTACCGAATTAAGAGTTGTGCTTAATGAGATCACCGCATACTAGATGATTCCCTGTCAATCCCACCAAACACAGATCTTCCTGGCCGCCAATCCTGACTTGACCACCATCTAGGACGCCTCGCTGCGATTCGACAGCGGCCGTTTTCGCTTGAAGTTGTCGTAAATTATCCACTTTTCTTCAGCAATCAACATCTGCTTGAAAAATGTGTCCATTTTGTTGCGATTCCCAACTGAATTTCAGATGTAAATTCGGTCCATCAGTATCTTTGATGTTAAGTCGTGTGGTAGCCATATATCGAGTTTCATTTTGTATCCAGCCTTATTCAAATGGTCTCAAACGATTTGTTTTTTGCAATGGGCAATCGACTTTACGGTCAGACTCGACGATTTATATGATTTTATCGACATTTCCGACAGTTGGCCTTTCAGAGCGTAGAACTTTTTTGTCATAGAAAAAGGAACATGAAATCGATGAAATTGAAGCTGCGCATGATTTACTGTAACAGTATTACGACCATAAACATTATTTACATTTTCAGCCGCTTGGTTTGCGTTTTCACCTTTATCGAAGAAAAGCCGTAAAATATGGCGTATTTTCTCTTTGCTAGTGTCCATCTTTGACGCTAAAAAAAATTCAATCACAAAAAGCAAGTAGCAGTTAGTTTTTTAGTAGTCAATTTTGAGTTCGACCATTGGATATGGAAGTAAGTGTTCATATAGCTAGCTAGGTTTCATATACAATGGTATGATCCGATGGGACGTATACAACGAGGAATATAGATTACTAAACTAACTCTAGTTAGTTAGACAGAATATTGGATTTCTTCTGACTATACCCAATATTTGCACGAGTAAAAGACACTGAAAAAATTCTGTAAAAGTTGCTCCTGGAATAGAGCGTGGCCACGAAGTGCGATCAGGCTCAGAGAGGCTCGGTTGAATGATTTCAACTATGGAATAGTTTTTTTTTCTCGATAGTCCAAAGTCCAAACAAGTGAAAAAATCGTTCACATACACTAAATTCTCTCTCAGATTTCAATAAATACTTAAAATTCTCACTGAGACGCACAGTCGTTGAATTGAAGAACGATTTTCGACTATCTAATAAATGAATAGTTTACGACTTTCGAACAAGTCGATAGTTTATATTTGATAGTTCCCATCACTAGCTCAAGGCCGTATGGCCACAGTTGCATCCTATATTTGCTACCGAAAATACTCAAGTACACGCGTACTGCACACATTCCAGCTATGCTATATCTTAAAAAATACGCCAATGTACTTTTCCCTATAAGATCAGATAATAATAGCAAACTCACTTACTCACCTTAGGTGGGAGCATTTACTCTGATACTCTGGCCATCTCTGCAGTCTTTGGACTCCCGGACTACGCCAGTATCAAGCGGAAATCCTTTCCATCGGGGAGGCATCAATGAAAAGAATAACAATTTTCGTTGATGGTCAATCGCCATCAAGACTATTGCTACTACAACCATAACCTCAAAAATGTTTCAGAAATGACGAAATGAGGTTGCTGCCGTAACGCAAAAGCTCAAAGTTACCCTGACCTAGTTCAGGACACATCAACATTTTCGGTAGGAAAAGACAAACTGGCCATATTATGAGCCGCACTCTGTCGCTCTTCGGCCCTTGAGGTACATTTTCTTTTAGGCTTAGGCAGGGTACATAGGTAGGAAGTAGCTTAAAGGCACTTAGGCCAAAGTAGGCCCATTGAACCGCGATGTGGGTGTTTCAAATTAAAGCCAGCCAGTTTCAGTTTTTCTTTTATGCCTAGTTAGGGCCTAAATTACATCACATTTCTCTCGCATGGTTAATCTTAGATGGTCTCAGTTGACAAACAGTGAAATCTCTATGAAGACTTCGCCAAATTAAAAGATAACACTCGCAAAAGATCTTCTAAGAGGTCGCGCACTGGTATAGCCAGCAATAATAAGGGTCTACTGTCAAACCCATATCGTCGATAATGCAGTAAAATTAACAATTCTTCACAATACATACTGAGCCACCTGTGAAGAAACAGCAGAACAAGAAACTTTGGCTCACTTCCTGAACGAATGTCTAGCGCTTGTTAAAGTAGGTTAACGAACTACAAGCAAACGCTTCATTGAATTCTACGCCAAAATCTCCGAAATGAGCGTTAAAGACATGTTAATGGTTCTGACCCTCGCTCGATGGTTCTAAACGCACAACTACACATTCCTATCAGAGCCGAGGTATCAAAATCCAAAGTGGTACTCTGTTCTAATTGGGCTCACACTGAACCGCCACCAAACACATCACACAACAGCCGGTAACGTACTGGCCGTTATCCTAACTGGCTCAAATTGTGTTTAGATGATTGGATTAAATAAATTATTTTCGATTTCCGTTTTTATTTGAATTTTATTGAATAGAACAACCGATACATTCCCCATTTAATGTCTGTATCAACAACCAGATGTCACTCCCACATTCCACAACATTCCAATGTACACAAATTTATTTCCACTCTTCCAGCAATGACATCCCTGAAGAGATAAACTGTCACAAAAATTCCATTCCAATGAAAAATTATTGCGTATCTGCCGGAAAAATCACAAAATACATCTAATCGGTTTCTTTTGGAAGGGAAAACAATTCTCAGCTGTTTTAAACATTATTTGTAAAGTGAAAATAAACAAACAGCGCATAGACTCTCATGTGAACGATCAGACTGAAGTTCCATAAATTTTTGACTTTTCATCTATCAATGCCAATTTGTTTCGTATTGTTAACTAACGTCCTCTAACAACATCTCGTGAGAAAAGGATTATTCCTTGGCACATTCATTCCTCGCAAATGGAAAATGAGCAGCCAAAGTCATCATAAAATGTCCGGTCATACCCCCAAGAAGCAACGAACAGATGAAGTGGAATTAACTGGTAAGTTGTGAACGCCCAGCTCAGGGATATTCTTCCTGACAATGAACTCGTATTTGCAGAACGTTTTTCCGAACAAATGGCTCAGTTGTGCATGTCTGATGACTATTCCGATGTCGCGTTCATCGTTGAGGATCAACGCTTACCAGCGCATCGTGTTATATTGGCTGCCAGGAGTGAATACTTCCGTGCGATGCTGTATGGTGGTCTTTCGGAAACCAATCAGAGAGAAATTAAATTGAAAATTCCTTTGGAGGCGTTCAAGGCACTCCTCAAGTACATATATTCAGGTAAGCCGACAGAATTAAATTCAAATTGTGGGTGATATGCAGATTGAATGTTCTCTTCTCAGGACACATGCCACTATCACAGATGGGGGACAATAACATTCTGGACACACTCGGCCTGGCCAATCAGTACGGTTTCACGGAACTTGAGCTGGCAATTTCCGAATATCTGCGACAGTACCTATCGTTGACAAATGTGTGCGCGATACTGGACGCAGCGCGCTTGTATAATCTGGAACAACTGGTGAACGTTTGTCTGACATTCATGGATCGAAACGCTGCAGACATTCTGCAGCACGAGACATTTCGGGGCTTGTCCAAGGTAAGTGCCCAATGATCACCGGCCGATGCGAGACTGATTGCAAAGTGTTTTGTTTTTTAGGAATCCCTAGAGGAGGTTCTCAAGAGGGACTCATTTTTTGCACCAGAAGTGCAGATCTTCATCGCTGTGAGCGACTGGTGCAAGCACAATTCAAACTATGACGTAGCGGTGAGTTAGAGTGGCCCTTGAATACGCTGTTCCTGACCGATTTTCAAATGTTTCTCTCCATTTCCAGTCGGTTGTCTCGTACGTTCGACTGCCACTAATGCAACTGGAGCATCTCCTGCAGGTGGTTCGACAATCAGGAATCCTAGATCCCGACAAGCTGCTCGATGCCATCGAGGAGCAAACTACATCCAAGTCGCTGCCGTACCGTGGATCCCTTTGGCCGGAACAGAACGTTGCCACCGAGGCTTTCGGTGCGTGCACAGTGTTCGGTGAGTGTCGGACGGCACTGCTCGATGGTGACACCACGACGTACGACATGGAGAGGGGCTACACCAGGCACTGCATCACGGAGGGCAACAACAGTGGCATCACCGTAGAACTCGGGAACAATTGCATCATAAATCACATCAAGATGTTGCTGTGGGACCGGGACAACAGGGCATACTCTTACTTCATCGAGGTTTCGGTTAATCAGACGCACTGGGAACGAGTGATCGACTACACCAAGTATCACTGCCGATCGTGGCAGTACCTGTACTTTCCACCACGAGCTGTGCGCTACATCAAGCTTGTCGGGACGCACAACACCGTCAACAAGGTGTTTCATGTTGTTTGCCTGGAAGCTATGTACACAGCAACCATGCCGAAGGTGGTCGAGGGCTTTGTGGCACCCACTTCTAACATCGCGACCATTGAGATGAGCGCCATGGTCGTGGAGGGCGTGAGCCGATCCCGAAATGCGCTCCTGAATGGAGACTACGTCAATTATGACTGGGATTCCGGGTACACATGCCATCAATTGGGCAGTGGCGAGATTCTTGTGAGATTGGGTACGTATTGCCGGCGTCAGCACATTTGACATTTGAAGGTTATGGTCTCTTGCAACAATAGGCCAGCCGTACTACATCGGGTCGATGCGCTTACTGCTGTGGGACTGCGATGAACGGACCTACAACTTCTACATTGAGACATCAACCAACCAAAAAGATTGGCAAATAGTTGTGGACAAGCGCTCCGAGGCGGCGAAGTCGTGGCAGAATTTCTCGTTCCCGCCCAGACCGATGGTATTCATTCGAATCGTGGGCACCAGAAACACAGCAAATGAGGTAAGCCACTTCCGTAGCTCCCTCAAATGTGTGCTCACACGTGTGCCTTGCAGATCTTCCACTGTGTCCACTTGGAGTGCCCCTCACAGGACCCGAGCTTTCTTCAGGCGGAGAAAGAACGCTTGCGCATAAATTCAAAGTCGTCGGATGATGAGAATCTCATTCAGTTAATTGACATAGGCAAGCAGCAAGCGTCTGCGACCGAATCAAGTGTGTCCGCAGCATCCACTGCCAGATGCATCGATGACAGCATGTAGGGCGCTGAAATTCCAAACCACGAACGTGTACCAAATGTATTGATACCATATGCAGAAGTTGAAGAGAAGCAACACACAATAGATTGAATAAGAACTCCCCGCCCGACGCCCCCAAAATAACCACGCCATTGGTATGCCGCAGGATTGCCCCTCGAAATTACCCGTCCCCCCACACATTAGTGATATTCTCTACGATATTAAAAATAATCGATAAACCGGTGCCACACATTTCCACTCCCTCGGAAAGCTACCTACCTTAAGATACATTGAATTAAGCCACTCCTCACTCACTCACAAGAATTTACCTACCTACACCCATCCTCGCTCGAATCGAAAAGAGTTTCAAACGGCGGTCGGCGACAATCGCCTGAGCAGACTTCAATAAGCCACAAATGACTTGTCCTTAGATTTTATGTAAAAATCTTCTTTCCAAATCGATTTCATAGAATAGCATCTAGATTAGGGTCTTAGAACAGCTTTTGCGTCCGATTCTTGACGCGGATGCGCAACCCGCACTAGCGGCGCTCAGTTTTCTACAATTTTTTCGTTTGTTCTCGAATCAAGGGTTGGCCCATCAAACACACACACACACATGCAGTGATCAGCTGCAGGAGGACTTCAGGAAGTTTCTTCTTGAGGAGAAACTAAACGGATTTTATTATATTTTGTTTTCTTTTGTACATCTTGAGAGAATTTTAGAGTTTTATTTTGTGAATATTTCGAAGTAATATATTGAAGATATTTATTAAAAATTTAATTCAGAATATCTTGAATTTGATTTGGTGGATTTGTTGGATGACCAACGGAGTCATCTGTATGAAACAATGATCGAATGGGTCATAAATGTGATGATGTTACCAACGTATGGTCCATACAGACACATGTCGTCTACTCTTAGTTGACTGCATTCTTTGGAAGTTACTCCACGGAAGAGAATAAAGTAAAGCAGCGAAACAAGTTTCGGTTGAGCATAACTCCTGATGGATTAGTGTCAATGGCGGAGGATCGATTAGCCTGGATCTCTCAGAAGATGTTGATGATGATGACACTGATGGATTGTTTCACCGAATAACGAGTTCCCCGCTCATGGTTGACTTCGAGTAAGGGTCTTAAAAAGGAACTGCACGAAATTACAACACACATCCATACAGTTAATGAGAATAACAGAAACAAATCCGGAGGAAGATGAATAGAATGTATACCAAAAAAAAAAAAAAACGAAATCTTTCCTCGTCACCAGGAGATACAAGGTACACCTCTTTATCACGCTGTTTCTGACCTTTTTAAGACAATTTCTCAATCTCATTTCTCGAATCGAGGAGAGAATTCAGGGAAGTCAACATGGGTTCCTTACACAAAACAGTCTTAGAATGTAAGTGGGTATTACAACAACGCTCGTCATTCTGGATATTCACATCGATAGTCAGACGGTTTTTGGAGGAGAGGATTCAATCACGAACTGTGCAGCGACATGAGCCTAGTCGAGCGTCTAGGGATCCAACGCCTATGGGGCTGAGACAAGTAGAATGCATGGCCAACTCAGTTCAGGGCCATAGAATCTTCTTCCTGTGGGACAACGCAACAGATGACGACCGCGTTTAAAGTGGCGCACCTAGGTGGAAAAGGACCTCAACCAACTTGTCGTACAATACTGGAGGCGGCTAGCCAGAGACCGTGAAGAAGCTTGTTGGTGGAGGTCCAGGTCCACGCTGGATTGTAGCGTCATAAAGAAGAAGACGATTAAGTTAGACGGACTCTTATTTATAGAGTCACATTTTGGTGGCAAACACTGGACAAAGTTCTAACCTGATTGGCATGTATGTGTGTTAGCTAGGAAGTTGGTTATCACTTGCACTTATCATCTACCACATACCACCGTCCTTTGATGGAGATATTGGGAAGACAGGAAGCAGCCATTGCTATAATACCCAGGCCGTTAAGATTGTAGATCGAACGCCACTCGAATTTTGACAAAGAATTAAGTTTGCTTCTCACCGGCAACAGCCTGGACACACTGCGTATGAGTTCGCTTTGAGACTTTGCAATGGAGGGACCATTGCCTGCGTTGATTTCGTACTTATATCCAGGGAAAAATGCATGCGGTACTCATTTTTTTATATATAGCCAACCTCTCAGCTAGGCTTTGGAGTCATCTCCATCCTTTAAGTCTTAGCTGGCTCACGTCTTGAAGAGATTGCCGATCAGATTTAAATATCTAGGGCACACTGCCCTCCCAATATGAAACATTTCTGGCTTCGGCTGCGCTGCAAAATCCCGTTTATATAATGAAGAGGAGAGGTGACAAGACGCACTTTTGGCGAAGTTCAGTGCATACTGTGAGATCTGTTGATTTAGCACAGCTGAGATCGTCCGTCGCTTTTGAAAAAAGTCCGTATCAGGGAAACAAAAATCTAAATCTTGAACAATTGATTATAATGTAATTATAAAGTATAATGTAATTTTATTTACCTAGGAAAAACAAATATTAGAGGTAATCCATCTTGCGACGTTCGCCACGAATAACGTTACTTCAACTGAACTGTTTGACAGATGCAAAAATCCAAGGCAATCTTTGGGTTTCTGAAAACCCTTACTGTTGCCTTCGTAACGCAGTGATCTTCGGATATGGCTTGAATAGTAACACATTCACGTCCACCTGCATTTCATGTCCCGTGTGTTACTTTCAGTACGCATACAAGTAGTGAATATACATCGTTACCGCTAGCTCAAAATTAGGGATATAATAAGCTTCAAATTACACAAATGGACTAATGAATGCTTTCTAATACCACGTTTCCACCGAACCGAAACCGCGAGGTTCGGATGAACATTTACTGAAACCTCAATAGGCCGTTTCCACCGAGTTTGAACTCAGATTTTTTCCAGTCATTCGCTCTCAATGTATGATTGTCCGCCAAAAAAAATTCCAAGCTCGTTCTCAATTTGTAAATGGCCGTTAGATCAGCTTTCTGTTGACAAGAAATAAGAGAGTGAGAACACCAGAAAATAGAGAGAGAGAGAGAGATAAAATGCGAAAATGACAAAAAAAAGGCTACTTTGGCTTGACAACCTCTCATGGACGGACGAATTCAACGGGGCTGCAACGTACTTTATTAGAAACCGCGAGGTTTACAGACCCTGAAAGTGTGTGGCGGAACCTGGTGGGTTCGGATAAAATTGATAAAACCTTGCTGTTTCGTTCGATGGAAACGTGGTATAGGCGTCAATACGCAGGAAAACGAGACTTTCATACGCAACATCGATTAACGTGACAAAAATACCTACACGGCACAAGCACAAGTATCGCCATCTGTTCTGACAGCCAGTCAGCGATTAAAGTTATGAGTGCAATCACTTTCCGAGATCTCTCAACAAGTTGACTAAGTATTTTAGCATCCAACTTAAGTGTTTACCGCTGTTTGAAATTCTAACTCACACAAATCATAGATGGTGCCTCTGGCCGCTGAAAAACTTGAGAAAGTCGCAAAAACAGTGTCACGGATCAAAAAAAGTCACAATGAAAACAATTCTTCTTTATCTGGCGCTACATTCCGGGGTGGACTTGGGCCGCAACCAACAATCCTCTCCAGCTAGCACGGTCTCTGGCTAGCTGTCTACAGTGCCGCATGCCAAGTTGGTTTAGGTCCTTCTCCACCTTAAACGCGGGCGTCCTCTGTTACATTCTCCCACGGGTTCGGAGTCGAAGACTCTTCGGGACGGAGTTGTCCAAACGCTCTACATGGAGGAAAAATTGTAATTTTCAATGACTTAGTTTTGCCACAGTCCGACTAGATCATCTCAAACTTAAATTGAAAATGAAGACTTGAAGAGAGTCTGACTCCAACAACTAATTAAACTTCAGCGAAATGTTTGAAGAATAATTCGACCATAAGAACAGGTTGAGCAATTTTCAAGTCCGGATATGTATGTGGCTTTGCCAGCTTTGGCATTCAATCAAAGAATTGGTTTTTCAGGGCATACAAAGACCAGTTTGACTTCTGCATTCTCCATGTTTCGTCAAGCTTAGATGAGGTTAGGTTAGTGGGTTGACGCAGCAGGGCCGAGCCACACTGAGATCCTATTGGACCCATTGTGATGCCCAAGTGGTAAAACCTTCCTGTCTTCTCACTCGCCGGATGATGAAAACTCCTGACTTCAAGGTAATATTTGGTTATCGGTTATCATCCTCCTCCCGGCTATCCTCAGATGCTAATAAAACTTCAATGAGATTTTAGTGGGATATTTTTTTTTTGTATTTGTATTTATTTTTTCTTAAATTACTTACAAATATTATATAAAAACAAATCCATATAAAAATTCAGTACGTTAAAAATTTATCTGATATATCATGGATGTCATGGAAGAAAAATGCTCCCAGGGGTCTTTGTCTCAGTTTGCAAAGACTGGAGCATCAGTCTTTGCAAACTGACTGGAGTCCCCACAGCCTCAGATGGTTAGATGATGTTCATGATACCTCGGATGGTTATGACCAGTAACAGCTCCGACCATCATCCTCAGCATTTTCCTGCTACATTGGAGGAGGGAATCGGTTTTAGCTTCTGTTTCATCAAGCTTAGGAGGAGTGCAGTTTTTTAGCCGCATCTTCTTATTTTCTTGGACAAAATTAATTTGTTTGCATGTTTCTTATGGTTCCTTAGGCTCGGAAAGAATTGTTAACATACATTACAGAATGGTCGCCTTGTGTCCGGATCTTGGGAATCACATTTCCCATCCTTTGAAATAATTCCTTTTCAAACTAATTTCAAAGATTATGGCTCTTCATCAGAGTCCACAAAAGATAATGATCAGATCCTGACTGCCTGTCTCTTAGTCTCCAAGAAAGTCGCAAAAAAATATAAAAAGTGTCAAAATGAAGGTATTTTTAAGAAGTCGTGTCACGGTGTCTGGGCGCAAAAAAAAAATGGTCAAATTGGGACTAAAGTCGCATAGTGGCAAGATCATGTCATTACTAAACTGTTATGGTCTACTCTCGAATCTCGATCCAACACACTCACTTACACTGATCAGAATGAGAAGGTGGAATACACATTCCAATGAAATTAAGGCCGCATTCGTTCGTCTCCTCTCCCTCCGTCTTCTAATCTCTTCACTACGATCTATATTTTTTGTTTGGTGTTAACAAAATTATCTTCAGCTTGCCGTGAGTAGTCGTCGTAGCTAAGCTGTCCAGTGTGACGTTTTGCTTTTCGCGACTTTTCCTTAACCAATTCCCCTCCTCTGAAAGCTTAACAGACACCTTGCCTCCCTTGAAGACCCTCGTAAAACCGACTACCTGTTGTTCCTCTGCCAACTGGGAGTAAAGACTTTCCCGCACTTTTCGGATTGGTGCCTCTTAGCGGCAATTCTTACAATCTGCGGACCTCAGCCGTCTTTAGGATAAGAAAAATCGTATCTTAATCACGTCTTCAACTCACCGGTGTCAAACATAATATGCTTGGTGAACACTATGGAATACACTTCCATGTCAGATAATCCTTTCTTCCTAACCACCTTCAGTTCCCTTCTGTCCCTCCCTAGTCCTGACTATCTCTGTACCTCTCCCTTACATCTAGGTTAAGCAGTACTTTTTAAGTTTAAATTGGGGATGTTGACTCTCCAAGCAGCGTAAGTTTACGTTAGCGGACTAAGGGTTGTTTTGTTAACTATTTCTCAACTTGCCGGAAAACTGGGAGTTTATCAATTGCGGAGTTGGACTCAACTCGTAATTTAACCGAAGAGTTGAAAGTTGGTTTTGTTCACTATTTCAACTCACAGTCTGAAATTTAAAATTCAGAAGATGTCCAAATTTCAGTTTTTAAATTTCCCCTGGGATATTTTTGACAATTAACTTATATTAACCAGAAATGAAGTATTACAGAGATAGCCGACTTCACAGCTGATTGCCTCCTAGTCCATCGACAAATTTGAGTGCATTTTTGACGGATATTCATGAATTTTTGTCGGTTATTCACGAAATAACGTAAATGCCGTCCTCTGATTGGTCAATTTGGTTTATGAACACGTTATAAGGAACAGTTGTCAAAAATCTTAAGGGCTAAGAGACGGACATCTCTGTAATACTTTATTTCTGATATTAACAATGCCATTTTCGACTTTAAATTTACTGTGTTAATGTTACTGTGTGTGCTGTTCGTGTGCGCTCCGAGAAGGAGAATTGAGAGCGAAGGTTTTCTGCAGACACAATGGTTGGATATCTCTATCCTTCAGAGATCTTCAGAGATCTTCAGAGATCTCTATCCTTCATTGTCTCTGGTTTTCAGTTACTGCCGGCTATGTAGAACAGCACAAGTGACTGTGTACATTTGGAATGCTTACACTAATCCGAGCGTATAATAAAAATAATCAGGGCGCATAATATTGCAATACGATTGGTCAGTCAGGACACGGAGTCTGTTAACAAATGAAAAGGAATCTATCAAATACTTCATTACTTCAAATCAAAGACCAGTATTTTCTCTCGTTTTACGGCAATGAATGCTGTATAGTCCGATCACCATTATTCGCTTTGAGATACGAAAACGATAAATGAAA
This sequence comes from Eristalis intricaria, assembly GCA_964034865.1. NCBI lineage: Eukaryota > Metazoa > Arthropoda > Insecta > Diptera > Syrphidae > Eristalis > Eristalis intricaria. Next base: position 31,086,975 of record OZ035876.1, on the reverse strand, counting down.
TCCCATCAAGTATACACACAGGCAGACAACCATGATAACGGATGAAAAGAGGGAAAACAAAATCCCTGATTTCATCCCTTAACTTCTGCTATTTCCGTAAGTTGAAGAAATGAGAAGTTGATAAACTCATGAGTTGAAAATTGAAAGTTGAAACCATAAAATTTGACTGAATGAAAGCAAATCCAGAAGATGAAGAGAAAAATCCTAAAGTTGTGTTTAACATTTGGTGACCAAATTACCCTTAGAATATTTTTTAATCTAGATTCGTCAGCTCATTCGAAGCGCCGTCAGATTTGCCATCAGGTTTGCAACTACGAACCGATTCAACCGGAAATTGTTGAGACGTGCCCCACTTCGTTGACTTCCATCCAAATACATTGCGAAACACAGGTGATTCATCACGCATTACCCACCCTCCAGAGCTGCCACAATTGCCCTCCTCATGGACTGAGCAGTTTCCACGAGATAATCCCCCAGTCCAGGCAGTCCAGGAGAAACGCGGCCGCTCCTTTTAACTTAAGAGCTCCAATGCTGCACACCTGCTGGTAATTCAATTACCACTATCCGCTCTCAGGCATTTCTTTTCAATTATAGCGAACTTCATATAAGCGAAGAAAATCCTCCAAAGGACTTCTTTGTGCGAAAGTTTCCGCCTCACAGGATGAAGGAATATCGCACAGAAAAAAGGCACACACACGCATGGCTCCCTAGAAACAAGACCCCATTCCGCCCCGGCTTATAATCACTTTATCCCTTGTTAAGATCCCTCTACCTGTAACAGGATAAACTCATTTAATTGTACGAAAAGCTTTTAATCGACAAACTTGCCATCGTCATCGTTATCATCATCTTGTGCTCTTGCTCCAGCTCCGAGCAGATCTCCTTCTCCCCGCCACCACCGTCCGCACCGTACAGCTGTCAGACATCGTGTAAGGATATTGTCATGTAGTCGTGTTCCACGTCCCTATCTCGCCGGATATCCTTGAAATTTCCCGCTAAGTAGATTATTCCGCACAGCCACAAGTTGTATCTTTGCCAGTGGTGCGGTTCGAAGGAGCCGCAATGTTGTTCAGTGTGTTCCACGTCGTGTGTTGGCCGTGGTGGTGGCAGGGGCAGGCAGGGATAACGTTTGGATAATTAAAACACAAAACACAGTTGCAGTGGCTTCTCCAGCAGCCCGGATGTGAAAGGAATTTCATTTCCTTTTGACCGGGTTTTCTTTCTTCGCCTCTGGACTGAATGTTGGACGTTCAAGTGGACACAGGATTCGCCTTTGAGAATGTTGCAGATAGTTGATGTGATTTCACGGTTGATGGATCCGCACACGAAGAAATTGCGAACTTAATGGTTTGCATTCTGCCAGGATTTCGCCGTGCAACTTTGTGCCAAATTCTCACAAGTAAGACGTTGATTATGACTCGGATTTGCAGTTGGTCCTGTACTTTGTTGAGCAGAAGCAAAGCAAAAGGATTTGCATTGTATTCCCTCGATTGTCTTGATAAACGAAAGCACTTTGCATCTGGCACATTGCAACCTGCCGGCGGGGATGCGATGCAGGAGTTTGTCTTGAGTGGTGATGGATCACCTGGCACCGAAGAGAAGATTGAGATACGGGGATTCAGATAAATAGATCAATGCACAAGTTCGGAATGATTTATTGGAGGATTGTCGGCGGGGAGGGGTGCGACGGAAACGCAGATACCACGTTATGCATGCAGAATAAGGCGGTGGATGGTGAACTTTTCACGGTTGAGACCGGATGTACCGTGATGTGTCAATCATCACTGCTGGCGGTGCTAGAGAAAGACGAGATGGATAGAAAGAGAGTGCGAGTGCTGTGGGGTTTTCAAGGAAGAGAAATGCGATCTCCCTGCGGAAGCATTTGATTGAGGAGACGCTGGGGACTTTTTGATGCTTCCTCCTTAGAGGAATTTATTGTATGCATTTATTCCCGAAAATACTACGGTCGGAGCAAGGACGAACCAGTACATTGGAATGCAGATGGAAAGGGAGTTTTTCAAAATACGCACTGTACTTTGTTGTGACAGAAACAGTCCTCTCTCTTCGAAGTGACAACCGTGTCAAAATGCTTCATCTTCTAGATGTGAGATGTTCTTACTCACGACTCAAAAAATTCGTTTGTGTGATCCATTTTGGCTTACACTCCTCGCCAACGAGATTGAAAAATCTCGTGGCAAATTTAAAGCGTTTAAAAGTCGCATGCAGTTTCTAAAGTCCCATTCATATGGCAGCGAACTGCGAACGCGAACTTTTGGAAATAACCAATTTCCAGGAAAGTATAAGCAAAATGTCATACTTCTTATGCAAGAAGATATGAAATGCATTATCGGCTAAAATCTAAAAAATAATTAGTGTGTGTATCCTTGTTAACGATGCCAGTTGAAGGTGCAAACTTTGAAAGTGGACAAGATCTTTGACGTTAATCGAAACTGAATGGCAGATTTGCCTTTGACAGACCGCCACTAGTATTACAGAGATGCCCGACTTCTACCTCTCTTTCCCCTTATTTTTGACAACTGTTTTTTATAACGTGTTCATAAACCAAGTTGACCAGCCAGAGGACGGCATTTACGTTATTTCGTGAATAACCGTAAAAAATTCATGAATATCTGTCAAAAAAGTACTCAAATTCGTCGATGGACTAGGAGGCAATCAGCTGTGAAGTCGGCTATCTCTGTAATACTTCATTTCTGGCCACTAGTATAGGCAATGTCATGACGAGTTCGCCGAAGGAGATGTTTTGTTTTATATTGCTTATATTCAGACCATATCTTCCTTGATGTTGCACAGTTCGTTAATCTTGCCCATCTAAGATTTGCTGTGTCAAGTAGCATAAAGATATATAAGCCTTAAATGCTTGTAGTGAGATTAACTCATCGCTTCAGCTGAAGACGGACGCTCAAGGGCAACAGCCCTCTTATATCCTGGGATGTCACTGTGACCTGGAACTCATGTAAGTGCTCGCCTCCTAACGACTCTATCTCCGCTCGGTATTCCAGTACTAATTTTGAATGTGAGGTAAAAGAGGCAAAAGCTTTGATGGCTGCTTGACCATTAATGTAAATACAAACCTTCTGCCTTGGTTCTATATTTGGATGTATTTTTATATGTGGACATGCTTCGCTTGTTCCATTGCTCTCATTCTGGGATCGGAATGTCAAAGTTATAAGGCGTACATACGCCCCAAGCTTGAGTACAACGCTCATATCTGGTCTGGTGCCCCAAGACCACCCTGCACCTACTTGATAGAATCCAAAAGCGAGCGAAAAAACTTATAGGAGACAACAATATCGCAGAGTAATTAGATTCTCTCGAACTTCAACGTACCGTCTCTTCTTTGTCCGTGTTTTATCGTAATTTCAACAGACGATGCTCCAGTGAGCTAGCCAACTGCATTCCTCCTTTCCATGAATTCACGCGAAATACCCGTCTCGCCAAGAAGGCTCATCAGTATACCCTTAAGCCTACTTTCGGGCGCACAGTTAAATTCAGAGACTCTTTCTTCAGCCGCACTGCACGAATGTGGAATGCTCTTCCCAAGCTAATATTTCCCACAGACTACAACCCACAGGTATTTAAGACCAATGTGCACAGGTACCTCCTCTCCCTTTCTCCCTCTGTACCTTCGGCCCGTGCTGTGTCTTGACCCCGGACACATAAGGCTATTACCAATCCCTTGAGCACGCGCAAATTATAAAAAGAAAAAGCTTGGCGCCAAGCATTGATAACGGTATTTTGTAGTGAGGTTAAAAGTAAACTTTTTTTTACATCTGGCTCCGTTTACAAAAAATAAAATGGAAAGAAAATATTAAAAAAAAAAAAACAACGACAAGTCTTACAATAAAATACTATACCGAATTAGAAAGCCAGAAATCTGCTGTTGAAGTTGTTGAAAATTCCTCAATAATCTCAAAAGGAGACCACGTAAATGACAATCAAAACAAAAGTGCTTATTTCAATTTTCTGAAGAACTAGAAAACATAACCCAGTCCGTTCGATTCAGCATCAATATAAGCATTCAATAAAAGAAGCTAATTAGGCACATCACAATTCTTAAAAATGTAGGTTTAACTTTTTTTTTTCAAAAACTATTGACGGAAATAACTTTTTTTATATTATTATTTAAAATAATTTAATTAATATAAATAACAGATTTCTGGCTTTCAATTTCGTTATAGTACTTCATTGTAACCCCACTTTTATGTTATTTTATTTTTTTTTTTAATTGCCCTACCCCCTATACGGGCGAGATGGGAGAATGAAGGGAACTAAGCCTCCGGGAACTAAGTCCACTTCGGTAAAGTGGATTTATTTCCCATACAAGGTGAGAACGTAATTCACTTTCTTATGGGAACTAAGAACACAGTCAAAAGGCCGCAAAGTGAACTAACATCCAATAACTATAATTCACCATCTTTTTTAAATTTGGCCTTACTTCGCTTTGAACTTGGAAATAAGGGCCAATTTGAAATTAAGGAAAAAAACAAGTAAGTGGTCGCTAACGGGATTTTAACCATTTTCCGCGCAGCGTTTAACATTGTCCAGACAAAGTTAGATTCTACAGCTTAGTTTTCTTTTTTCATTTTGATCTTTAAATTGTTAGAACATTTATCAAAGATACCAACTAAACTCACTTATTAGAAAACCAATTCACAGGCACGGTTGCTATCTCAGTAATGTAAATTGAAACATGTATGCACTAATCGTTTGAATAGATGCTCACTTATGGGTGTCCCGTGTGGTACAACGTGAGTGCAAGCTTAATGGAAAAGATTCGGTTGCTTGAGAGGGCTTGTCTTAGGGCTTGCCTTCGTCTTTATCGAACTCCAGAGTCCCAGTACATAAAATTCTATTCCAATGAGGTTTTATACAACAGGGCAAACCTGATAAGAGTGGAAAATTTCCTTTTGAAATTGATTCGAGGTCATACTGCTAGAGCGATGAACTCGTCCAATAACTTGATCTCAGGGGCTTACCACCCCAATCCAGAATACCACGAAAGGGTACGGCACAATGGCTTCGTCCCCCCAGAAGCCTTTCTTCATTTAGACAAGAACGGACTGTTACAGAATATAAATGCGGTACCGCTCATCTTCCACATAGCCCGTTCAACTGTGGATGGGCGACTCAACCACGACCGTTCCGTCGCACAACGAGCTGAGGAGGGTCTCCTCCGGTTCAGTACTGCGGTATCAAGGAGAGATGTTCGGGATGTTGCATTGCAAAATCGAAAATTCTGGTGGCTGGGGAGAGAGGGAACTCCCTCGTCGAACCCTTTAGACCCGGGGTAGAAAGGGTAGTACGTATCCCCGAATGGGGGACCAGTCGGTCAATGTCTTGCAGCAATTAGATGCAAATCTATAAGCTGCAACCTATGGCCGGCCTACATAGCCCAGGGTAGTTTTTAAGGTAGATGTAAGCTGTAAATAACGAAAAAAAAAAAAAGTGAGTATTCACATAAGTACACCACTGTGTACCTATGTGTATACATTGTATATATGTATATAATATGCATATGCATATTTCTATATATTCATATATACATATGTATATGCATGTAGTTTAGCTTGAGTTAGTTTAAGTTCTTTTTAAGGTAGTGTGTAAGTTAGTATATAAGTTTTAAGTATAGCCAGTTCTGTTATTGAGTTTTTTCCAAATTTTTCTTAATATTAAGTTGTACAGTTAAAGCAAGTTTTCTTTAAATGCATAGATCCTTAGTTTAAGTCGAAAGACATAGAATAAGATTAAGTTTAGCTTAGAGTGCCTGCCGAGGGCCAGTAAGTTAGAAATAGTAAAAATGTTCGTCCAACTAGTTTTAACCATTTTTGTCTAGTATGTAAGTCTTCATGAATTCCGAAAATAAAACTGAATTAAAAAAAAAAAAAAAATCGTTTGAATAGAAGCGAAAATGCTTCCTGGAGACAAGAAATAGATTTCATTCACATGTGAATAACTCACATCGTCGATTTAAGGGAATGTTTTGATTCAAATTGATGTGAAAATATTTTCAATTAGAATCGTCCACAGAAGGTGAAGAAAAACGGAGTAAAATCAAACCATTTAAGTCCACTTAAGAGGGTTGTCCACGAAGAGAGAGTTCACTGTATTTTGGGTACAAAAGTAAATAAATTTGTTGTCGTCTCGGAGAATTTCGTAACTCTCGCTATTGTTCTTTTCCAAAGCTGCAATTGACGCTGGTTCACCGGCAAAGACGGTTCAAGTTGGATTTTGTTCAGTTGTAAGTGCTGATAGCACTTCACTTGCGTGCCACTTGCTCTCTTTCGCCACCTTTTTATACTCTTCGCGGCTAACATTTGCCTCCACACACTTCACAGTGCCTTCTAAGGTGGTTGATCCAATTCTGCAATTCGTCATTTAATCTCCTCCAGCTCAATAGCACCCAAGGATCACGTGCACAGTTCATCTCTTCGAAGCCCTCCTCATCTGCTTACGCAAAGGATCACGCCTCGGTTCTGTGGAGCAAAAACGTGAAAGATGAGTGCTGTTCAAAATGATTTCGTTAAACCCGATTCTATAAAGAATCATTCCTCCCTAGAAACACGTGCCCACAACCTCGTTCCCTCGTCAGAGTGGCAAAATTAACCCCATTTATATTGTCGCACATTCACTCGCTCGAGCTCTCAGTACATGACCTGTGAACCGTCTGTTTTAAGAGCACAAATTCCTCAAGTCCTCCTTTTTTTCGTCACCCGTACGCATGCCAACGTACATATTTACACCGTACGACATATTTCATATCGTCTTTACGATATTGGTTGCCATAATTTATAACCGTTAATGTCACGTTCCATTTCCCAATGAATTACCGTTTCCAATGACACCGTCGTCGGTCGTCGGGCGCGCCTTCCTCCGCCAGCTGCCGAACCGAATTATATTCCTCTCATAACGCACACACGCCACGGCAAGTGATACGCACCGGAGGATGGGGCAAAGTGTACCGCTCTCGGTAACCTTCTTTTTCCTATTTGTTGAAACGTTATTACCATACGCAAGTGGTGGGTGGTGCGTTGCGTACAATGACTTCATCCCGGGATGACGGCGAAGTGAATATGATGGCTATTACTGCGCCCGACGGAATTGATGCGGCTTTGAAGGATCGCGCAACTTCTCACGGGGATTAAAATGTCAGAGACCTCATTGTTTGGTGGTGTGCACGGTGGCGGAGTTTGGGGCTGCGGCTGCGACTGGCTTCATGTTAACCTTTAATTTATGACCCAAAGTTGCCTCTGGGGGTGCGAATAACTTTTCATGAATGTGACGGAATGAATGCGGGAACTTTCGAGACTCGAGATGTTTGTTGCAAATTAGTTCATGCGGGAATTGAAATTTTTTACATTTCGTTTTCTTTTTTCTTCTCCCCCTGTTCTCAAACAAAACTTTACGTTCAAGGACGATGGTGTAATTGCATCGTGGTTGGGCTCATTGGCAGTGAATAGAGAGAGGGTGTCTGCGTTGCCGTAGGTTATGTGGCGAATTGTGTTTGACGATGTGCGTCACTGTCTTGGAGTTATGAAGTCGTTTCGCTTGACGATGATTGAATTAACTCTCTGGAACAGAAATCAATGGGAACACAATTGGAATCACAAAACTTGTCTAATAAGGGTGTCTCGCAGTCTGTTGCGTGGTATCCTTCCGTGGTTCTTCTCGATATCCGTTCTCTAGGAGAATCCGTACGGAGTCTCTGTCGACCACAATGTTGTCAGTCAGCTTGACGATCGATTGATCAACGGAGAGACAGGACCGTTCATGAATAGGCCTGTTTTTTTTGAGATTCTCAGAAAGCTGAGTAGGAAAATTTCAACCTAAAGCAACTAGAACACCTAATGAAACGCTTACTGGAAGATAATTCTGCCTGCAGCCTCTACGTTCAATCGATCGTCAAGCAAAGTTCAGATACCACAACTGAATCGCAGATGCTGCTGACTAAAATTAACTGTGTTTTTTTGCAAGCGTATATACGCTTAAATTATAAGTTCACAAAAAAACGATCATTGGCGCTAAATGATTCATCATAAAATCTTGGCAGCACCGACGACATTTATGATATTTGCCAGCAATCAGGGGTGTAGTCGTGGAAAGTGATGGTTGATCTTTGAAGGTCACAATCTTCGTTTTGTTACGGTGTGGCGTGACCATCACTTTAAAAAAAAATTCATCAAATAAAAAGAATAGATTACGAAACCTAAACGGAATGTATAGCAGAGACACTCTGGGTATACTAAGAATTGCATACTTATAGATGCCACAATAATTAAAAATGATCTAATACATCAAATACACCTGCAAATGTAAGTCACATACAGCAACCTAATCAAGGAATGAATAAACTCAAGAATGAACACACAGAAAATAATGATCTTAAGATTCGATAGATATGATGAGTGACTTAAGCGGATATAGGATTTGATGTTAGTGTATTTTTCATGGAAATTTAAATTTAAGCGTATATACGCTTGCAAAAAAACACAGCTAATCTTGACATAGGATACCGTTCCCAATTAGTAATCCGTCCTTTGTTTAATATACAAGCACTTCTAGCGAATAGAAGCATATTTGTACAAACATTGGCAACCAACTGCCAAAACTAGTTGAATTTTGTACGTCTAGTCAAATTGTTCTGGAATTAAAGCTAAGTCACGAACCAACTTTGGACAGCAAACAGACTTAAGACCGTTTTTTTTTTTTACAGATTTCACTTGCTGTGCAGTTTTAGTATCTCAAAAAAATATGATTAACGTTTAGGTGCGTGGCCCACATTTTAGCTGTGGCCCATAGCAAGATGAACGTTAAGATCTCCTAGAGCTGGAAGCTTTTGAACATTCTGTCTATCGCCCAGCTTTCGTGTCCATGTGAGCGGACTGGGGTAAGAAAAGTGTTTTATACCTGATGTTTTCTCCCAGTTTCTGCATGTTTCTTGACAACTTTGAACTTTCTCTTGAACAACTTTTGAACACTGTGAACGCACCCTTAAACCAATTACCAAACTATCAATGTCTAAACATCCATTAAAAAAAATATTTTTAAAACGGACAAGAATGTTTACAAACACTTGCTAATTGAAAATTTATTACCAATTTACCGCCAATTTTGTGTCATAATTCTAGTTCCAGCGCAGCCGAGGCGAGGTATGTTTCACATTGGGAGAGTTGAAGGTAAGTCATCTTCTTTTGCGGATGACTTAGTTACCCTCACATCTTCCCAGACGGAACTCCAGCGCTCACACGATAGGCTTGTGGCCGTTTGCGCTGATTCTGGGATGAAGGTTAACGTGGACAAATCAGAGGTTATGGTAATTTCCAGAACACTTGTTCCATGCACTCTACATGTTAGTGGAGGCCCATTGAAGCAGGTGGAGAATTTTAAGTATCTCGGGGTCTTCTTCTCGAGTGATGGGAGGAGAAATACTGAACTTTCCTGTAGGATTGGTCAAGCTGGGTCAGTTATGACAGAGCTTGGGAGATCTGTAATCAGGTAGGCCGAGCTTAGTGTGAAAGCCGACTTAGCAGTTTTCAACTCAGTTTTCGTTCCAACTCTCACCTATGGTCACGAAATTTGGGTAATGACCGAAACAATAATATCGCGAATAAAAGCTGCTGAAATAAGATTTCTTCGTTCTGTTGTGGGAATTACTCACCGGGATAGGCTGAGAAACACGATAGTGCGCGAGGAACTCAACGATGAGCAGCTGCTTCTCTGAACGGAAAGAGCTATGTTTCGTTGGTTTGGTCACGTAGGACGAATGCCCCAACCGTCACGACTTCCGAAGCGTGCCTTGCTGGTTACGCTTGAGCATAACTCCTGATGAGTTAGAGTCGATGGCGGAGGATCTAGTTGCCTGGAGACCTCTCCTGCGTGACTTACCCCCGCTACTCCTTTACTGGATCATCCGGGTCAGAAGAAGAAGATGATGATGATGATGATTATCGTCCTTCTAGAGTCCAGACAAACAATTTGTAGTCTAGTGAAATTTGAGTCTAAGTACTTGTTTATTTTCTAAGCGGCTTTGTCAACAAACGGAATATGCGTTTTTGGTCAGAGAATAACACTCAAGCCTCAAGTGCATCAAATAATATATATTGCAACTTTTAATTAAAATTGCAATTATGAATTGCATTTATCATTCCAATGCTTCTTATAACTTCTTCTGAGACAAGTCGAATTTTGTTGAAACATCCTCAAAATAATTGTGTCTTCGTCTCATCCTTCGCATATTTAACCCATGAATTAAAATGCTCAATTTAATTGCCAACAATGATATCATTTTGGCCACTTCCTTGACTGCCAGGACCTCCACTTGAAAAATGGTTGTGTGATTAGGGAGTATGATGGAGCAGTCGTCTACCCATCCGTGTGGACGTGATGGTCGAGTTGTTAATTGGTTCAATTTAGCTTCACATCTCCTACGCTGGGAAATTACACAAGAAGGGTATTTCCAAGTCAATGAATGGGAGAAATTAGTCGCTCACGACTTGTTCGATACGTAGTCTGTACAGTATGTGAGGCTTGGGAGCCAGCCTTTGGCGCTTTTTGAGGCAATTTTCTGCATATAGAGTTCAAGTGGATGAAGATTTAGCAGAACCTCCAGGTCAACCGTTGGAGTAATGGACATTGCTTCTGTGACACCGAGGCATGAGTTAATAATGTGTACACGGTTTAATTTCAATACAACTTTTTTTTCTTTTTAAAACAACTTGTGAATCCGTCCTCAATTCAAATTAAACTCTTCAGATGTTGTTAGTTTCAAAGTAATCTACCTATGCTGTGTGATGAGTGCAGCTGTGTCGTTGATATTGATGGTCCCTTTTTTATTACGATACATTTCCGGTCGTCGGTGTCCTGACTTGCACTAGGTTTGCGGTGAATCGGTCTTTGGTGTGCTGACGATAAATAATAAATATTTATTAAGGGGCTGTTAACTCATGCAAGTCTCTGTTCTTATTAACAGCTTCAGGTTGGAGGATTTGTGCCCTTTTTGCCGAACCTCCTGTCGGTTAGACATACGGCGCAGGCAGCTTACTCTGCTCTTTCATTGACAGTTAGCTAGTTACACAAAGGTACTTCACGCTTTCCTTTAGGGGGAGAGTAGTGCTCTGAATTGTTGGTAGTTTCAAAAAACGGACTCTGTTAATCACAGAACTGCAAGATTTTGCCCACTTGAGGAGGGTGGCAACAAGAGGCAGTTATGCAAATCATCGGCATATGCGATCTACTGCGACTAGCACCCATAGGAGGGGGCAATAACACCGCCTTGTTAGGTGCCCCTTGAGGCTATGACTATGATAGTTGTATCATCTGAGGTCCTTCTAAACAGACCTACTATAATCTACTATAATAAGGGATTGCTCAACTTTGGCCATTTCGAGTCCAAGTTTAATAGGCTAGGTTTGCACATTAGTGAAGACTCCCTCGATGCTCAAAGCACTTTGTTTCGGTTAGGTTAGGTTGAATTGGCTGACTGCTGTACGGAAAGACTGAATCCACACTTAGGCCAGCAAAGGTCCATGGTCCTACGACCCTGTGGCTTTTAATGGAGATGGTTGACTCTTATGCTTCTTAGTTCAGCCAGGTTATCAAAGTGTGCCTCTAGACACCTAAATCTGCGGGATGAGAGACCACTGCAGCTTCACAGCAAGTGTTCAATGGTTTCTTCCTCAACCTCGTTCCTGCAGCTTTGGCCGAAGTCGTCGTAAGGACGGCCTAGTCTAGAGACATAAGTTCCAACGACACATTGCTCTGTTAAAATACCAAGATTCGGCCTGCTCAATTTAATCACGTAATTTGATCAAAGGCCAAAATGCACTGATTACTTCCACACCACTTTGGAGTTGCCATCTGTATATACTTACGCCCAAATAAAGTAAAACTTCCAGCAGATTCCAGTTCCAGCAGCGGAACAACTACGATTGCCCTTTATGTAAAGATGTCCGTTCTGAAGGGGTTGAAATACTCGAATACCTTCTAAAAAAAAGGTCTCCCTTGTATGTTAAGAGAAATTTCACTGAATATATATGGTCACTAATATACACTAATCTTCACGCTAAGGCAAATCCTGGAGAAGACCAGTGAGTTCCAAATCGATACGCACCACCTTTTTATCGATTTTAAAGCAGCATGCGACAGCATTCATCGCAAGGACTTATTTGGTGAGATGGCCGAATACCTGATCCCGGGAAAACTGATCCGGTTGTGTCGCACTACGCTAACAAATACGCGATGCACCGTGTAGTTTGGCTCGAGGACTTCCGAACCGTTTGAAACCTGCACCGGCTTTCGCCAAGGAGGTGCGCTGTCGTGTGATTTCATCAATTTGGTACCGGAGAACATACAAGGCACTATCTTCTACAAGGCAGTCCAACTGTTGGGGTATGAAAACGACATCGACATCGTCGTGCCGTAGTGGAAGCATTTACAGCAATTGAAGAAGAGGCGAAGCGAGATGGTCTTAAAGTAAACGAGGGTAAAACTAAGTATATGCTGTCGACCAATAAACGATCCGTCACTAGGACAAAATATCACAATCGACAGCTACAATTTCAAAGTAGTAAAGGAGATTCTCTACCTCGGGGCAAACGTAAACTCTACAAACGACATCACTGTTGAGATCCGACGTAGAAGCGCCCTTGGCAACCGGTGTTACTTTGGTTTGTCAAAACAACTGACATCAAAACTCCTGACCCGAAGGACCAAGATCATGCTTTACAAAACCCTTATTTTGCCAGCCCTGCTATATGAAATTGAATGCTGGACCATAAGCATAACTGCAGAGTTGAAACTTGATGCCTTCGAAAGACAAATTCTCCTTCGGATATGTGGTCCCGTCTGCGAGGAAGGTGAATGGAGGAGAAGACACGTCCGCGAACTCTACGAGCTGTACCAGGACGTGGATGTAGCCCAGAAGGCAATGATCCCGCGACTGCACTTGCTCGGCTACATTGAGCGCATGGACAAAGATGCTCCAGCTAAGAGGGGCTTCGAATCCGAGCCACCTGGTTCGAGAAGAAGAGGAATACCGACTCTCCGGTATAAAGACCAAGTAATCGCGGATGCAAGATAGCTGGGTCTTGATGACTACAAGCAGCGTGCCCAGGACCATCAGGATTGGAAAGCAACTCAGGCTCGGACCCTGCATTGATCGTCAGCCTGATAAGTAAAGTAAGTAAGTATAATTATAGGTAGACTGTAGCGAATATGGTAGTGCAAATTTTTTGCGGTTAAGAGTGGTTCAAGGGAGACACATCGAATGGGAGTTTTGTTTTGTGAATATTTATATTCAGATGTGTTATTTACCTAATTGATTGCTGCAATTTATTGCATTTTGTGTATATGCGCCGCTAAATTAGCTAACTGAGAGGACTCTCCCCTGCTATCTAAAACCAGCAGCTTCCTGCTCATGAACTCGTCTCATTTTGGAGCAACCCTTTATCCTTAGGAGTCACTCCTTCGAAAACCTTGAACTCTTTTCTCAAAGATCCATTCATCAAGCTGCTACGCATCCCACTTCACTCCGATCCACTGCGAAAATCAAAAGGAATCTCTTGCAAATGAATTCCCTCGCCGAGTCATCAATTAAATTACGTACGCCTCAAACCACCGACCGTGAGCCAAAATGAATACACAATTGAAAGTAAACTTTTCACATTTACACAGCTCAATGCATTCGACTGTTTTTGAGGAGCCAACGATGGAGCCACAAAACTTCTCCTTCAGATATTCAAATGCAAAAACTCATCAAAGGGAAGTATCGTTAGCGAAAGCTCTCCTCCCCCCGAGGGCTTGTGTGTTGTGGGAGCACGCTAACTTTTCCCGAAATATTCCCAACTTCGACATGAGAAAATGCACTGCCTTCCAAGTTTTGCAGCCATAACCACGCGGGTAATGGAGGCCGGCTTAGAGAGACGGAGACGGCTTCAATTGGTAAATGAAACAACCGAGCGGTGGATGCTTCCTATGAATCGCATGGTTAATTATCACTTTTTCAAATTCGACTCGGATTCATCCCCCCGTGCACAGATGGTGTGTGTGTGGGATAATGAGCACGAAATCGTTCGGCAGACGTGTACCTCCAATTAAGTCAGCCGACTGAAGCAGCAGCTGCTGCCAGCGACTAAAGCTGAATTATTGCAAATTAGTTTCGAAATTCATTTGCGGAATGTGATGAGACTTTGATGCTGAAATTCATGAGATTACAGTTTTATCTGTCTGACGATACACTTCGTTTTTTTTTTTTTTGGAGAACTTTGTACTTCCTCATTGGCTGTGGTGGGTCTCAAAGTTTGAGGTGGTAATTACGTAAATTGAATTTGAAAAGTTCTTGTTGACCGCCCGTGCCGTGGTCTAGGTCCCATTCCAGATTCATAATTCACGACTCTACATTCAAAGAGATAAAGTTCGTAAAACTTTACCGCTCAGAGTCTAGGCATAAGACTGTAGGTCTTCTTCACTCATGAGAGGACAATATAGCACGTCGAACGAGCGGCACCCAAAGGCTGACCAGATAGCAGTGACAGTTTTTTCCAGTTTTTGTGTTTCAGCAGTTGTCACAAGCTACCCATGAAATTCAGTTGTCAAAGTGTTCATTATGGCTTGCCATTTCACCGAGCATTCGTTGAGGCTTGTCGAACGTCCGTACAACTGTTCCGGCTCAGTTGTAAATACACAACGTCTTGACGTCCCCTGGATTAGATTACACAGAACCGAAGAAGAACCAGAAACGGCGATTCGCCGTGACACTACAAAATTGAAAGTATAAGGCCATTGCAAATCACAGTAACTCGATGGGAACGGCTTATATCGACGCCTCGTTCAGCTGAATTGGGCATCGCCAGAGTGTCAAATGGTTCAATTTGTTGTGGTTGGATGTGGAACCTCAATAAGCCGTTCCCGCCGAGTTAAAGGGTCTTCAAATGTCATTACCCGCCAATTTTTAAGTGGCCGGCAAAACTGGTGTTTGTTGACAGGAAATAAAAAAGAAAAATTGACAAGATGGAGAGAGACAAGCAAATACAGCCCACAAGTGAAATTCACCACGACGGATGGAATTAGGCAACTTTAAACCAGAAACGAAGTATTACGGGGATAGCCGACTTCACAGCTGATTGCCTCCTAGTCCATCGACGAATTTGAGTACTTTTTTGACAGATATTCATGATTTTTTGACGGTTATTCACGAAATAACGTAAATGTATTCCAGGCCTGCATCGAAAGTCGTAATAATACATTGTTGCCACGTGTCCGAAGAGGCAGGTGGTCAGTATTGAGTTCTTCATGTACTTCCGCTTTTCTCCCGCAAACGTGATCAGGAGTAATCGAAGTGTTATGCATGAGGAGGTGCAGGATAAGCGACTACTTAATGTACCTGAACCATGGGACATCGCACCCACTTCTGCTAACGATGTCTTTAAATTAATTGAATTTCATAGCTTTCCCCTAGGATCTTAGTTTATAGAGAATATCCTGATTAATGTATCCAATTAATTGGAATCATCACTGCGTTGAAAACTGATTGAAAAACACTAAGCTTAGGCTAATGGAATTTAAACCTTCTTCAGCAGCTGCAAACATAATTTTGCAGCAGTCGGGGATCCATAGAGATGATTCGAATTTGTATCTTGTCAAATTTTCAACCAAGTCAGCATAGTTTCGGAGTACCAAAGTTTTGATCGTCAACTAGGGGCGAGATGATTCGAATTTGTATCTTGTCAAATTTTCAACCAAGTCAGCATAGTTTCGGAGTACCAACGTTATGATCATCAACTAGGGGCGAGATGATTCGAATTTGTATCTTGTCAAATTTTCAACCAAGTCAGCATAGTTTCGGAGTACCAACGTTATGATCGTCAACTAGGGGCGAGATGATTCGAATTTGTATCTTGTCAAATTTTCAACAAAGTCAGCATAGTTTCGGAGTACCAACGTTTGTATCGTCAACTAGGGGCTAGGCGCTCATACCCGTTCTAAATCTCACGACTATTCACTCGCAAAAAATAAAACACAAGTTTCAATGTGAACGAACTCACATGACACTTAGCAATTGCAAGGATTAAGGCAATTAATTCCAATTTTATGATGACGCCATTATCGGAAGTTAAAATGAATAATATTTACTGGCAAGAGTACTGACACTCTTCCGATTTAAATCGATGCGATTAAAAAATCGCGCTTGCACATACTTGCGATTTTCTATCACATTTTAACTGAGTCGCAAAAAATTAGACCTATCGTTTTAGACACGCATGCGCAAATGCAACAAGACCCATATTTAATAATAATAATATGGCGCGACAGTCTGAGTTGGTCCTGGACTTAGCTTCTCAGCAACCACTGCGTGCGTGCTATTGTTTTTTCACGAGTGGAAGGGACCTACAGTTTAATGCCGACTCCGAACGGCGAATTTGAGAAGCTTTTTTAGAGACAGAAGTAATCTTTGAGCATTGTCAGTGGTGGTAAATTCGGGTATCGAACCTGGCACCATCTGCGTAGGAGTCAATGGACTTACCCACTACGCCACGGCGACCCACAAGACCCATTTTATTGATGATTTTTTTTCCGCAAAGTAAAATGGGACACATGGATTAACATGTGATTTTAAGGGAAATCTTCAAAATAATCGTCAACAACGTTCAGTTCGTTAATCGCTGCGATTATTTGGTCGCACATGTGTGGGTAGACATTACAGTGAAAGCTGCCATGGGCGGATAGCGACGGTCGCATCACTTTTGGCAGGCTTGAGGGAGATGTCCGTCCATGGGAATCTACGGCACTTCCATTCAAGATCCACGGTTGTGATAAATTGCCCGCTCAAGGGGATTGTCCACAAAAAAAAGTGTCCCTAATAAGAGCTTTCACTGTAAATGTTGTGTGTTATAGTGCGTACATGGTCATACATTTTTGCAACCTTCTTCTTCTTCTTCTTCTGGTGGCGCTACAGTCCGGGGTGGACCAGGGCCTCAACCACATTTTTGCAACCACGATATGTATATCGCTGCGATGTGAGAACGCTTGTGCGCGCCTAGCTTAAAAAACAAAGTACCCAAGTGGCAACCCAGAGTGACTCCAGAAATATGGCACACCCGTTTTTTTCAGCATTGTTCAGGACGGGTTTATTCAATTGAAGTGAATTTCAACAGATGGACGGGTTTATCCGAGGTTTGGTTTCCATTATTTTAGTTTATTTATGCGGTGACTATGTGATAAACGAATACGCCCTGTCAGCTTTAGCAACTTTACCTCTTAAACAGTTTTCCAGTGCGACCCTTGGCAACTGCATTATCCACTCTTCACCTTGCCGAGCCACTTAACATCCATTCTCATGCATTCCTTCCGATGACTTTGACCAGTTGCAGCCGCCCATCCCTTAGACGAGTTAATAGAAAATCCACTTATGGACTCCATTCAAGTACTTCTTGGCTGATTTTTCAAAACAGACCACACCCCTTCAACCCGTTCACTTCTCGAAAGTAAATAGTTTCTCGAAATCGAAAGAAAACCCAACCGTGTCCCCAATCAGATTCCATCAAACCCTTCACATTCAATTATGACGTCCCGAGGAAGTTCTTCTTGGGTAAACAAAAATTCAAGGACACCCCGTATCGCCACGGTGTGTGCCCCTCTCGTGCTAACGAACGCCAGAGGAATGGAACGCAAGTCCACATGGAATTCCAAGAAAACGTCTCAAGCATACAAATATGACACAGCCCGATTGGAGACGGAGAATTAGGGATTGAGGATCGAGGACCCTTCCGATGGTGGAATAATAAAAAGGGGCAACCATCGAAAGGGATTGCTACTTGAAGACAATCCCAGTAGTCGACCAATTTCCCCGTTCTCTCTTCACGCCCGGCCATCCCGCTGTGCCTGGAAGGAGCGTCACAATCCCTTTTCTTGATTTATTCACACCTCATATTCGTTGGGTTCCCTTAATATTTCATTCTGCACGTTAACCGTGCTGTGTCGCATTTCGATTTCAAATTTTCTGCTTCGCCAAGTTTTTGGGCTCTTCTCTTTGTGTCCCATTAACGTCGCTGCCGTGGAGGCTGTCAGTGAATGGTGTCGGCAGGACGGGGATGTGGATTTCGCAAGGATTGTCCTTGCCTTGACGTGCCCAAAGTTGAGAGATAAAATTGTTACCTAAGTTTAATTCGAAATTTAAGCGATTATCAGTTGAGGTAAAGTTGAGAGGGGATTTTCGAGGGAAATCGGAAGACAAACGAAGGAGGCACATTGGATGTGGTTGTGGGTCGATTAGGAGTGTCGGTATTTTTGGGGAATCTCATTTTTTATGTTTTTCTTTTCGAAAATGAACTTTCATCGACCAAGAATGGACGACATTGAAAGGTATTGAATTATTTATGGACGCTCACTTTTTTACGTATGCCACTCAATGACGTAGTTAATGTTGTACTTAAGAAAATGTAGACGTAGCTTAAGTTTCAAGATGTAGGTGAGATGTCGATGTAACGTGGGTTCAGTGACGTTCTATGTGATGAATGGAAAAAAAAGAACACTGCAAATTCCACATGTAACAAATGTACGTATAGAGAACCTGCGAAAGTTGGCCAGCTGCTGTGGAATGATTTTTAGCCAACTTGGGCAGGTGGGTGTCTACGGATTCAACGCCTAAGATGGCTGGGCCATGGCAACACTGCTCTAGCCCGAAGAGTCTTTTACTCCGAACTAGTTGGACAACACAATTGAGGACGCCCATGGAACCGATGGCGCACCCAGGTGGAGAAGGACCTCAATCAACTTCGTGTGCGCTAAAGATCGGCTAACGATCGTGACTTCTTGCTGGCTTGAGGCCCAGGTTCAACTCGGACTGTAGCGCCACCCGAAGAAGAAGGCAGGTGGGTCGTTTTTTTAAACGCATTTTAATAAAGAATTTCGTTTTTAGTCGTATTGTTCATATGTGTTTATTTAACCAATTAAACGAACAAATCAATAAAAGAAGTCTTAATGTTCAGTACTTCTACAGTTAGGTCTTAATTTTTTAATTTTTTAATTTAATTAACATTATGCATCATCGGTGGCAATGATCAAAGATCCAGATACAAGATACAATGTATTAGGTTGGAAATATATCTACCACGGGTAAACCAACGACCGTACCCTTTCGCGATCCAAAGACGATTGCCCATGCATGTCCTCTCTGATTCACCCGATCGTTGGCCACCCTCTCTTTCACTCAAGAGGGTAGTTTATGTTGATGATTGAGTCGATTGAGAAAAGGGATCATTTTTATTCCTCGTGCAATATTCACTCAACAAATGGGTGGTGTGAATAAAAACTGAGAAAACATTCCGAGTAATAACACATGAGTCTAGTATGTTCGTTAAAGGAAATGCTTTTTTTTGGTGTGAATAAAAAATTTCTAAATTTCCCTCCAGTTGACGTTTGAAAACTAGAGTTCTTGGCGTTTAAGGGTGAGTGCAAAGTCGGGTAAAGGTGGCAAAATATATGCAATAACGTTTTTAAACATGCAAACGCGAAAAACAAAGAATTATAACTCATGTCCTTCCGGGAAAACAGTGGATAGTTTCAAGAACGTGTTTAGATTCGAGTTTGATAACTTGGAATGGTTAAGTACTCATTTCCTTTCCGATATTCCTGAAGCAACCGGTGGTGGTGCCATACCTTTGATTGTTTTTGGGCTTTTAATGTAATGGGAAGATTGCCCGACTTTTTCTTATCGCCTTTTGATTTGACGCGGGCCTTCGTGTTATCAATTTTTTTCTTTATTAACCGAGTTGTTAGTCGCCGTGGCGTAGTGGGTTAGTGGGTGGACTCATACGCAGAGGGTGCCAGGTTCGAATCCCCAATCTTCCAACTTTCCTAATTCACGGCTTCCACCACTTTCGAGTTTCTGACAATGCTCAAAGAGTATTTCTGTGTAGAAAAAGTTCTCAACTTGGCCTTTCGGAATCGGCATAATAGCTGAGTTTTTTTGCAAGCGTATATACGCCTAAATTTCACTTTGCATGTAAAATACACTAACAACGAGTCCTATATCCGCTTAAGTTACTCATCATATCTATCGCTGCTTAAGGAATAAGCGTGGATAAAAACAATGCTCCCAATCATTAATTTCTGTGTGTTCATTCCTGAATTCATTCATTCATTGTTTAGGTTGCTGTATGTGGCTTACACCTGCAGGTTTGGTTGATGTATCAGATTATTTGTAATTCTTTTGGCATCCATAAGTATGCAATTTTTGGTATATCCAGAGTCTCTGCTATACATTGCGTTTATGTGTCGTAATCGATTCTTTACATTTGATGAACATTTTTTTATTTTATAATTATTAAGTGTTTTTGCTTTTAAAGTGATGGCCACGTACGTGGTTTAAAGTGACCATCAAAGATCAACCATCATCTCCCAAGACTACACCCCTGACTGCTTAGCAAATGTCGTCGGTGATGCCAAGATTTTCTGATGAATCATTAAGCGCCGATTATTGTTTTTTTTGTGCACTTATAAATTAAGCGTATATACGCTTGCAAAAAAACACAGCTAATATTTTAGGTCCCTTCCACTTGTGAAGGAACCATAGCACGCATAACACGAGTGGTTGCTGAGAAGCTAGGCCCAGGTCCAACTCGGACGTTCGCGCCACCAATATTATTATTAACCGAGATGTTCAAATTAAACCCATGGATTTTTTTATTTCTTCTTCCATAGCTTTCAACTCAGTGGATTTTGTTTTTCATGTCTGGAGCTTGACTTTTTTTTCCAGCAAGCACGTATAAAATTGCAAACACTTGATGGAATCGTCATCGCCCATTCCAGATTTCCTTCTTTTTTTTAAGGATTAAGGTTTAATCCGTCAAACTATTCCAAGTATTTTCCACTTTATTCTCTCTTGAAGTCACCTCCTATGTACACTCAACTTCTACAAGCGATATCTGAGCATATTCCATCTTTATTCAGACCAAAACGCAGGAAAGACTCAGCTGTCAAAATATCTGAGCGGAAAGGATTCGTTAAACTTAACGAAATAAATTTTTATTCACACTAGATGTAGCATTTACTCCAAAATGCTGAGGAAATGCTCACACTCAGTTTTTATTCACACCGCCCAATATCCCAACAAGCGTTGTTACGAAAATTGCGTTACAGTTATGTCTGTTTGAACACAATATTCAGAACATTTGTAAACACATACAAATAAACACAAAATGCAACCCCATAATGGGCACCAGAAAAGGAATTTTCTTGCTGTTTGTTTATTGTGGCAGTAATTTTACAATGGTTATACATTACATTCTTTGTTTACAGAGATTCGGTATTGTTACCTTACCTCTATAATATTAATAAAAGTTCTTAAATAATATATCACAGAAGTAATTTGAAGGAAAAGCCACTAAGAACCTTCATTAAAAACAACAGCGTCGCTACAGGGAAGAGAGAGGCGAATTTTCAACTTGATTTCAAAAGTTTGAAGCAACTATGACACCAAATTCAAAGGAGACAAAATGAATGAAAAAATAAAAATATGAAAAAAATATTAATAAATAAATAAATAAATTCTGCATAAATAAATAAATAAGTGTATAAATAAGTAAATACGTAAATAAAAAAATAAATAAATAAATAAATAAATAAATAGAGGAATAATCAATAAATAAATAAATGCATACATAAATAGATAAATAGAATATATAAATAAATACATCATTGCACTTATAACGAAGCTAGATTTGAAATCAAGTTATTTTCAGATGACAAGCATGAAATGTCATATTTGTGATTTAGTTTTTTAATTCTAGATGTAACCATTTCTATGCTAGCTATTTCATGAAGTACCTCTGTAGAGAAAAACCGTGGTAAGTTAAAAATCATTTTCAAAACTTTAATTTGAAATATCTGAAGTCTGCGAAGATGACTCTTTGCGCACTTGCCCCACACGGGAGATCCATAGAACATGATGGCTTGGAAAATAGCTTTAAAAATTAATAACTTGTTGTGAATGTCCAGGTGTGAGTTTCTACAAATAAATGTATAAAGAACCCTTATCGTGACGTTCACTTTTTTAATGATTTCCCAGACATGTCGATTAAAAGTAAAGCGCTTATCTAAATAGATGCCTAGGTACTTTACACTGGACTTCCACTCAATCTGAACGCCCTTGAGTTGAAGGTTTTTGCTAGGAAGTAAACAAGCCTTTCTTTTAGGTAAAGAAAATAGCTTGGGTCTTCGGAGCATTAAATTTAATTTTCCATGTATTACAATATCCTTCGAAAGTATTTATAGCAGGCATTTTCTTGGTGCTACCATATACTGGCCAACTCCGGCAGGTGCCCAACTTACAAGGGTGGCCAACTTTACAGGTTTCACTGTAGTACATAAATGAACAAAATCAGGCGTGTATTTTATTCGAATAACTACGAGTAGTTAATCGTGTTGATAACCTCATGAAGTCTACTCTGTCATCTTTGTTTATAACTCAACTGTGGTTGACAACTGAGAATTGCGACGTTTGAGTCGTCTGGTATTGTCGTGCTACTTTAATAATAAGGTGGGTGCCGCTACAACCCGTAGAGGGCCAGTGTCTAGGTTCTTCTACTTCTGCTATTGTTCAAACACGAGTGGTAAGGCTCTATGATTTTATGCCGACTTCAAACAGCCAAGTTTAAGAGGCCTTTGTATCTTGCTCGTTGAGTCGCTCGTTCGACGCACATACCCACAACGCCACGATGTAAAAACACCGATATTTGGTCTCTCAACATCGATGTTTTGTGAGCATCGATCATCCCTAATTCGCATTCCACTTGTAGGGGTCTTTACTCAAAGAAATAAATAAATCACGCACTGTCGAGCTGGTATAACAGCCTGCTTTATTTTATGCACATAACGTGCTTTTATAAACATTCATAGGTACTGTAAGTGTACAGATGTCGGTACAATCACCCCATACATTGGCTCGGCATACATATAATGTTACACATTAGAAATCGAAACAGAAGAAATCGCGAAATATGTACACAGTGGTGCAAAAAAGTCAATATGAGTTTTAAAATTATTTTGTCTACACACTCGAAGTCTCTCAGGCTGGTGACGAGAGTTAGAGACGGAGATCTTCTGGTACCTGTTACCTGTTACATCATTTTTCACGTTTTCCAGTAATCATCGCCGCGCAGTTGATAGTTGCCCACTTTGGTCCCAAGAGTAAGTAGAGAGAGGTCACACTCTATTTGATTAAACCGAAATGTCTCAGGCATGCAGACACACTCGGGATTGTGGATTTTATTTTTTCAGTGTGTCCACATGCACCACGTCACTCCGTAAGGAAGTAGAGGCACCTAGTGCATGATGGGATTATGTTACCTATGGCGGTCTTGGGTTCATTTATTTCCTTGCTAAGTTTCCTGTATCCATGCACTGGTTAGAGCATCTACCGCTGGCTATTTCGAAGACGACTTTTCTTTGAACACATCCACAGAAATGTGCACTCCAAGCGCTTTCTTGATGGTGTTCCATCAGGAAGCTGTTGCTTCAGAGCTTTGGTTTCACTGAAGCAACAGCTATTGCTAATGGAACATCATCAAGAAAACAGAGCAATCAAGCATCATGTTCCATGAACCTCCGATCACACACAAGTGTATCAGACTGATATGAATGCCATACGAGATAGCTCACTGACGTCACGCATTTGTGACGACTCTAGCCGTATGGACAGAGTAAACCGAGTGTCATCACTCCTCTTTAGACGCGTCAGTTGTCATTGACAGGGAATCAAAGACAAGCAATAAGCGTCAGCCTCATCTGAGAAGTCTGAAGAAGATCAACAACTGAGAAGTCCCACACCCTTCCTTGACCAAACCGAAAGCCCATCACTCCAGCGCGTTTGTGTTTCCCTCCGAATGAGAATAGCTCGTTCAAATTGAAACCTCTCACCATTCCCTCACCCACTTCCATCACTTTAGTTTCAAAAATGCGAACCATCGCTCGTCCAGAGACAATCTACAAATGGGAACCCTTGGATTTTTAAAGCAGACAAATAGATTCCCATTCAATCCAAGAGGAAAGTCTTGAGTGGAAAGAGCTATTTCCGCTAATTAGGTTGCACAATAGCGCACCTGTGCCACGTTGCCCGAAATAAGAAAACCCAAGCTACTCCTGGAGCTCCTATTTTATTATCCTTCATCAATATCCTTCGGTTGATTGCGAGCACATGGCCTCAGCGGGAGGGAGTTGGGAGAAAAAAAAAAACAGTTTAGAAAAACTGGAAAGAATGAAGTTCAAATGTATCTCTCACCTTGATCTGTGTTCGGAGAAACTCAATTTATTCTCGGAAACCGGAAAGCCGGAAAAGTGTCATTAATTTATGAGGTCCCTCTGGCGGTGTCTATGCCAGGGAATCTCGTTTGTCCTGCTCCGAGGGTGGGGCATAGCACACCAGGTGCGTCATCCTTTAAGGAAACGACATCCGAACAACCTTCAGAATCCTTGACCTTTCTCAGTCATTGTCTGCGTGGTGAGAGGGTGGTGGGGAGGGGGGGGTGTGAAGGTGTGAAAACGCATTAAGAAAATTATGATAGCGCCTGGGAAAGAACCTTTTGTTGGCTTTCGCATACGTAATCTCATTTGAATAGTTTAGCAAATTCCAAAAGCAAAATGATTCCGCTTGCCTATGCGTGGCGAGAAGGGCAAGACGGGATGAGAGGTAGAGGAGGCAGTGTGTTCTTTCGGGTTTAATGGAATTAAACTTGTCTTGACGAGGCAACGACAATATTTCGGAAAGATGCTTTGTGGGGCTTGCGTTGCATGCGATGTGATTGACGTTGGCTTTCGTTGGGGTGGGCTTGTCGGCAAAGAGGCTTCTCTGTATCCCTAGCAGACTTTCGATGAGAAACAGCATTCAAAAGCACTTTATTTATCGAGCTTTTAACCCAGCTATGGCCATGTGTGTGCTTCTTGGAATCGTAAGTTGATTAAGGATGCGATGTGGCAAGGAGAGGACGAAGGTTTCAGGAACACACTTATTTTCTGCAGAGATTCCTGGTAGTGTGATCTACGGAAATCAAATAGTCAGTTCACTTTAACAAGAAACAAGGTTTGTAGAGCAGAGACGACCTCCGGACCGTTAACAAGTTTTGACATCGGAGGGGGAGATCGACCTAAACACCGATGGCTTCGAGACGAGCGCTGGCTAAGGGACTGGGATCTTCTATGACCTCATCCTGGCACTAAGAAACGACTGTAGCATCCTTTCAGCCGAAGTGACTGTCATACATATTCGCGCTGAAAGACCAAGGCGTTATCGTCAGATCGATCATCACCCTTTCTGATAGCCAAGCGGCCATAAAAGTCAAAGCATTAAGGACATCGAAGCTGGTTGGACATTGCAGACAAAGCGTCAACGAGATATCCCTGGAGAATTCGGTGACCCTATGTTGGGTACCGGGTTGTTGGCTACTGTGATCCAAGTTATCGAAAGGGCGGACAGTTTCGTGAAGAAGGGCGGGGAGCTGGAAGAATCTCTGGGAATCCCCTACGCGCACACGCCACACAGCTCCATATGCCTGAATGCAGCCAGTACTCGCTTGCTCAGCCTGAAAACTGTAGCCACAGCAAGGACTCTATGGCCGATTGGCTTTAGTTGCAACGACGTACAACCACCAATAGGAGTCCTCGCCGAACACTGTTCCATCGGTACAATATATATAGCATAACGATTCTTGCAGAATGTATTCAACACCTGCTGCTCGAATGCCTAGTCCTCACAATTAAAATAACGTTTTTTCTTCTACTTACACTACTTCTCGGCGTTAAAGGACTTAAGTGGTTTTGGGTTGGAAAAAAGGATTCGCACATGAATCTGGTTGGTTTTAGAAGTAGGTCTCACGGTAGCTTAATACTCCTCAGCATGGACCCAACACGGTGGTCTGAGCTAGCCATGGCTAATAGGGTGTCAGAGCAGCCAGTGTACCTACCTACCCAAGGCAGAGCATGAGGATGGAAGCATTATACGATGCAAGGAAATACTTGTAAATATAAAGGTCTATGTCATGAAAAATGGTTCAATTCGGCTGTTTGTCATGATTCTGATCATCTTCAGCAACCACCATGATCCACTAATTGGGTCGCGGGACAAGCCCACGAGAAATCCCCAGACCCCTCAATCCCTCGGCATCGACTCTAGCTCATCAGGAATTATTCCCAAGTGGAACAAGAGGAGTTTCTGGACTTGAACATGGAATCCCATTCAGGGCCCGCCTCCGAAATAGTGATAATGCGGACATTCGTGTCACATGCCAAAACCAGCGAAGCGAAGATCTTTCCGTTCGAAGAAGCAGCTGATCTCGCACTGCCGTGTTTCCCACCCCATCCGGCGAGTAATTTCCACAATAGCACGAAGAAAAATAGTGTCGGCAGCTTGTAATCGCGATCTTCATCTTTCTGTCATTATTTTATAACCATAAGTGACAGTTGGAACTGCTTTAACACCAAGATCGCCCTTCCTGATTACTAAACTTCCTAGCTGCTTCCGAAATTACTCAGTTTGGTATTACTCCTTCTATCACTCGTGGATGAGACCCCGAAACACTTAAAGTTCTCTGCCTGATCCAATGGGACAAACATGAAGAGTGCATTGAACAGGCGTTCTGGTAATAACCATAATGCCGGTGGGCACGTAGACAAGTGCCCACATCCATGCATTCAAGTACACGACCCCGATCATCGCCATTCTTGAGCGGCGAATCACGCGTCGAGAAAGATAAATTCCTATCAAGCGAGCAGAAGCCTGTCCGTTGAAATTCTAACGAAAGGAAACAACTCTCATAGAGTAAAAAACAAGCGACCACGCATCCGGTAACACATAAGCGTAGTAAGCATTGAGCGACTGGATGGCGCAGTTGGTAGTGTGCCTGACCCTGGTTAGCGTGGTCCCCGGTTCGAATCCCAGTGCAAGCAAATTAATAGTTAATACGCTTTTACCAGGTTTTCAAATCTGGTCCAGTCACCATTTGCCGTTGGGATCAAATTAACGACACTGTCGCTTGAGTGGTCAATCAGTGATAAGTAGTCTGATTGTGAGTATCACAATGGAACAACATGATCTAAGCGTGCTGGTGAATTCACTAGCAGCCCCTATACCGAACCTAACCCCGTAGGGAGGTGAGAGTAGGAGTTGGTAGATTGATAGTGGAGTGTCGACACTTGTATCCTCCAACACCATTCTGTTTTAGTTATGCGCCAGAGCAGAAAATAATTCTTCAAGCTTTTACAAATAATATCCAAAATGTTTGAAAAACTTATTACAACTCATTCAAACATTTATCGAAGAGAAGCAACTAATACCTGACTATCAGTTCTGGTTTCGAGCGAAACACTCGTCAATTGAACAGGTATACAGAATAACGAATGAAATTGAAGGAGCAGTAGATGAGAAAAATACCTGCTCCACCGCCTACTCGACGTTTGCCAGGCCTTCGATAAAGTTTGGCATGAAGGCCTAAAATACAAACTAAGCAGGCTTCTACCGACAAGCTTGTATAAAATACTAGAACCCTATCTCGATAATAGGACACGGAGCTGAATACTCCAATTTTAAGGCCATCCGAGCAGGAGTCCCTCAAGGGTGTGTCTTTGGCCCTACATTATACTTGTTTATACACCAGAGACATACCTCAAACTGAGGATATATTTGTGGCTACATTTGCGGATGACACAGCGATTCTGGCAAGGGGAAGTTCAGTTGAGTCCTGAAAATCTCCAACGTAGTCTAGCCAAAATAAAGGAATGGTCAAGACGCTGGAGCATTGCTCCCAATGAGACCAAATTAATGTGGCAACCTTGCTCTACGAATTCTCTCTCTCTATATATTCCGTAAGAATAATGTAAGAAAAACCAACGTGATGTACTTATGTTCATTGTATGGTAGTAGGCGAGCAGTTAGTTCTCTCTAGACCGGCGAGTGAAATAAAGGAACAGAAGAAAAAAATGAATAAAGAGTGTTTTTTTTTCCATTCAACGTTGTTTTTAAGAAGAACGCTTAAATTAACGTATATTAATTTTATCTACAGGCATGTTGAAAGTCTGCCAGTTTTCATTAAATCTGTACAAATACCGTACGCTAATAAAGCAAAATATCTTGATATGACTCTCGATGCGAAACTCAAGTGGAAGGCGAAAAAGAAACGGGATGAGCTCGAACACCGGTATAGAGAAATCTACTGGTTACTTGGAAGGCACTCCCAGTTAAGCATGTACAATTAATTGCTATTATACAAGCAAGTACTGAAGCCTATGTGGACTTAAGGTATACAACTATGGGGTTGTGCCAAAGCAAATAACAGAGGATTTATTCAGACTTTTCAAAATTAAATTATGCGGGATATTGTGAAAGCTCCCTGGTATCTCAGGAATTGTGATATACAAAGGGACCTAGGGATAACTACCGTCGACGAAGAGCGGTTTCGCTCGAGAGCTAAGTATTAGACTTCGTGGTCATTGTAACAATACCATCCGCCAAACTTTGGACATAAGACGTTTAGCTGGCGCAATAGTAATAAACCATCCTAACGATGGTCATGGCATGTGATTTTACCGAAGGTCTACCTGCAACACGCGAAAATATCCTTAAATGTAAGCTACTAGATAAGGAAACTTAGTTGTGGTAAAGAAAAACCAAAAGGGAAGGGAGATTTTAGTCAGTAAAAATCTGACACTACTTTGTGGACACGGGTCACATAGTGCCTCGTTGAAGATTTTCACAAAACCAAGCAACAAAAAAAAATAAATTCTTGAAGGGAAGACATCCGGAAGCCCTTCTCAATTAAGTCAGCAACTTGACCAGGAGACTCACAAGTTTGTCCATAGTGACACACATTTTTGAAGTAACCTCCAAGATACCCTTGTCTTCCCCTTGTCTGTCAGTTGACAATTAAATATTGATTCATCGTCTGGACTACGCTTGAAGAACTATCGCTACCTCACCAAAAGCTGAACACTTGCTTTTTGCAAAGTCATCGCCATCCCCTAGTCTTCTGTCAATTCGTAGAACCCCGCACGTATTCCATACCTCCTTAAAGATGGTCTTAATTATGTTGCCCAGGCCATAAGGTAACTAACCCCCCCCCCCCCCCCCCCCCGTTCCCCACCAGCTTACAACTCTCGCAACATCCGTTTGACATTTTCGCACGCACGTAGGTCACATCCATTTGCCTTCCACAGGTTAATGCCCCAATTTGTCAAACACCCTAAGCACTGACACGAAACGAAAACATAAAAATTACCGGATATACATCTCATAATCCCATTACAGCAAGCACATGCTGTTCGGCCAGAGCAAATAGATCCCAGCGGTGCGCGCCGCAATGCCGGCAATAATCACGTTTATCAAACGCACCCATCAAAATGACATTCTGTTTGACAAATTTCTCCATTCTGTCAAACAATTTCCACCGCACCGAGCCGCCACTGTCCACAGCCGCGTCACGCCCACCCGCCATCTGTGTAGGCAAATGGTTTACTTTGCATTACGCCGGCATTACGAATCATTATCCCCGGGCACACACGCACGAACTACGCATGCATAAATCAAAATGACAGTCATCGTCGTGTGCAATATTTAGTGTGAGGATTTTGGCGGTCCTGTCACTCGCACCACGTGGGGAATGAATTCGAAATCAGCTTTAATCACGTGCAGTGAATTGGAGAAATCCCAGCTCAAGACAGCTGTCAGATATGACGTATCCATGTTGGATCACGGCGCGAGACGGCCTCGAAGATATCCCCTTCAAGGAGCCATTCGTTTGCAGACATGTTTCCTCCCATGCGAGGCGGTGAAACGTTTTTCTTTTACTTTCGCATTATTCTCCGAAATCCCCATAAGCCCTTAAGGGCCAATAAAGCTTTTCCTTCATCAGCTACGGCCTCATTAACACTCACCATCCTCAGCAGCCCATCCAAACGAATGGCTCCCGTTTCGAATCAAGATGACCAGCCAGCACTGTGTTAAATCCTTTATTGCTGTATCTTCCCGCCATCCAAGCCATCATTTCCGGCCAAATGCTCTCGGTCTCATACACACCCGCAGACACTCGACCCTGAAGAGTCCATCGGACTCTATCTTAAAGAGCGACCAATACCGCAGTGAGTCGTCACCGATGTCATTGGTTTCATCCTTCTAGCCGTACGCTGGCACTTTGGTCACTCGCAGCGAGTATCGTATAATCTCCTGACGGCTCTGCCCGCCCTCGACCGCCACATCAAGCCCACTGCGAATAAACGCACAATGGGCACAAGGATCAACATTTATTATTTCATCTGCGCTTCATTGGACGGTTGTGGTCTTTCGTCGACAACGATGTTGACGTCGACAGTATAATGAACTGTTAATGATGTCGCTTCGTGGGTCATGTGGTTCGAGAGAGGAAATCACCCGTAAAACGATTTCCACCTGAAATTTATTGCTCCCCAGCACAAAAACTAAAATGGCGACATCTGGCAACACGATGCCTGTCATACTTGTACATTTATGTGCGTGCTGACATTGAATTGATTTTGAAGCAAAAAAAAATCAATCAATCGGAAAATAAATGATGTTTAAAACCGTGACACAGTCGCCGAACACATCCCCAGTGACAGGCAATTAACGCGTAGCGGCCCAACGTGTCATCGCGTGTGGTTTGTGGACAAGTGATGCAATTTTACATGACTGTGTTGCAAGGGTTTGAAAAAGCGTTTGAGTAAACGGAAAAATAGGAAAAAATAGTATAAAGTGTCAAAAATGGGGTCTTTATTCGTCGAAAAATTCGGTCGAAATTCGTCGTGGACTGTGGAAGCTGAATTGAACAACTGGGACCTTGAATTCCTTCTTGAATTTGTTTTCTGGTAGATGATCCAGCTTGAATTCAAGGGCCAACCATAATGGACGTGTATAAGAAAAAACAAGCAAGGCGGCAAACGTAGAAGCAAATGTGGGAGCGATGATGCTCCTGTGGATCGTTACCAAGATTGATATGTTCACGTGGTGGCAGAGAAACCAGTCGATAGAAAACTCTACCAGAGGAACCACTTGCAGATGTTGCCAAAGATAGCAATGCAGATTCGAGATTAATAATACATATGAGTGATAGAGATATGAGAGAGAATGTTCCACTCAATATGGACGATGATCGACGAGAACTCCGTCCCCCCGACTTAGACGAGGTCAAGACAGCAATATCAAGACTGAAGTCTAACAAAGCTGCCGGTGCGGACGGACTGTAGCTGGAGATGATCTGGTTGGGCGCATGCACCAGCTCATCTGTAAGGTATGGTCGGAGGAGAGCATGCCCGACGAGTGGAACCTCAGTATCGGTTGCCCGATCCACAAGAAAGGATACCCCTTTGACTGTGCCAACTATAGAGGGATAAATCCCCTGAACATCGCTTACAAGATCTTCTCTGCCGTTTTGTGTACTCGCCTGAAGCCGTTTATAAACAACCTGATGGGTCCATATGTGTGGCTTCAGGCCAGGGAAGTCCACCATCGACCAGATTTTCACACTACGGCAGATCCTGGAAAAACCCAAGAAAAGCAAATCGACTCACACAATCTATTCGTCGATTTCAAGGCCGCATATGACAGTGTGCATAGGGACGAGCTATACAACTTCATGTCTTGTTTTGACATCCCTGCTAAGCTCGTCAGGTTGTGCAGGATGACGATGGAGACCTCTCGCTGCTCCATTCAGGTCTGAAACGAACTCACCGAGACCTTCAATGTCTAAAAAGGATTAAGACAAGTCGACGCGTTGGCATGCGATTCTTTAACATCATCCTGGAGAAGATCGTGCAAGACTCGCACGCCAACACTAGAGGCACGATCTTCCAGAAGTCCGTACAACTGCTAGCATACGCGGATGACATTGACGTGATTGGCAGAACACAGCGAGTCTACAATGAGGCGTTTGCGGTTAATGGGAGGCTTAGCGGTTAATGAGGGCAAAACGAAGTATATGCTGGCCACACAACATCGACGTCTTGGACAGAGCGTCACAATGGGCAGCTATAACTGGCCACACAACATCGACGTCTTGGACAAAGCGTCACAATGGGCAGCTATAACTTCGAGGTAGTCAAGGACTTCGTCTACCTCGGCTCCGCAGTAAACAGTACAAACAACATCAGTACCGAGATCAAACGCAGAGTAACTTTTGCCAACCGCTGTTTCTATGGGCTCAAGAGGCAATTGAGTAGTAGAGCCATCTCTCGGACCAAGCTGACTTAATACAAGACCTTGATCGTCCAAGTCCTGCTGTACTTCGCGGAGGCATGGACAATCTCAAAAGCGGATGAGGAAGTCATTGGTATCTTCGAGGTAAAAGCTCTGCGTGCGATCTTTGGTCCTGTTTGCGTTGACGGTTTCTGGAGGAGAAGATTCAACCACGAACTGTGCGGGCTGTACAGCGACATGAGTCTAGTCAGGCGTCTTCGGATCCAACGCCTAAGATGGCTAGGCCATGTAGAGCGTATGGACAACTCAGCTCCGGCCAGGAGAGTCTTCGACTCCGAACCGGTGGGACAACGCAATAGAGGACGGCCGCGTTTAGATGGCGCACCCAGGTGAAGAAGGACCTCAACCAACTTAGCGTGCGACACAGTAGGCAGCTAGCCAGAGACCGTGCAAGTTGGAGAGGCTTGTTGGTGGAGGCCCAGGTCCAACCCGGACTGTAGCGCCAAATCAAGAAGAAGAAATGTTCTTGTTGGTAGAGTGCCTGCCCCTGGTTAGCGAGAACCCCGGTTCGAATCCCAGCGAAAGCAAAGTTAATACGCTTTTATCTGGTTTTGAAATCTGCTCTAGTCACCATTTGCAGGTGGGTTCAAATTACCGACACTGTCACTTGAGTGGTCAATCAGTGGTACTGGGCTGCCTGTGGGTATCACCAACATGGTCTATGTGTGCTGATGAATTTACTAGCAGCCCCCCTACCTAACCTAACTTCCTTGTCCTTTCATAGGTTCCAGCACAGATTTCTTCCTTCTCTCATACAAAGCGCTTTTCTGTGAGCCGCTAGCTTAAATTCCACACCTAGCTGTGACTTTTTTCTAAATTCAACGTTAAGTTTACATTATTAATATAATTACATTGTGCATTTAGTTCTACAAACTCTTAAATTGTTTGGCGACCAGAAATACCTTCGAAAGGCACGATAATAATTGAGGTTCTTTAATGAAGGCACAGTTTCAGATGAACACAAGCTAAGTAGGAATCCTTTTTGCATAATAAACATTTGTTCCGGTTTGTATCGAAGCGTCAAATTTATGGAAGGTCCGTGTGAATGCGAATGAAACCTACAAACTCTACATGCGTCCATAGTCTCTAAAGGATTTCCATGAACGACCTGAGCATCAATCCTTTCTTGAACAAGAAATTAACAAGGTATCGCCTTTGGCGTAGAGTGAGGTGAGTTTCCCAGTGCATCATCCGGTGCATCGATAGTAATTGGAGCATTAAGTTGAAGACAAGTCAACCATGTGGCACACAATTTGAGCTACCTAGTCGCTCCTTCCATGTTCACCAGAATCCTCTTTCGACACGAAGGATATCAGCTCAGAGAGGCCAACTCCTGGCATAACCTCCCAACGGGCGATTTAAAGCAAAGTACTTCCAATATGCTCCGGATCCTCATATATTCCGTTCACTTAATCAAATATTGAGTTACAGCAGCAGCCGCCGCTTGTGTTATGTACCGAAACTCGATCTTTTCACCCATGAACTCGGTTCACCCCTCTCAGCCTCATACACACAAGGAGCCCGACACAATCATTATTAACGTCAGTCGACGCCGAAGGATATCCCTTCACCAGTCGGTGAGTGGCATCACTTCATATTACATCGCTCATTGCTCGCGATGAGCATTATCGTAACAATTAAGTGCGAAATGGAGTCAACGAGGAAGAACTCGAAAATCGAAATCATGAGTTTTGCGCCTGTGAGTGGGCCGATGAATATGTTCACATCGCAGCGACGACGGCGGCGTGGAGGCACAGGAGTGCGTGTGGCCTTACGCGAGAGTGCTTCGGTTCATTATGCATGTTGATGTGCGAGCAGGATGTGGCGGATGCTCCAAGAACGCGTTCGCAAATAAACACACAATTATCCTCAAAGCAGAGAGAGAGAAGGAGAGAGAGACTAAGAACATCGTCTTCGTCGCTTAAACGAACTTTGCGCTCAAAAGGACGACGATTATGATGATGGGTGGTGGGTGGATGGGGTGGATGGTGTCGACCGGGCTTGGTTCGTTCTTTGTCCTCGCTCAGTTTCTCTCGCATTTGCACACCGATTCACAAATCGAAAAGGACTTCCAGCCACACACATCACAGGCAACCGCGGCGGAGGGGGCGTCGAAGGGAAGACTTTTAATTTCGCAGCGGTTTCAGTGCACACAGCTCGCATAACCTCCTGCCACGAGGGGGATCTGCAACAATGACTGCTTGGCAGGATAAGAAGACACCCAGAGACAGAGGGAAACTTCTTGCCGTCTCAGACGATGACGACAATGACTTCGACGCCGACTACGACGATGAAGACGATGAAGACGATGACGACAATAACGACGATGATGAGGATGACGGGTGTGATAGTTTTGTAATTGTTGAGGATCGTCGAGGACGGTTGAACCCTTTTGTGCAGCGTCCATGAATGGAAAACGAATCGGTTTCTGAAAGGATGACGAGTTCCTTTCTGTTGTGCTGGAGTTTCTTGCTCGCAGTCGTGTCTCTCTCTAGATTGTTATGCGAAATGCAGAAGTGCTGTCACAGCTGTCAGCTATGGATGGCAGTTGGTTTTTGTACCGTCGTCGTCTCGTCGGGGACATTCTCCTTTTGTGTGTTCACACTTGTGGGCGTTGCCTGTCCACCCGGCGGGGGGATGATTGGATGGTACGACAAATCGAACGGAAAAAGAGGAAAGTTTGTACTCATTTGTCCGATTTTCAGAGAATTTGGCAAAAGTTTTGCGAGCAAATTCAGACGACAAATTAAATTTGAACGGGGAGTGGATTCCTTCGGAAAGTCGAAACTTTCGGAATTGAGTGTTCATGTGCCTGTGGTCAGCTGCACCCAGTCGGAGTTTGTGCATTGATTTGGTTTGAATTGATTTGCATTTGTCGGCAGAAAGCATGTCGCACCACTGGCAGAGGCAACAAATTGTGTGAAAGCCGATTTAACGCAAGAAACTTCTGGGAACTTCAATCAGGAGGCGTGGTTTCATTGGACAACTGCATGCAATTTGGGGGACATTATTAATGGTTTGACTGTCTTCTCATCACTTGTGGTCAGTTTGGAGCAGCTGCTTCTGTTTCGCACTGCAGAGGCAATTAGTCCTTTATGCACGTTTCTGTGTTTAAATGGTTTGCTCGGGATTCAGTGACGTGAGTGTCCCATTTTACTTGTGACCTCCCCTCTGCCTCTGGTGGTGGTGCAAAGACTCTTGTCTTGTCAGGTGAATTTGCGGAATTATTGCGCGTCGGAATGTTGTTCTTTAGACTTGTCTTTTTGCCAAACGGTTGAGTAGGACCTTGGTAAGCTCATGCACAAAATTAGGTTATTTTACAACATATTTACAATTTTATGTAACCCCTGTCAAATATTTTGTTTGCCTTTTTTTCCGTGGGTAGGTGGAAATCTTTGACAAGACTCTATGGTAAACGTTGACACAAAGAAGTGTGAGATTTTTACTCACTAAAACCACCTCCCCGAATTTTTTTAAGACTACAACTAAGTGAAGCACTTAACCAGTAGTTTAGATTTCAAAATTTAGGTACTGATCGGCAGGTTACTCTCGAATGGAAGTTCCTGCTAACACCGCAACCATGCGCGGGTGTAAGCTATCGCACGAGATATAGGGGTCGAATCCTTTGAAGTCGGCCTAAGACATTAGTTTCCTCATGGATTGGGTGAACTGCAGTGTTTGTGTGCTCTTCTAGGCGGCGCTTATATTTATAAGCAATGTTATTAACTTCATCCTGGAGTTGTAATATACCAAAATCTCTGTGGATATCGTCGTTTCTGATATACCATTGACGACGGTTCTAAGAACCTTATTTTGAAAAGTCTGTGTTATGCTCATATTACTTGCTTTGGTACAACCTCAAAGTTGTACGCCATACGTCCAAACAGGTTTTAGGTAGATGGGCATCTGCGGTATTTGTCCACACCACTAGGAGCAATTCTGAATTTGATTTCGATTAGGGTTGGCCAGCTGTAACTGCAGACTGTCTGTGGACTACATTGAAGGTGGGCCATAATGGCAATTGTCTTTGTTGAGATAGATTTGGATGTAATCAACATAACGAGATAATTTGAATGGAGGGACAATTGAATTGACTGTGTATTCAGATGTGTGTAGGTGCCCTTGGAAGTCCTTCCAAGTTGGACTAATCGATTTGACTTCCAAAGCGTACTGCAGGAGTTCAGGCTCGGATGCAATCTTCATGTTCCAGAGATTTTTCCGTTTTGAATGCATGACAATATCATTCGAACCTCCTCCTCGATTCAGAGAGGGCAATGTTCCTACACATATCGGACATTAAATCCGCCATGACGTGACACATATTCGTTTATGACGCCTTTTTTTTCCACGCGAATAATCACACGACGCCGCCGAAGGCTGGACTACATCATTAAATCCTGGAATATCTCGTTCGGAATTCGTTTCTTGGGATTAAGTGAAAACGAGTTGTGTTATGCGAGATATGGCATCTTCTTGCTGAATCCTCATGTCTTCCAGATTGTGAAGAATCATTGGTTTTCATTTGACTACATAGGCGAGAAATGACAGTTGTAGGGACTGTTGCCATTAAGTATTGACTGACTTTGTGGATGCTATAGTCTTTCGAGTCACTGACAATGCTCAAAGAGTATTCCTGGCTAGAAAAAGCTTCTCAAGCTTGGCCGTTCGAAGCCGGCATTAAACTGTAGGTCCCTTCCACTCGTGAAAGAACAATAGCACGCACAACACGAGTGGTTGCTGAGAAGCTAGGCCCAGGTCCGCCTCGGACTGTCGCGCCACCCATTTTATTATTATTATTATTATTATATTCTTTCGACAGTCATAGGTTAGTTGTTAGCATATCCTTACATACTTATCAGTCGAGCGAGCAATGCATTGGTCTTAGCCTGAGCTATAGCTGTCTTACATTGATGACGGTCCTGGACACGGTACTCCCAGTCACCACTACCAAGCTGACTTGGTCTTTATACCGAAAATTCTGTCTTCCTCTCCTTCTCGGATTCGAAGATCCCCTTAGCTGGAGCATTGTTGTCCATGCGCTCGATGTGGCCGAGCCTTTGCAGTCGACGGATTTTTACCTCAAACACTACGTCCACATCCTGGACAATCGTTGAATTCGCGGCTGTCTTCTTCACCATTCGCCTTCCTCGCTGACGGAACCATACATCCGACGCAAAAGTATTATTTCGTCTAACTTTCGAGTCTATCCGGTTTGTCAAAATGAGTGCTTTTTAAGCATGATTTTCGTCCTTGGAGCAAGGAGTTTTTACAATCCGAAACAGCACCGGTTTCAAGGACCAACTCTACGTTGCACTTCCACTAGCACGTCGTTTGTACACTTCACGTTTGCTGGTTTAAGCTGTCAATAGTGTTCTTTGGCTCAGGTGGTGTATCATGGAACGTTTCTTGGTATTTTTTTTGAGTCCACTTTGACCTTAAAAGAAAAGAGAAATGAAAGTTGATGAATCAGAAACGTGCATGCTCCCAGTACTGCGCGAGTTACGTTCGGGAGCGAAAACGAACATTTAATTAAAATAAAACACAACGACATTAAATAATTCTTTAATACCTACTTTGTCGGTGATCTACTGCATAGATGCTTGTTGCTATGTTGCAGGAGCTGGAACGTATTTGCAACACGTAACTCCCGATAAGAGGGCGAGACGATGTCATCTACGTAAACCAACAAGAGTTGAACTGACATGTAGATGTTGTTTGAAAAACGAAAGCTCTATTGCGATCATTGCATGTTC
The DNA here is from genome assembly GCA_964034865.1 of Eristalis intricaria. Classification (NCBI taxonomy): domain Eukaryota; kingdom Metazoa; phylum Arthropoda; class Insecta; order Diptera; family Syrphidae; genus Eristalis; species Eristalis intricaria. The sequence continues at coordinate 31,048,959 of OZ035876.1, read as the reverse complement.
TTCTGCTGGAAGGAATCAGTTCGAACAGATATAAAATCGGGGAAAGTCATCAACTTAGAAGTTTGTTGTCAATACTTAGCTTGGATTGCTTACCAATACGCTAGTACAGATCTTTATATTTCATGTCAAGTTCTGCACATTTCTTCTTAACGCGCTCCTTCCACTTGAGTTTTACGGCAAGAGTCATCCCGAGGTATTTCGCTTCGCTGGCAAAAGGTATTTGGACACGTTTTAAGAAGACTGGTGAGTTACTAACATGTCTATAAGTGAAATTAATATGGACTGATTTGCATTCATTAGGGACAACTCGCCAGAAGTTCATCCATTCGTGTATCTGATCTAGTGAACGTTGTAATTTTGCTGAAGACTCTTCAACCGTTTTGGCTGTTACCAAAATGGCGGTGTCGTCAGAAAATGTGCCTAGAACTGGGTGTTCTTCTTGTGGTAAGTCACTAGCTTACAGTAGGTATAGCATAGGGCCTAGAACACTGCCTTGCGGTACATCAGCATTTTTATTTTTAAAAGCAAAGTATTCATTTCCATGCTTCACACGGAAGATCCTATTAGAGAGATAGTTCGCTAAAATACTCTACAGTTTCCCTGGTAGAGATCGACATAGTTTATATTTCAGGGCCTTCATGCCAAACTTTGTCAAAGTCTTGAGAAACATCGAGAACAGTGGTTGAGCAAACGAGCTTTTGTTCAAATGATGGTGATTTGGTATGAGCTGTTTTTCTTGCACAATTAGACTTAAAAGTCAAAGCAGCATTTTTTCAAATACCTTAGACATTATCGGGAGTTGGTGGTTTCACGGGTTTTGGTACCATTATAACTTCTGCCACTTTCCGTTGACTAGGGACATGTTCAAGTCTAAGCGCGGTGTTAATTGAGTAGAGTAACTTAAGAACAGCTTTCTAAGGTAGCTCTTAAGGAATTTCTCCTGTAATTCAATCGTAATCAGGAGCTTTTTTCGGTTTGAGCTTTTTTAGTTCCTCCTTGAGCTCTGCCAAGGTAGCACTTCTCAGAACATAATTGTCGTCGTATACGTCGAATTCCACTCGTTAAAGAACAATAGCACGCACAACACGAGTGCTTGCTGAGAAACTAGGCGCAGGTCCTACTCGGACTGTAGCGCCACCCATATTATTATTGTTATTATTATACGTCGAATCTGTTGTAAGTGACAGGAAGAGTTTGACCTTCAAATGGCTTATACGTTTCTTCCAAGTAGTCTGCGAAGAAATTAGCTTTATATTTATCCTCTTTAGCCCACTCGTCTCCATTCTTTCGGATTGGCGCGTTATGTGATTCAGGTCTTTTTAATCCCTTCACCGCCTTCCAGAGTGAGTAGTTACTTTCGTTTTTCGATTATAAGTTTCGCAGATATGTTTTTGAATGCTTTGATTTTTGCCTTCAACAGATTACACGATTGGTTAAGATGAGTTTTATGTTGTGGCGAACGAGTTTGTTGCTATTTCTTGCGTGCTTTCCGTTTTTCCTCTACCATTTCCTTTCCTTCTGGTGGACATCGTAAGATACAGTACTGCTCCTGTTCTGCTCCATGCAGGCACAGTGGATATTTTCAATAAATTTGCCAAGTTCAATTTCTAAGTGGTATGGTGTTCTCAGCGGTACCATGAGTCCAACGTGATTGATTTTGCAAGTAGTTCCTAAATTTGCCAATTTGTACGATAATTAGTTAATGTAGGCGGCGCTCCAACGCCTAAGATGGCTAGGCCATGTAGAGCGCATGGACAACACTGCTCCAGCCCGAAGAGTCTTCGACTCCGAACCAGTGGGACAACGCAATAGAGGACGCCTACGGAACCGATGGCGCACCCAGGTGGAGAAGGACCTCAATCAACTTGGTGTGTTCAGTTGGAGACAGCTGGCTAAAGATAGTGCCGGCTGGAGAGGCTTACTGGTAGAGGCCCAGGTCCACCGCGGACTGTAGCGCCACCAGAAGAAGAAGAAGGTCGACGCTGTATTTTGTGCTTGGCCATTGATTTGTGTGCGTTGAAAGCCAACGCCAGCGCAAACGCATTATTGTGTTTCAGGCATAAGAATTCGACTTCATGGTCATTGTAACCATGCCATACTTCGAACGCTGGACATGAGAAACCTCGTGCGCAGTCTCCAACGAATGAAGCCGTTCGATTTAGCGCATTGAGTACAGGCCGCTATGAACAGTTCCAGAAGGTGAAGTTAAAACTACTGGATAGGGAAATCTAGTTATAATAAACAACTAAAACAATGGGAAGGGTGTGTTTTTGGTATACCCAGAGTGTCTCTGCTTTACATTCCGTTTAGGTTTCGTAAACGATTCTTTTCATTTGATAACAATTTTTTTTTATTTTATAATTATTAAGTGTTTTTGCTTTTAAAGTGATGGTCACGCTACACAGTCACAAAACAAAGATTGTGACCCTCAAAGATCAACCATCACATTCCACTACTGCTTAGCAAATGTCATAAATGTCGTCGGTGCTGCCAAGATTTTATGATGAATCATTAAGCGCCGATGATCGTTTTTTTGTGCACTTCAAAATTAAAAAACACAGCTATTGAAGATTCACAGTATAAGGGTTTGTTCATAATACGACAACTTTTAAGGCATACATTTTATGGCTATGCAATTTCGTCTGGTCAGGTAAATAGCACAAATACATATTCCTGTATAAAATTAATGCAAAATCTGTAAATGATTCAGTATCTATTTTGATGTTGATATAACCTTATCAGTACTTCTTTAGGTTAGGTTAGGTAGGGGGCTCTGCTTGTGAATTCAACCAACACACTTGGACCATATTTGTCCATTGTGATACCCAGTCAGACTACTCCAGTGATAGTTTCGTTAAATTGATCCCAAAGGCAAATGGTGACTGGACAAGATTTGATTCGCTAAAATGAGCCATGTTGTTTTATACATGAATGTACACCCTTATTAATAGCACAAGGTTCAATTAGTTGTAGAGCTTGACGCAGTCTGTAGTGTGAATCCAACGGGTCAACACCCAAAAAATAAAAAACCGGAAAAAATACTTGTGTTTTATTCATATTGTGTATACTTGCGCACTTGCAAAATTGAGCAGGAAGAAATCGGAGAGAGGTGTCATCGGAGTTCGTTCACATTGAAAGTCATGTGTTCTAATTTTTGTGAGACGGAAAATAATATAATAATAATATGGGTGGCGCGACAGTCCGAGGTGGACCTGGGCCTAGCTTCCTCAGCAACCACGTGTGTTGTGCGTGCTATTGTTCTTTCACGCGTGGAAGGGACCTACAGTTTAATGCCGACTCCGAACGGCGAATTTGAGAAGCTTTTTCTAGACAGGAACAGACTCTCTGAGCATTGTCAGTGACTCGAAAGAGGTGGGGCCATGAATTATGATAGGTGGTTAATTTGGGTATCGAACCTGGCACCCTCTGCGTAGGAGTCGACGCACTTACCCACTACGCCACGGCGACCACGAGACGGAAAATAGGCGCCTGAACAACCTGAAAAACCGCCTGTTAAAATTCACCTACAGAACTGATTTGAGATTTGATATAAATTTCAAACTTAAGCGGGAGCCATTCTAAATCGCATCAACATCCGTCCCCCAACGTCGACAATTTTCACCATCCTTCGACGACTTTTTCATTTCGAAACCCAGTCGCTGAGTCAAGTGAGATTTTTCAGAATAATTAAACATCATTCTCCAGTTCAGCCACTGCACAAAAGTGCAGCAAATATATCCACTCAGCAGAAAATAGTCGAAATTAAAACATAAAACCATCCAATCGAAAATGAAGATGCATCTCATGGTCTAGAGAGCTAAGCAAACACCCGAACTGAGTCCGGGTCAGCTCCCACTCCCGCTCCCCGGGCACACACGTATGCAAATGATTTTCGATGAAAAATGCATATGTATGTCAACTCAAATGCAAATCACTTAAAGCGGCACGGTGACGTGATGGCCCAAAACTCGAGGGTTGAAAACTGAAACCAATTTTGCGGCCTCCAGCCCATCGTCGTTGGAGCTAAAGGCCAGGGAGACGGAGGCGACGCGCGAAGTGTATTAGAATTCCAAGAGGGATCTGTGGGGTGGGTTGGTCTTTATGATACACACGCGCTCATCCTCGGGTCGGATGACATTGCAAGTTGGGAGTGGGACGGTGGTGATGGTATTTGGTCATCATTGCAATGAACAGCCCTTGAATTCCGATGCAATGCTGGCGTTTTAGACCACTTTGCTGCGGGAATGGTTCGAAGAAATGTCAACTGAATGCCGATGAACGAGGTTTCGTGTAAACATTTGTGCTTTGTTGCACATGGAGTGGGGAGAGTCTCTAGAGATGACAAACGTCATTTAGGCCTTAGCACGAAAGATGAACAAAAATGAGTGGCTTGGTATGGGAGACTGGTGTAAATCTTTGTTCAGCGCGCTCCACTCGTGGCTTGATAAAGCACCACCAAATATTAAATTCACGCTTAATTAAATTGACGTGAAATTAAGCCGCACAGTACGTAATACGTGTTATTTCACGGATATGATAATTTTACGAACATCATTCGTCGTGTAGTCGGTCGTCAACATGGTTTCAGTGTGCAAGCGATGCGTCGCACAGTGAAAAAGTGACTATGGGGTCCTAAGCCACCAGACAGAAATTGGTGTGAAATCAAGAAACCGCAGCTGCCTCGAAGGCAATTTGACGATGGCGCCAATGCACAAGTGCTCGCCAGAGCGGACGTTTATCAACAGGCCGCGGCGATCATTCGACGATATCTGGGACTATGTCCAGTCATTAGTTTTTGCCTTGTTGTCTCCAGTCTCGCACGACAAGTTGGTTGATGTCTTTCTTCACCTGGGTGCGCCATTTTAAACCCGGGAGTCCTCTGTTGCTTTATCCCACAGGGCTGGGCCGGAGCTGAGCTACTCCTACAGTCTACATGGCCTAGCTAGCTTTGACATTAGATCCGTAGACACTGGGCTAGGTTCAAGTCGATGTACAGCCCGTAGCTGTTGAATCCTCTCCTCCGAATGCTCTGAACGGAAACAGGGCTGAAGACAACACACAAAACATTTCACTCGAAGAGGTCAAGGCCTACTTCACCCGCTTTTGAAACTGTCTAAGCCTACACGCCTTTCAGCAGGACTTGGATGATCAGTGTCTTTGAGGTCTCTCGACTCTTTTATTCAATTGCCGCTTGAGACCATAGAAGCACCGTTTGGCAAGAGTTACTCTGCGATTGATCTCGGAACTGATGTACTGTTCAATGGGGAGCCGAGGTAGTCCTTGTCCTTGTCTGCCTTGAAGTCATAGCTGTCTATTGTGAAGTCCTGCCCAGGACGTCTATGTTGTACGTCCTTTCTGGAGGACAGCGTATACTTCTTTTTGCTCTCGTTCACCACTAGACAAATTTTAGCCGATCCCGTCTCAATGCCGGCAAACGCCTCATCGACGGCTCTCTGTGGCCTGCCACCCGAGTTGCAAGGACTTCTGGAAGATTGTGCCCCTAGTGTTGGCGTATAAGTCTTGCGCGGTTGTCTCCAGGATGATGTTGAAGAAGTTACATGACAGCGCGTCGCCTTGTCCAAATCCTATTTTCAAATTGAAGGTCTCGGTGAGTTCGTCATCGTCCTTGTGGAGCAACGAGAATTCTCCATCTTCATCCTGTAGAACGTGACGAAACCAGACATGGCAGCTTATAGCTTGTCCTTATGCACGCAGCCATGTGCGACTTTGAAATCGATGAACAGGTGGTGGGTGTTTATCTGAACTTTTTGGATCTGTATGCGATAAGATAATAAGATAAGTCAAGATAGCGATATCGAGACAAAAGTCGAATAAAGGTGCAGGTCCAGACGGACTGTCTGCAGACCTCTTCAAGGCAGTTGAGTTGGACATGCACCAACTCATCTGTAAGATATGGTCGGAGGAGAGCATGCCCGATGAGTGGAATCTCAGTATCGTTTGCCCGATCCACAAGAAAGGAGACCAGGACTTAGACAAGGCGACGCGCTGTCATTTTATTTCTTTAACATCATCGTGGAGAAGATCGTGCAAGACTCACACGCCAACACTAGAGGCACGATCTTCCAGAAGTCCGTACAACTGCTAGCATACGCGGATGACATAAACGTGATTGGCAGAACACAGCGAGTCTACAATGAGGCGTTTGCTGGCTTTGAAGCGGAGGCGCCCAAAATGGGCTTAGCGGTTAATGAGGGCAAAACGAAGTATATGCTGGCCACACAACATCGACGTCTTGGACAGAGCGTCACAATGGGCAGCTATAACTTCGAGGTAAGGTCAAGGACTTCGTCTACCTTGGCTCCCCAGTAAACAGTACAAACAACATCAGTACCGGGATCAAACGGAGAATAACTCTTGCCAATCGCTGTTTCTATGGGCTCAAGATTCAAAAGAGCAGTGGAGTCCTCTATCGAAGGACCAAGTGAACTTTATGTAAGACCTTGATCATCCCAGTCCTGCTGTACTTCGCGGAGGCATGGACAGTCTCAAAGGCGGATGAGGAAGTCCTTGGTCTCCTTGGAATTCTGCGCGCGGTCTTCGGTCCTGTTGGCGTTGATCGCATTTGGAGAAATACGTTCAACCACGGACTGTACGGGCTTTACAGCGACACGAGTCTAGCCAGACGACTACGGATCCAACGCCTAAGATGGTTAGTCCATGTAGAGTGTATGGACAACTTAGCTCCAGCCCGAAGAATCTTTGACTCTGAACGTGTGAGGCAACGCAATAGAGGACGCGCACGTACAAGGTGGTGCACACAAGTCGAGGGGGACCCCGGCCGGCTTGGTGTGCGAAACTGGAGTTAGCTGACAAGTGATCGGGCTGGGTGGAGGAGCATGTTGAGTGAGGTCCAGGTTCACCCCGAACAGTAGTGCCTTTAGAAGAAGAAGAAGAATTTTCAAATTGAATTGGAAATTAACACAAAGTGTCGCAGACTCTCGAACTCAATCTGAAAGAATATTCTAACAAACTAAACCCTGATATTTGCGCCACTGGATGTGGACTCTTTGAAAGAAGCTAGCAACCCATGTTACCAGCATTGGCGATTCACATGATTTTGTATTATATTTCTCCTTTTTTTCTCGCCTGCTGGTTAACGATTTAGGCCATATTGCGAAGGACAGCATCTTGAGATTTAATCTCCGTTTCTCCTTGCCGTAGTTTTAACAGGACTTTCGCGGTATACCACCATTACTAATTTCACTTATCTTTTGATCCCTGGACAAACTGGCGAATAGTCATGTCCACACTTTTGCAAATACTTTCGATAACTACCACGTCCAGACATATACTGTAAAAGCGGATAGCTAAAATCGCCTATCAACCTTGATGTCCAACTCTCGTTGAAGGGAATGAGTTTATGAGTCCTCTTCACTTTGTCGCGACGTCTAATTGGGGTCGGCACATTGCTACGGACTCTTCTCGTTCTTCTTCCTTTATGAGTTTGGCCTGCTGCCGATTCGAAGGTCGACTATGGCACCTTGAGCTCGTCTCTCAAAATGTCTATGGACAGCATTTAATTTGGTCTTGAATCTGCTGGGTGCCCTTATTGATGAGAGTCTTAAGACTGAATGACGTCCTACGTTGGCAACTGGATCTGGATGAGAACATGAAATCGAAGTGTTATTGGTTAACTTGCTAACTTGATCTCCCGGAGTCAAATCGAGTCAAAAAGTAGAACCGTACTTAACCCACAAACACTTCCTCTGCACCAAATTACACACGACGTCGTTCACAACAATCCAGTCGCGACAAGGAGCAACGACTAATGTCTTATTACTTAAAACTCTTCTTCCATTAGGAACCCCGAAACTTTGTAATTACTCAAGTTTATGGCAAGAAAGTGGCATTCCCTGAGTGATGAGTGAGTTCACACAAATAAAATGCAGAAAAGCAATATGAACCGCAAACATATTTCCACTGTTTCCGATGAAGCTCCCAACACGCGTCCTTGGTGATGATGATGATCCAGCCCTCATTTGACGTAAACAACGACGCGGTTGAGCTGAGGAAGGGGACGATGCCTGTGACACACTGCACCGATTTTTTTGTTTGTTCAGATTACTTCTCGAATGCACTTGTGCAAACAGCAGTTGTCTGCTTGCGAGTTTCACCTCATTTCGAGCTGATCATGGTCTCGAGTAGGTACTCCAGTCAATTTTCGCAAAACTTAAAGTCTAATCCATTAAATCCCCGAAAATCTGACCCAAATTTGTTGCAACCACGACCCGAAGCCCCGCTACCGCTGCCTCTGCCGTTCGGAGTGACTTTCATTTGTTTTCATTTCATCAGACAAATTCTCCAACCTGACCAGCAATTTGCGGTTCCGCACAAGCGCCAGCCGGTCCCAGTCCAAGGCGAAGCCAAGGAGAACACTTCAGCTGGCGGGGCTTGATTAATTAAAGCGAATAAATCGCATGGCGTATAACTTTCTGGTAAGGACGTGATTATTGTTTTCCTGCAGAATGTCCTCCTCCGTGTCCCCGTGCACTTTGTTTGACATCACGTGTGCGGCGGGCGAGCCGGAACTGTGCCTTGAAAGGTGTGCGGAGCGGATGCGGCATGTTTCGCCGGACCGTGTACATGTGGTGGTGCGGAGCGAACAAGGTGAGGCCATGCAAATAAATTGCTATGCATCGCCATTCCTGCATCCGGTGGATGCATGGCAAAACTACACCGACTGCAGTCCGGAAGAGGCGGTTACCAAAAAATGTCACTTCTTGTGTTGTGGTTCATGATCCAAGCACAAGGGGAATTTACGAGTTGCGGCTGCGGTTCCACAGAATCGTACAGAGATTGGGCGGATCAACTCATAAGCATGCGGAGACAACGAGTGTCCCCGCTCCCGAGTGTTGTCTCCAGTCGACTCCCTCTATCTCGGCGATACTTTATCCGCCACCGTCGATAAATCCGATCGGCAGCAGTAAGTGGAAGCCAGGTGAGGCGCCCGCCAACAAATCTGTGTACTTAATCGTCAATATTGCACGCAATCGGATGCGATAAATTCGATGCCGAAAAAAAAGGGTGTCGGGTTCGAGGAAAGATTGGTGTGGCATACAAATTGCTGTCACCTTTCACCGGCAATGGGGGTGGGTAATACATTCATTTGCAGCTCCCTAGGAGCCACCACCAGCCACTTGGCGGTGGCAGGACCTTCGCTGAAACTCGGTGCAGCCACCGTCACAGGCAGACGTGAGTGTGGAGCGAGCGTTGCAATTAGTTGTCACTAAGGCGGTGGCTCACCGCAGCCGCAGATTGACATGGTCTAATGCGAGAATTGTGTGACGGGTTGCAGTTGAGTGCAATTGAAACCGCGCAACGCAACCGCGCTGTGTGTTCCAGGGCCTATCACAAGTGGTCTGAGGTTGCAAGTGTTTCAGAGTGATTTTCGGCTTAATCTGTCAAATCCGAACAGTGGACTGAGGGGGAGGGGGTTTGTCTTGGATGGTTCGTGAACTTGTGAGTGAAAGTGGCACTGCGGGTAGGACAGGAATGGAGACGGAATTTGAAGGGGATTTTCGATTGGACATAGACACTTCGAATTTGAACTGAGACTGGACTCACAATTTGAGAAGTTTGAGCCGTGAAACTTTGACTACCTTGACACTTGGAACAAGCTTATCGCTGAAGCCAGAATTTCTGAAGCTATAAAGAGACAGGAGCTGGAAATAATCTCGAGCAAATCAAGCTTCCTCCAGAAACCATCCCCGACCTTGGACTCTAGTCTTGACACGTGTAACTTGGCGATTGGTTATGTATCCAAGTCAAGGGGGTTTAACGTGAAGCAACTCCTTGGAGTATACGTGCCGTAATTGCGTCGGATTATGGCAGTGCAACTACGACCTCCCCGTGGTGCTAGCCGGTAACAAGCACTTCAGTACATGCCAGTTCAGTGCCATGTCTCTGCTGGAAGGTTGGCCAAGTCTAGTCGGGCTAATAGTCTTCTTAGGCTAGTCCATTTGGATGGTTCGTGCTCCGCTTCTAGTTCTAACAAATTATTCACGATTGCAGCTACTTACCTACGTGCATCGTCAGGGTATCATCTAGCAACTAGCGGCTTCCGCCTAAAAGCAGACTAGGCCGTCTTCGGAGAATGCGAATGGTCGAAAATGTAGACAGCTCCATCGACTACATAAGCAATAAGATGGAGAAGTGGATGATTTGTGAGCTGATCTTGTGGTAGGTTGGTTTCTAAAATCAGCCTCCAAACTCTGGGTAAGCTCGACACTGCCTGTACAAACAAGATGCCAATGATGGATTCCGGAGACTTTTAACTCTACCAAACAAAAAACCATGGCTTGACAACAAAGGGGTGCGTAGCCTAAAATGTGAGGTGTTCATTTTGTCCGCTTTCTTTGGGTTCAGGCTTGAGGAGCAATATACCAATACATCTCACTCCGGATGGACAAAATATAAGAAACTGATCATCTCGGTCCTGTTGAACTGTAGTTCACTCACAAAATTCTGCCGCGTTGGCCGATGGTGAACAGTTTCGTAAAAGCGTTGATGGATGTCGAATAAAAGTCAACAATGCCTTGTAAAAAAGCTCATGTTAGTAATGGCGAACAAAAAGGGTGGTAAGGTCTTGGAAAATACATTTGAGTACGGGGAATGGTCGTAGAGCAGTGTCTTATTCTGTTACATCTAGTGATCGAACTTGGGTTCGATTCTCTCATCATGCACGGGCACAAGTGGACGCGAATTAAGACATGCCTCGATCCGTACTGCTAAGGCTTGCAGTTGGCTATACAACAGAGTTGGGGCTCCTGCAAGCCGCACCAAATGACGTTTTGCCGACTTCACAGCCGCCTCCCATTATCCCATGGTGGGGAGCTCTGGGGGTGATGAAGTGTCAACTAGTTCCCATATTCGCCAAAGCTTGCCGATTCAGTTCACTGCTCCAAGCTTCCAAGTCCTCCTTCAGGGTGCGGTTTGCTCCTACGAATGCAAAGTTTCTTCCTCGGAAAGCAGAGAAACGTTGTCGATGTCCTCTGTGCTGCCGGGCATTTATTCAGACAGAAAATAGTGCCTCCCATGTTTACAGCTCACCGCTAGACTATTATTTCCAGTAGCAGATTGAAGAAATCACATGACAGCGCGTGTCCTAGCTGAGACCCGGTGTAGGATTCAAAAAGCTCGAAGGTCCTTGACACGAAGCGTATATCTTTTACCGCATCGAATATTTTAGCTTGGCTTAACTTGTTCACTCGCATACACACATTGTACTCGGTGGAAGCGTATGATGGCGTGACAGTTTCATGCCATTTGCCGTCACGGCATACGAGTCGTTTTCACTGCTATTTCAATGACAATCACAACCAAACCAGGCGCAGAAAAAAGCATGTCTCAATGCAAATGCGCCATCGCGTCGTGTCACAAGAACATCCAGCAAAGCCTCAAGCTGACAACCTCGTCAGTCGCAACAATTCATTCGCACAGCTCAAAGTTGTTGTCGATCAACCACCAAAGTTGGTTCATCCTTCAAATCGCTGTGAATTTCCCACACAATGGCATAACTTCTCAAATCCGATTTATATGCTGTCACGATACATCTGCAAGTTGCTGCATTTCGGTTGACATTTTACAGATTACCTTCGGGTCACAAGTGCCATTCGCAGTCATCAGTTCGAGTGTCACAGTGCAGAGGATGGAGTGCGGTGCGGGCACGTTCGTCCGTGCAGTGAAAATGATAAATCGACGACATTCCTCATTCGTGTTGCAGTTGGTTAAACCTCGTTACTTTCGTGTGTCACATTTATATGGTGGCTTAGATGAATTTGGGGGGTTCTTTGTATTGGTTGAAGAATCGTGTATCCCTGAAGTCGAGAATGGATAAGCGGCCTGGGAAATGATTCAACGTTCGTCGTTCCTTGGTCATCCAAAGATCCCTGTTTGTTTCTGCTGAGTTTACAGAGAGGGAGCCAAGCGAGCTCTCCAATTCCCAGATTAATGAATAGACGCCGATAACGATGACCATGACTTGACAAGGACGGCCTTGTTTGATGATCATTCATCCAAAATTGATCCGCATTGCAGCCATGCAGTGGCTGATAAACTCTTCCCCGGACGGACACAGTCCACACTCAAAGAGCGTACACGAATGCAGCCTCGTCAAGTCTCTTATCAATTTCCATCGAATGACATGGCCCCTGGTCATCGACGATGACTTTCCGCAGTCAGTGGACGATTCTCTGAATCCATTCGACTGGTGCACCCCGTGCAGGAGCCAGACCACAGGGAGGAGTGGACAAACCTGCCTCAATTTCGGTTCAAATTCCCTCATGTTCCTGGGCTGGCATATCCGATGACCATGTCCACAAGCCGTCTGTTTGTTTTCTGGGAATCCATTCCGTGATTCATTGCAGCCGTCCTATGGTCAAGTTTGCATCTCCGACAGATTCGAAAATCAATTTCAAATCGAACGCTTGACCGAGCTACGTTCATTTGGACGCTGCGTGCCCCTTGAAGCAAGGACTGAGAACACCTTCCACTCGTCTTGTCGCTCTTTTCCAGGAGTCCATTAACGGAGGGCGATCTGGACCCTCACTTGTCAACGCCGACATCATCGGAGATTAAAGTCACCTGTCACTGATGGCTGGTGACAATAATGACATGACAGAGGGCGCCCGTGGGCGGTGGGTGTTGCTGATGAATGAGCACTTATGGACGCAGGAGCAGATATGCAAATGACCTGATTTCCAACTGAACAGCAACCACTTGAGCTGCTTGTTGCTTAGGGTGCGCCTGGCAGGACGATGGATTATCTCCGATCAACGTGTCGCAGGGTTTTTGATTGGATTTTGAAAGCACTTTAAATTGCGGCGGACTTTAAGTGAAGGAAATTGCATACGCAGCCTTAAAGCGCACATCACTCGTGTCGGCACACCCTCCCCCTTGACACGCAAATTGCGAACATAATTGAATCAAACGATTGAGTTTAATTGACTCCGCCGAAGATTTATTGCGATTTGATTTCGAAGCTCAGTTGGCCGCCGCCCCACCGGCAGTTCACGGCAGCGGCGTAATAAATCCTAATTGTCAGATAGTCCTGTCATAAGCGGAACACGAAATTATGAATGTTTCTATCTTTGGGCTGCGGCTTCGGCCGGGCTAAGTAATTTATTGCCTCCGACTTCCGCAGGCGGACGACCGGAATGGTAATGCTGCATATCTGCATGCCTTGCGGGGCAGGGAGGGAGGGCTTTCGGGGGATATTTACTGCTGCACGCAGGCCATGGTTAATGGTCGGCAGCACGATGTGTGGCAAAAACAGGAAACAGGGAGCGAGAGAGAGATGGACCCAAAAAAGAGCTCCTGTTGTCGGTGACTGTCGGATGAAGGGTGCTGGCTTTTGGTCGTGACGAGCGACGATGCGAACAGATGGCATGTGTTCTGGGACGTCGGCAGCCTGAGTTGCATCCATTTCCAAATCAGTACACTAATTGAGCTCAGGGAGGACAGAAGGGAGTTTGTGTGCTCTTTAATTGTGTGTGACACGCTGCAGTCTGAATGGAAATTAAAAGGATATGAGGCACATTTCTACTTAATTTTAAAGCGATTCTGATTAATAGTCACTAAGCCAAGGAGGTCGCCATTACGCAAGCTCTTGGCTTGCAGTCAAATTTGGAAAGGACGTAAAAAATCGGCAAAAATAAATTCAAAAGTGGTGTGGTCGCTTCAGGAGAAGTGATGGCTCGTGTCTGCATTCTGCCCACGAGCAGCAGACGAAGTGACTTGATTCTAGCCAGGATCTTGCGAAACCAGCACCTAAGGTGTCTGGAACATCAAGAGTGCCTAAACATCATGTTTCAGCCCGGAAGTGTTCAAATGCCAATCAAAACAAGAGGACCAACGCGGCAGACGATAACCGCGTCAAAAGTTCTACACGGAGTCGGATGGACAATGGCTTAGCGTCGGAAGCGTGTAAGCAACTAAAGCCTAGAGAACGAAGCAAATATACAAGGCGAATGACATTTGCCAGATGCGCTACCACTCTAAGCTTTTCCACCGCAGTAGAAATAGATACCCTCGCACCAGCTGTAGATTACCACTGAAGAGTACAGTGACAAATGTTCAGCGTTACCAGATTATTTTGTTCAAACATCCTAAAGCTGTGATGAAAAACTGCTAAATCTACTAGACATGAACGTAAAAATTACTAAATAAGCTGAGATCGATTTCTCCTTTGAGAAATAAGTTTATTTTTAAAAACGTTAAAGTTGTGCAGTGCAGTGCATCGACTTCTACGTAAATGAACCTCGCTACCTGGGTTCGATTCCCGAAACGACCAAAATAAAAAGGTTCCACGACCCCACCTCTTTCGAGTTACAGTGCGTATTGTTTTCATCGATAGTGAAGTAAGATTAAGAAAAAAAAAAACAAAAAAAACTATTTCCAGTGAGTGAAAAATAAATTTATTTGTTCGAAATCGATGTCGAAATATATGCAAAAAATCCAAAATCGAATTTTTACAGGCTGGGTGGGTTGTTGTATGTGTTTTACGTGTTTTACCTACTTCACTATTTAAAGATTTTTGAAAAAAATCTATATTGAAAATCACGGCTACTGACAATGCTCAAAGAGTAATAACTGTCTAGAAAAAGCTTAAAAAAGTTGGCTGTTAGCAGTTGACATAAAACTGTAGATCCCTTTCGTTATTGAGCACGCACAACAGAAGTGGTGGTTACAGAAGCTAAGCCCTGGCACTCTACGGGCTGTAGTGCCAATCATACTATCATTATTGTGCATTTGTTGTTACTAATAAGTAATTTTTGTCATAGAAGATGTTCATTTACAAATTTACAAAGTTATTGGATGAAATTATTCTGAGTCATTATAATAAAGATTCGGATTCATTAACAATAACAGCGTTTACTTTGAGAAGTCCTTGATTTACTTGCAAAATTGATTCAACATCTTCGTTACTGAAGTGATTACAGTTTTTTCTTTCTAACGAAATTACAAGTGAAAATATTTTTTTTTTTTTTGCATTGTTGTTCAACTGATCTCATTGTTGTTAAGACCCGATGTCAAAAGATCTTATCCATATTTATCAAATTTCATTTGCCGATATTCGTCGGAAATTTGTTGAATATCGTATTGTCCTCACATTAACAATGCGGATTGAAAATTAAAAGATGTAGTAAATTGTAGATTCCATAAGAAAGGAGACCCCTTTGACTGCGCCAACTATAGAGGGATAAGTCTCCTGAACATCGCCTACAAGATCTTCTCTGCCGTTTTGTGTACTCGCCTGAAGCCGTTTATAAATAACCTGATAGGTCCTTATCAGCTTCAGGCCAGGGAAGTCCACCATCGACCAGATTTTCACACTACGGCAGATCCTGGAAAAACCCAAGAAAAGCAAATCGACTCACACCACCTTTTTGTCGATTTCAAGGCCGCATATGACAGTGTGCCGCATATGGCACGAGCTATACAACTTCATGTCTTGTTTTGACATCCCTGCTAAGCTCGTCAGGTTGTGCAGGATGACGATGGAGACCTCTCGCTGCTCCATCAAGGTCGGTAACGAACTCACCGAGACCTTCAGTGTCTAAAAAGGATTAAGACAAGTCGACGCGTTGTCATGCGATTCTTTAACATCATCCTGGAGAAGATGGTGGAATACTCACACGCCAACACTAGAGGCACGATCTTCCAAAAGTCCGTACAACTGCTAGCATACGCGGATGACATTGACGTGATTGGCAGAACACAGTGATCCGTCAATGAGGCGTTTGCTGGCATTGAGGCGGAGGCGGCTAAAATGGGTATAGCGGTGAATGAGGGCAAAACGAAGTATATGCTGGACACACAACATCGACGTCTTGGACAGAGCGTCACAATGGGCAGCTATAACTGGCCACACAACATCGACGTCTTGGACAGAGCGTCACAATGGGCAGCTATAACTTCGAGGTAGTCAAGGACTTCGTCTACCTCGGTTCCGCAGTAAACAGTACAAACAACATCAGTACCGAGATCAAACGCAGAATTACTCTTGCCAATCGCTGCTTGTTTGGGCTCAAGAGGCAATTGAGTAGTGAGCCATTATACAAGACCTTGATCATCCCAGTCCTGCTGTACGGCGCGGAGGCATGGACAATCTCAAAAGCGGATGAGGAATTCATTGGTATCTTCGAGAAAAAAGCTCTGCGTGCGATCTTTGGTCCTGTTTGTGTTGACGGTTTCTGGAGGAGAAGATTCAACCACGAACTATGCGGGCTGTACAGCGACATGAGTCTGGTCAGGCGTCTTCGGATCCAGCGCCTAAGATGGCCAAGCCATGTAGAGCGTATGGACAAGTCAGCTCTGGCTCGAAGAGTCTTCGATTCCGAACCCGTGGGACAACGCAATAGAGGACGCCCGCGTTTAAGGTGGCTTACCCAGATGGAGAAGGACCTCACCCAACTTGGCGTGCGACACAGTAGGCAGCTAGTCAGAGACCGTGCAAGTTGGAGAGGCTTGTTGGTGGAGGCCCAGGTCCAACCCGGACTGTAGCGCCAAATCAAGAAGAAGAAATTGTAGATGAGTAATCTGGACTTAAATTGTATACCAAAGTTCAATTAAAATGGATGGAAGCATTAAAAAATGTCGTACAATCTTTATTCGACGCATGAATACATGTAATGTGACTCGCTCCATTAACACCTAAATACAGTCGAACTTCGATAAGTCGAACTTTGGTATCTCGAATATCAACCGAATGATATGAGCTAGAAATTCAACTGCAGATGGAATTTGAAGCTTGAAAAAATACCACAAGTACACAAGGTGGTGGCATGATGATTTTCTGCAGGTCGATGACGATGTTGTTATTTACGAGTTTCTTAGAGATGAAGATATTGTGGAGACAGTGGACTCCCCCTAAGTCGGATTTCACTGGATACCATAATTTGTTCGGGTTGGAGGAAGTTTGACTTAGAGAGGATGTACCTATTCGTATGCCAAGTTGAGGCGAACAATTTCGAGTAAAAGAGAAATTCGCCGAGAGGTCGACTTAGAGAGTCTACTATATTTAGATGTGAATCCGAATCTGCTCAGATTGAAAATAACGATGACAGCGGCAGTGATTTAATAGGGAAAGACTTGACGATAATTGAGAATGATTTGATTCAAGCACCTTCAAACGAGTTGGTTGCAAACTCATTACTCATTTATTAAATATTACGCGTTTATATTAAAAGACTGACTTATTTGTTATATCACAGATAATATTTATATCAATTTTGTATTTTATTTGATAACTCAAAGTCTTGATAACTCGAATTTTTTTGTGTCAAGAGGTGGTTCGAGTTATCGAAGCTCGACTGTATATTTCATTTCAAGTCAATTTTTCAAAAAAATCTGCAGCATCTTTATTTTATGGTCAAGTTCTGCTAAAATTGCGGAAAACTTTTAAATCTGGTAAGGCTGTAAATGTTACCGTGGAAAACTCCGAGCCCGATTGGGGTTGGGCGGAAGCACGCCAGTTGCTCAGTCTAGAATGAATAGCCGTGAGTTGAAGATGGTCAGTCAGGGCGCCACGCAGTTGCGCTTCAGCTCAACACGCTTCTTACCCCTAGACCTGCGACTAGAGGGAGGAATCCAGTTTCGAACGAAACTAACACCCGGTCCAAAAAAAGAAAGAAATAAAACACCAAAAAAAGAAAGCGTCACTGACAATTGACTTAATATTTCACAATTTATTTAATAATATATTTATGTATATAATATAATAATATGGGTGGCGCTACAGTCCGAGGCAGACCTGGGCCTAGCTTCTCAGCAACCACTTGTGTTGTGCGTGCTATTGTTCTTTCACGAGTGGAAGGGACGTACCTAGCTAGCTTTTTCTAGACAGGAATACACTTTGAGCATTGTCAGTGACTCGAAAGAGGTGGAGCTGTGGATTATCAAAGGTTGTAAATTCGGGTATCGAACCTGCCACCCTCTGCGTAGGAGTCGACGTACTAACCCACTACGCCAAGGCGACCCATATTTAGACCACAATTTATTTCAAAAATCTTAAATCCACCTTAGGTGTGTAAGCGTTCAGTGATTATTAAAAAATAAGAAAAATTATCGTGTCACCCTGTATTGGAATTCAGCTATCAAATTGCTATAATCCTCTCAACGATGTACAATTACCCTCTCAATAATGTAAATTCTCAATTACATTGTATGCTTTCAATCAGATTATGTTCTCATGTCCTATCCATTGTGTGATACAACTGTTATACGAATGTTATAAAAAGGCTGATGTTATTAACGCTCTCTGTTGAATAAACTCTGTTAGGACGATACTTTCTCGAGTGAGTCTGTGTTTTTTGTTGGTTTTCCATTTTATGTGACCTTTCTAAATAAAGAAAATTTCTACAATTGAAAACTTCACAATGAGTTCACTGACACCTTTTTTTCATTCCTCATTTTTTTTTGTCTTCTTATTTTATTTTGCCTTCAGTTCTGGTCTGGACTTCCGTAAATAAAGCTAAATTCAGTCAAGAATAACAAAAACGAATTAACGGTATTTCGCCTACTTTTCGCAAAATCCCGACTTCCCACCTCTTACGACTTCAAAATTCCACAGCCAACCTACCGAGAAAAAGTCACACATCCCGACAATCTTCACTGACCCTCATCCTCATGAAGCCACACGAAATCCCAAAGCAATCCATTCCATCCCGATCAGATGTTCGCTGTCTCGTTCCCCTCGCGAACGAACGCCTGTTGGACCGAGCCCCCGATCAAAGAGTCCGCTAACTTTGCATCACGCCGGGAACGGCTAGCGTGTTCCTAGAAAGGGGGAGGCAGAGCAAACACCAAGGAACCAAGCGGGTTCGAACCAGAACAAGAAGAAGATAAAGAAAAAAGAATGTTTTTATCAAACGCCCACTGACTCTGGAATCCAGCACCCACATCCTGCTCTACGACGTCAATTCCCCATACGGCCACCTATCACGACGAATCTGTAGCATATTTCTAGGTGAAAATCTTTCCACAGTAGAAACTTGTTATACACAGGTGAATATTGTCGGAGGGTTCCACCACAACCAAGATTGTTGAATTCGATTGAAGACAGTGGGGAGTGAATATAAGTTAGTGAGATATTCAAAAGTTGGCCGTAACACTGAGCATCATAGAACATACCGCTTGTGCGAATTATATATTTATTTTTTGTATAGAAGTTGATGTGTATCAACAATAGAAATAAAACAACACTTGTAAAAAAGACTTAAAATATTTATTTAAAAAAAAATTATCGAACACTATTGAGAACTTGACACGTTCTCGTCGAACTGGAGACGCCGATCGTTTTTCTCAATCTGCATCTCTTCCCATCCTTATCGTACTGTGAGCTAAAGTGGATAGTTCCTTTTTTTATTGCGTACTATTACATTCGAGCTCAAGTGATTTTATTACTTATTTAACGATCGTATGAACGTATGTTATTTATCCTCTTGTGGGACTATGACATGTCTCTCTAATGGGGTTGATATATGAGTGACCCCTGGACCTGTCATATCCGAGATTGCTGGCGTTGACATGTGTATGAATTGCACACCCGTTCCGTGTTCCTCTCAACTCTGCAGGTGCATCGACAAGGATCGTTGTTGGCATTCTACCAGGTTGGAGGCGACACGCTCCGCAGCTCCTGTTTTTCTTTGCCAGCGCGTTAACTGTTTTGTGGCATTCTCCTGAAAGCTGTTTAGGACTCCAAGGCCTGGTTGGATATTTGTGAATATTGACATTATTAAAGTGACTAGATTCCTATTGTCTTCGACTCCGAACCAGTGGGACAACGCAATAGAGGATGCCCACGATGGTTGAGGCCCAGGTCCACCCCGGACTGTAGCGCCACCAGAGGAAGAAGAAGAAGATTCCTATTGCACCGTTTGCTTCATTTGAGGCAAAGAGCCCAGCTTGAAAGATTGTGGACTTGGTCGAACCTGGGCAACGTAAAGTAGGGTGGTAGAGCAGATTTTTTTCTCATCTTAAGCTCCTTCAATTTCAGTCGTTATGGTTGAGTGCTTCGCTCTATATGAGTTGCTTCTCTTCGATAACTTTTCGAAGGGGTTTAATAAAAGTTTTTTAAACATTTTGGATCTTATTGGCGATATGGATCTGTACGACTTTTTGTTGCTTAACGGTTGTAGGTCGCCGCACAATGGTCCCGTTGTATGGGAGAGTTGGAAATAAATCTGTAACTTTTGAACCTGTGAACCGATCTTAATGAAATTTGAAATATAGTGCAAGTACTACGAGATCTTAGTATTTTTCAAAAATGGTTGGTGTATGTCATAAGCTAACGGAGTAATCTTAAGTTAAAAAAATAAAAAAAAAACACTTTTTTTTTGTTTAGATGCATAAAATAATTATTTATTATTGTCGATGACTCGAAATTGGGACTTAAAGCAAATTTGTAATCACTATTCAATTTTACAAGTTTTGGTAACGTACACTTTATTTGGAATTAAAGAAACTAAGCAATTCAGTATAATAAGTTCTGCGCTTCAGTACTAAGTGGCAGCGAATCTTTTGTTTTTGGTTCAGGCCTTAAATACGCAATCCAGGGATCAGATGATACCAACATTTGATGAATAACATCTTCATTTTTTGCCGAACGAGAAAATGTTCTACTTTTATTAATGCGATAGTACCTATAGTCTTTATTCCGACTTTCCTGCGCCTCCTCTCACAATGATCCGACGGGCAAGGCTGCTGATGATATTATTTCTGCTCCGTGGAACAGAAGCTTATGCACTGTTGCTGGCGTATTATACCAGGGATATAAATTTGTAGCCATTGTAGCGGTTTCATGGGCATAAGGTCCAAACTTGTCGGGGTCAATCCAAAAATTGCTGCATATTGTCTCCAGGATAACACTGAATATTTTTATGAGTTGCACATCTATTTCAGTTATTTCTGCCCTTGATAATGATGTTAAGTTTCCGGTACTATATGATAAAAAGCTGCCGAAGTTGGAAAAATTTCCATCAAAAAAGTAATCGCACAAGAATCTATATTCAAATACAATACTTGCCATCGCGAAAAACTTTTAAAGTATTTTCGATATCCATATAAAACAAAACGTCATCTCCCTAATTGAAATCTGCAATATCGTCGGAATCATAAACTAATTCCCGATGCCTCAAAGTCAGAAATAGATATTCCCCATTGCACCCATTGCGACATGCATTTATGACACCACAAACAAAACAAGATTAAAGCAATTAGTTTCATATTTATAACAAATTAATGACCCAAAGAATTCTAATTCAGAATAATAAAAACATCCTCGGCATCTCACATAGCGTTTGCACAATACATGCATTGCAAGGGAAATCGTTTGAAAATGCCGAAAAATGCACGACGTTGTTCGACTTAAATGCCTCGTACTCCCAAAGTGATCAAAAGTGGTCTCTAGTTTTTTCAGCATCGATAGACAATACTTTTAGCTTTCAGAAAAAGTTGGTCTCCCGTTGGAGACTCGTGGAGCATTTTTGTTATAGCCCATCAAATATTGAAATGCCCCTCTTAAAATGTGCCTTTACTTAAAAGCCTGGTTTAAAAAATTGGTAAGCAATATCAAAAAAACTGAAAACGCAGTTTGAAAGCAAGATGTATGACCTTTTAAAAAAAATTTACTTTAGGTTCCAATGAACATAATCTTAGGAAATAGGGCACATCAAATTTGCTTAAAAAATACGTCAATTTTTGTAATTTTCAAAGTCCCAATCTTGAGCTAACGGTACAGCCAAACGGATGATCCAAAGTCAACAAAATTTTGGCTTTCTAGGTTCTCATATTTGTAGAATCGAAAAACATAAACCATTTGGCCGGGAAAAATATGTCACTTCGGGATTTATTTCCACAGCGGGAACACTGTGCGCCGTGGCGTAGTGGGTTAGTGCATCAACTTCTACGTAGAGGGTACCAGGTTCGATACCCGAACTTACCACCTTTGATATTTCACAGCTTCACCTCTTTCGAGTCACTGACAATGCTCAGAGAGTATTTCTTCTCAACTTCGCGGACGGGAGTCGGTATTAAACTGACTCTAGGTCCCATCCACTCGTGAAAGAACAATAACAGGCACAACACGAGTGGTTGCTGTAGAAGCTAGGGCCTGGTCCGTCTCGGACTGTCAATAACAATAATCACCTCTGCAACCTTCCATGAGTCTGGAGCATATAATAGCCTAAAGGAAGGGTTAATTAAGTAAATGAGTTTAATTAGAGCCTTCTTTGGCTAGTTCTATAGGATTTGTCCGCTTATTAGATCAGGTTTTAATGGATGAGTCAAAGACAAACCGGTTGCACTCTAAACAGTGGAACGTTCGGTTGAAACTTATTGCCTCGTTGTGTAAATCGTTCTCTTGTGTTCCAATAAGACCTTTTGAGATTTCTTCTTCTTCTTCTTTATTTGGCGCTACAGTCCCGGTTGGACCTTGGCCTCAACCAACAAGCCTCTCCAGCTAGCACGGTCTCTGGCTAGCTGTCTCCAGTGTCGCACGCCAAGTTGGTTGAGGTCCTTCTTCATCTGGGTGTGCCACCTCAAACGCGGGCGTCCTCTTTTGCGTTGTCCCACGGATCCGGAGTCGAAGACTCTCCGGGCCGGAGCTGAGTTGTCCATACGCTCTACATGGCCTAGCCATCTTAGGCGTTGGATCCTTTTGAGATTTAAGTCTTTTAAAAGAGGATGGTTGGTTTTTCTGAAAATTTCATAAGCGGACGTTTAAGGATTGATTCACACACAGGGCCAGACTCTTCAAATTGAATAGACCCACTCACTCTTCGGTGGACACACCACATAGTCCACGAGTTGAATACGTCTAGTCCCTGCCCCACACCCACATAGCTCAAAGGGGGCATTTTTATCGACCTCCCGACAACAGACGGTAACATGCGCCTTATGTTGAGTCCTGATAAGAACGACTCGAATGCACACGACGGGGACATCCACATCGAGTAGCAACTTGCCGGTATAGCCAGTCCTGCTAAGGGCATCTTAAAAAACGAACCGTGTGCACATGCATGTTCCATCCCAGCAGCACCCCACTGTTGTACAACTCACAGGGCATATTCGACATCATCGAAGTTCGCAGATTATTCCCATTCACCAGGAATTCGTGTGGATTTATCGGCACTGCCAGTCCCTGGTCCTGAATAATGCACTCGCAATGGCGTGAAAATTGATTCTCCAACGTGAGAATGTACACAACGTAAGAGCAGCCCGACCGGGTGGAGGCAATGCCGCTGGCACTCGGCCAACTCGCCATATCCTCGTGTGAAATGCGCTCTCTACGTCCTCACCCGTCTTTGCGCGGCCGGGCGAGGGATTAACATTCAAACGGCTTCGATTTCAGGTCGCATTGTGCACACGATAGTCCTGTCGTTTGGTGCGTGTCCTTGTGCAGGCTTACTTGACTTTCTGGGGATAATTCAATCGGCCGACATTAAGAGGCACTAATTGACGGGAGGTGTGTACATAAATGCAGGGGGACAGCCGAAGAGTGGCGCGGGAGGATCCCCCATTTCACTGCGAAACAGCCAGACAGACAGCAAGCACATAATGAGATAAGCATCCTTACAACTTTCTGAATAGAGTCAGACGGGAATGTGTCCTTAACTCGGAATTAGTGGAATTATGAGCGCGCAACGATGTTTGTGCAGTTAAGTGCATTTTCTGCGAAGCGAGGAGCGGGGAGGTAAATGGGACGAAATTAATTTTATTACATCCCATTCAAGGGATGGGACACATTCGCAGTAAGTCTGTGTGCACACGCCAGTGTGCGAGCTGGGAGCTGGGAGTGTAGTTTGATTTAAGGCTAATGGGACACTTTCGCGGGGGTTCATGAAAACAAGAAGAAGACTGAATGATTCGTGGGGATGAGCAGAACAAAAGAGGTTTTGAATAGAAGCGAGGAGGGACTGCTGGGAGAAGGGAGGCTTGTGTAGGTTTCGCGGGATTTGATTGCTGCAACTGTGAGATGTGAAGACCCTTAGCTGCGCTCTCAAGCTTGGGAGTCCTTAAGACGTTCAGTGATTTAAGGAACCAAGATGTGAGAGAAACCATAGAAACCATTTCTTCGTCTTTGTTTGGCGCTACAGTCCGGAGTGGACCTGGGCCTCTCCAACTGGCACGGTCGCACGGCAAGTTGGTTGAGATCCATCTGCACCTGGGTGCGCCATTTTAAACGCTGGCGTCCTCTGTTACGTCATTCTACATTAATTCCGTCCGTATCCGAGGCAGTTGGTTGTCTCTGAACTATACAATATTTACGTTAATCTCAAGCACAAACCCCAACTGGGAGGCTAGTCCCTATTCTCTCGGGCGAACGGTCCAAGTTTATCCGGTGTCGGTAACCTCGATAAGTCAGTGAGCACCGCCGTTGTCCCGAAAGCTGTAGGGATCTTCCGCCGCCATCTCTGTTCCAAGGCACCGACCTGGCCTTGGAAGAACCTTTTAGACCTGTGCTCCGAAAATGTCGAAGTAGCTCTAGAAGGACTGCGCACCAGGTAGATCCTACTGACTGGAGTTTCGGATGCCGCCGTTGGCCAGACAGTTCCTCCGCCTCGATCCATGAAGAGAGATCAGGCCTGGTATAGGCACACACTCCCCCCTCTCTCGTCTGCAGCCGCCAAAGACCTGGGGTAACCACGAGGGTTGGTTACCCCATCTTCGATCGAAGGTGCTCGGCTCCCAGATTTCTTCACGTGGAGGTGAGAGCAGGAGTTTGTTGATAGAGGCTTTGTGCAGACGCTTGTGCCTGCATGAGACGCCATATCAACGCTTTGAAACCATTTGCGTTATTCAAAAGTTTCGAATACTAATCAACCCAAATCTCCTCTACACCCTCATTTACCGCTTTGGACTTGCTTTGATCTGTCCGCAGTAAGCTCTTTCTCAAGGCTTGGCTGCCTAGACGGGCATCTTTCATCTCACGACGGGTGATGTACATGGGAGGCTACATTCGGGGATGGACCTCGCCCTCAACGAACTAGACAGTGTAATCAGGGGCTAGCTGTTTCCAATTTGACACATATAATGTATTGATGTTCATCTCCACTTTTGCAGACCAACTTAAGCGCAGTTTGCTTTGTCCCATTGACTTCGATTCGAAGACCCCTCCAGCTTCCACACCAACAATCAAATAAAACGCCTCGTTGACGACCACGTTCACACAGGGAGACTCAATTGCCTTCAAGTATGTGGGACTCGTTGGGCTCGTTGGATAGTCCGAGGTGTGCCTGGGCCTAGCAAGTAGGACCTCTTGTTTCCTGTTCAATTGTATGAGACCTGCATTTTTATGCCAACTCCAAAAGGCGAATTTTGAGAAACTTCTCTAGGCAAGAATAATCCTTGAGCTAAGTGACTCGAAAGAGGTGGACGAGTGGATTGCGAAAACAGGGGATGATAGTGGATAAACTTGTTTAAATATATTTTCTTTTTGCAGTACGTACATATTACCAGCGTCTTTAATGGTTAAGCGTGAATTTCGCATCTTCTCCAGATGAACTCGACGGCCTTTCTTACTTATTTACTTCTGTCCTGTCCTTTGTTGGCTGCAAAGGGCACCAATTACGCGCCACCTCGTTCGGAGTTCTACAATGCGCTGCAGCTGGCAGACGGCAAGTGTCAAGTGATGAGGGATATTGCACGAGGAATAAAAATGATCCCTTTCCTCAATCGACTCAACCATCAAAATAAATGTTAGGTGCTAGGACTCTGGTGTTCTGTAAAGGCGAAGCCAGGCCCTAAGACAAGCCTTCTCAAAAACCCGAAACGTTTCCATCAAGCTTGATCTCACGTTGAACCACACGGGACAGCCAAAGGTAAGCATCGGCCGAATAAAGGCCATGTAGCAGATTACCTTCACTTTTGCATCGAGTTGGCTGTTGCGAAACAGTTTCTTCGTAAGACCGAAAGCCCCTCGAGCTCTGGCCAGAGCAGAATCGAAATGTGTGCTAATGGTATGGTCACCCTCGTCAGAGAATGTTGTCTTCTGCGCTTCCATCGCATTCGCTGTTTTTGGCGTGCCTCGAGGAAAGTGTGATTTGCTTGAACCCGCTTATTGCATTCCGAGAGCCACAACCGTGGTAAGTATTTATGTTTCTTTATCGCTTCTTCTTCCTTTGTTGGACCGGCGGGAGCAGATTTTTTCTTTCCCGACCACTCCCATGATATCAACCTTCCCCACTGGCCATTAATCCCTTCCAGTCCTCCGCCTCAAGGCTGTGAAGTCTTTGTTACATGTCTTCGACCTTGACCCCATGTCGACGAAATGTGTGAATTTTGCCGCAATCCCACGAAACGCCTCCATCGCCACCAAACACAGCGCCATGCCCCACAATCAATCAAGTTGGCAGTTAGCGAGTAACTAAATTGGAGCATGTTAACCAGTGTTACCTCGGCGCCAGCTGCCGGAATAGCTGAATCTCATATTTAACTGAGCGCAACATGACAGACTAACACACGCCCTGCACGCCACCTGACATCTTCGCATTAATCACCCTTAGATGCCGCACCGTCGGCATACAGTCTCCGCCCAGGCATGCACACGGACGCCGCGCCGCCCCCCACACATGGACATGCATTTGAAGAGCAGATGATTCCCATCGATATGCGAACGCAAATTGAAGGGCGAAGCATGTTCGCGAAGCGTTCCCTTGCATTTCCTGTCCCATCTCGCATCCGACAGAATGGCGTACGTGGGTACAATTTCCTTGTGCACTCAATCACGTCACGTTGCCTGATGCCAAGGTGCAGACTGGGTGCCCTTTGCATACGGACAGCCACAGGAAATCGTTATTTATTTTTTGTCGGCTGTGGAGCCATGGGCGGGGGCGGCGTGCGGGCGGCGAGTTAAATAATAACAGGTGCGCCGAGGCACATCACATATATGCGGAGTGAGCCGCAGCGTGATGCATTATTTATGGAACATCGTGCCGCGACAGGAACTGCAAGATCCGACTGCAGAGAGTGATGGGTTTTTAATTCGCGAAATTGTATCGAGAGCGAATGGCCGCGATGAGAGAAGGAGATTGATTGGAGGCGGTGTGTGATCGGGGAGCGAGTGGGAAATGGCGTGTGAGTGACGAGAAGTAATTTGTCGACAGTGGGTTTTTTTTGTTTTGGTTCTCTGAACGAATTCGACTCGTCATTGTGGAGTCAATGATACTTGAAGTATGTTTGTCTAACAGAAAGATAGTCCGAATGTTTTTGAGACGAAACGTAATATATCGAGGAGAGGAGCAACCTTCTCATCTGCCTGTGAAAGGGGCATCTAAGGCAATCAATACGAGCCTGGGACAACTAAGGCAATCAATGCAATTGAGTCTAGCCACCACGAAGAGTGACGAGTTCAACATTTCCATCTAAATCCAGGGTGTCATCCAACAAGAGGTGTCATTTTAAAATGCTTCTTGTTGTGGAACAATAAGCGTGCCTTGACGAATTCGGTGACAGTCTAGTGGGCAATGCAAGGGCGGACAGTCCCTCGAAGGATGGCTCGGAGCTGGGAGAAACTTTGGCAATCCCGTACGCGCACACGTTACTCAACTGCATGAAGAAAAATCTAGAAGACAAAGCTTTGGATAGAGCCAGTACTCGATGGTTCAGCCTGAATACTGTAGCCAGAGCAAAGGGAGTAAGGCCAAACCTGAGCAAGAAGAGGTCAACACAATTCAGTGGCTTCAGTTGCAGGGACGTACGAAGGCTAAAAGGATCACTCACAGGACACTGTTCCATAGGTAAACACGCGATGCGACTGAACATACCGCACTATGATTTTTGTTGAAGCTGCGGAGACGAGGAAGACGCAACACGTTGGTCTTAGCTAGCCGCGGCCTGTAGGTCATCAGGGCACCCAATTTACCAACCTGTCTACACAATAGCCGGTGGGGCTCAAAGAGTAATAGCTGTCTAGAAAAAGCTTATCAAACTTGGCCGTTCGGAGTTGTCGTAAAACGGTGGGTTCCTTCCACTCATGACAGAACAATAGCACGCACAACACGCGTGGATGCTGAGAAGCTAGCCTACAATCCGCTAGACTACCATCGCTAGTACAACCAATTATTTGTTCGACGTAATTGACCAAAACGTGATTGGTGGAGCCAGTTTGCAGAACAAATGTTGATAATTCTTTGTAAATCGTAAACCAGCCTTGTGTGAAACAAACGATCCGGTAGCCTGCTTAGCTTTCGTAAAAACTGCCTGTACCAAAATACCCGAACTTACTCTAAAACATGCTCCTTCCACCAAAAAACGTTTATAGTGGACTCTCCCCAAGTTGAAATGTCACGGGATACTATAATTTGTTCGAGTTACAGTTTCGACTTAGGAAGAGTCTACCTCTCACTCTCCCCCCACGATTCACGATTTCTAATTTTGACTATGTTCAATCTGATTTTTTTTCCGTCGGTAGGTGAAAATCTTCGACAAGACTCTATGGTGAGATTTTCACTCACTAAAGCCACCTCCCTGTATTTTTGAAGACTGCAACTAAGTGAAGCACTTGACCAGTAGTTTACATTTCAAGATTTAGGTACTGATCGGCAGGTTACTCTCCAATGAAATTGCCTGCTAACACCGCAACCATGCGCGGGTGTAGGCTATCGCACGAGATCAACCGCTCGAATCCTTTGAAGTCGGCGCAAGGCAAACCTTACTAATTTGAATTTAAATAGGGTTACTAATTTGGACCAAAAAATAACAATTTTAATTTTTTTTTAAAATCACCTTTTTTTCAGCCACAAATCAAGTAAAGAAGATCTTCACCGATTTGTTTTATCCTAGTTCACACGGTAGCTATATATGTATAGAATAATGCAATGGAACCGATTGTATTAATAGTTTTTGAGTAACCTCATGCGTCAGTCATAAAAACATTGTTTCGAGTAAGACGCGTTTAAAGTTTATAAAAGCAAATTCTTGGGTATAAAATCTACATACGTTCAATTAGCTATGCCTTATCCATGTAAAATCCCTTCCGTTTCTTCATAGGTTTGATTTTCTTCGCTCGTTTGTCTCGCCGAGCAATTCTGGACTCTCTGAAAGCCTCAGTGAGGTCCTCCTCGCCGCCTTATGGAGGATCCAGCTTGATTAGCTTATTATTTTCATATTCCCATGTGACGGGCATTTTATTTCCATTACAAACTTTAGACAACTTAAGACAAACTCTTGCACCGGAATAAACACTGCACCTCGCGAGTACCTCAGGTGAGGGATCTTAGGTGTATATATTTAGGGTTCTGTAAGAGCAAAGAGCTTCGATAGACATGAATTACGCCAACAAAGTCACATGCATTACATCAGAAATCATTCAAATTAGATGTGTTGTTATTTTGAATATGTTGTTGAGACGTTATCTGATCTGCCCAAACCAGAAGAACATTTTTTTTCTTATTTCTGCTTCTGATCACTTTTCTAATGGTGCCCATTAAAAAATATCGAAAAATATCAAAATCACAAAAAAATGTTATGTATACGCCCCAAGAAATGTACCGACTCTATGGCGTATACGTACTATTTTTTATCGTCTTACAAAAAAATAGTACGTATACTCTATGACTCTATGGCGTATACGTACTATTTTGTATCGTCTTACAAGAAAAAAGTACGTATACGCCATAGAGTCAGTGCAATTGAATTTCATGTGATTGTCGAATTTGTCGGTCGCACACGATCATACTGGCGCCGTAAGGGCACCCTTACACTCTATGGGTTGCCTTACCGCAGTCGCTAACTTTGACCACCATATTGGGCCCAGTGTGGCCCAGTGAAGGTGGTGGACATTATTTTACTGGATTAATTCATAAGCCACTAAAAGTCATTCAGCACTGAGAAGAAGTGCTTTCTCTGGAACTGCTTTCTGTGCCTTGATAGGGCTGAGAGTTCGTAGAGCAGATCCTGGATAGATACTTTTTATTCCTCAACTCTGCAGCTACTGCAAAAGTCGTTGTATGGTATGCTCAGTCAAGTGCCTACGGGACTCCTTACCGGGGTAAGGACCACTTGACACTAAAGATGATCAGTG
This sequence comes from Eristalis intricaria, assembly GCA_964034865.1. Lineage (NCBI taxonomy): Eukaryota > Metazoa > Arthropoda > Insecta > Diptera > Syrphidae > Eristalis > Eristalis intricaria. Next base: position 31,018,916 of record OZ035876.1, on the reverse strand, counting down.
GAATTGATCTCTCTCTTGGTGTTGCTTGACATCAATTTCTGGCTCTGCCTATGGCCAGTCCATCTCTCCATCTTCTAGTTTCTTCCTTATCGAGTTAAGCGTCATGAGTGCACAAGTCTTTGCCCGAGATTCACTCAACTCAGAACTATTTTCGCAAGCCTGTCCGCCTTTTCGTTTCCTCGGATGACTGTGTGCCATGGTTGCCATGATCATTCGGATCGATTCGGCAATGATATCTCAATGACATCTACATAACCTGCTCAGTCTCGTCGTCAAGATCTATGATGCTATAGCTTTCATCTCCGATTGGTTGTCGGAAAAAATTATCGATCGATTTGTCGGTCACGTTGTGGTCTTCCAGCGCAAGTGCTGGCTAGTGTATCGCAGCCACATTAGCATGGAACACTTTGCTGTCATCTCTTAGCGCCAGTGATTTTTTAACTTGGCCACAGAAGATCTCTGTACGTTCACTCCTTTTTAATGCACCCGGAGAATTCCCTTTCTGCTACTACCAATTTTTCTTGCCATTCCTTGCGGTTTGTAAAACGTAAGTGAAAGGCCTTCTCTAGGTCTAATGGTGGTAGAAAGTTCAGGTTGCAGGTAATTTTGCGTATGTGATGGAGCGCTGCTTGTACAGCTGATATGTGAGTCTTGGAGCATTCGTTATTTCTGCATTATTTATCTATCTTATTCAAGTTTCCTTAACGATTTATCCTAAATAACAAATTGTTTGTCTCTAGCTGGTTGCTGAATAGGAGGGTAATTTACGAGAAGAAAAAAAATATCATCGACTCGGCGTCTTTACGATTTTCAAGCTAGTGTAGGTTCCATATTTTCACGTCCATTTCTCTCCCCTCGGGTCAACGGGACCATTTCAACCGCTAATCGAACTTGCAAACTAGTCTTTCCAAGAGACCAAGCACGTCTTCCTCCGCTTATGAGATAATCAATGCCTACTCGCCTGATTGATGGGGCTGATGTTTCTTGTTTTACGCAAGACAGTTGGGTCCCTAGGGGCACGGCTCTGTTACTCAATTAGCTCTTTTGGCCATAGAAACAGCGATTTGGGAGAGTTATTCTGCTTTTGATGGCAGTACTGATGTTCTTTGCACTGTTAACTGTGGAGCCGAGGTAGAAGCAGTCCTAAGCTACCTCGGAGTTATAGCTGCGCATAGAGACGCTCTGTTCACCACGTCGTTGTGGTCCTACCCAGCGTACAGCTCTCATTTCCCGGTAGATTAATTTTTAGCAGTTTCCGTAGCAAAACCTTTTCACATCCATTCCTCTCTTACCGGCTCATCGGGGCCATTTCAGGTTCTAATCCTTACAAAGCACCTTCTAACTGGAGCCGTCCAAAGTCAGCGATAAGCTCGCCCTATTGTCTGCCGCACACACCTTTGGACAAGTGAACCATCTTAGCATAGACAGAAGCTAAGGACTGCCGCTCTTTTTGTTACGTATACGCCACCACGTTTCCCGCTGCGACAAGATCAAAAACTCCTTGTCCGTGACTCTTTGGGTAGAAATCAACTTTGGCCATAACTCAATTCTTCCCAATTGCATCGGTCTTAAAGCTGACACGGGAGTCGGCTACGGCTCTCGGTCAGGGAGAGCCCCTTTAAAACTCGACCAGCCTGAGAGCTAGACACCACTCCACGTCCACCGCTCTCCAACCGAGAGAGCGATTTAGCGCAAAAGCTCCCGCGAAAGCTTCTTTTGCTCAATTCTCTCCGCCAGCTAGGGGAAATTCTCTCTCGACGCACGGGAAATTCTGTCATAAATCACATTCAGACAGACTCCGCCAGCCCCGTCGGGGTGGGCGCGTTGCAATTAAGCCCACAATAGCGGGTGAGGCGAAACCAAAGTTAATTGAAAAATTCTCTTTACGCTGTGCTCCTAATTAACCACATTCAGCTGTGCGCCGCGGCGTGGCATGAGCCCTCGCCGTGCATCCGCCCGTCCGTCTTTGCTGGCAGAAGGATGCAATCAAAGGGATTTCATTTTTTTCCCTCTCTCCGGCGAGGGGAGGAATTTTTTTCGTGATCTTTCGTCACTGGTGGTGGTGTGCACTCGCAAGGTAACTGTATTAATTTCCTGGAGCCGGGGTTAGACGCTCGACGGGATACAGCCGACATGGCGCGTCAGCAGATGCGGTATCGGTAATTTATGGGGCAATTTTTGTATTCGCTAATGAATACGTAATTTTAAGCGGAAGCGGAAGCTAGGAGTGGAAAATTATGGTTTCCTTTTGTGGGTCCTTTTGCGAGAATTTCACTCCAGCTGCAGGCGTTCAGGTTGGCCCCTCGTCCCCGCCTGTAATCGAAAACGAAAGCCGTTGAAAGGCTGACGACGACGCGCGACGCGAGTGTAATTACCAGCAAGCGGTGGTGATGGCTGCGAGTACGCTTCCACACGAGTCGGAGATGGGCGTGGGTAACCGGGGGATCATCTCGCGCGGGGGACTGGTGATTTGTGGAGGTCGCGTGTGCTTTTTCTATTGGCAACACCTGGTTGCGCTGCGTTGTGAATAAAAGATGCTTACGAGTGGAAATTGCCGTTTTGGACTGTTAACCATTTTCCGGTACATAGGCTCTAATTGAATTTTGTCTGACTCCAAGGATGCTTGCCTTTCGCATTAACACATATCCAACAGTCTTGGAACCGCGAGAGTTTCCTTGCATTGGAAATGGCGGGGGTGACTTGATTTATCCTTGAATTGTAAATGTTATGTGGTAAGGGAGGGTTACACTCTGATGTTGATACAAAGATTTTTTGTGGGAGATATGGTTTTTGGCTGCGGTAATAGAGCATCCTGCTTCGTGGTCGTTCGCTAAGAGTCACTCGGGATGTTGTACGCTAATGAAGAGGCGGTGGTGCTCAAGCCTCAAATACGACAAATAGAGAATGTTTCTCTGAGTTTCGTGGGATATTGGTTTTGCACCTAATCCGGGCGTGCATCTTAGAATGGTCTTGCCTCTAAACTAACTCCGGCTTTGCCTCTAACCCTAGCTCTGCCTCTAACTCTGTCTCTGCCTCTAACTCTGGCTCTGCCTCTAACTGTGGCTCGGCCTCTGCCTCTTACTCTGGCTCTGCCTCTAACTCTGGCTCTGCCTCTAACTCTGGATTTGCCTCTAACTCTGGCTATAACTCTGGCTCTGCCTCCAACTCTGGCTCTGCCTCTAACTTTGGCTCTGCCTCTTACTTTGGCTCTGCCTCTAACTCTGTCTCTGCCTCTAACTCTGGCTCTGCCTCTAACTGTGGCTCGGCCTCTGCCTCTTACTCTGGCTCTGCCTCTAACTCTGGCTCTGCCTCTAACTCTGGATTTGCCTCTAACTCTGGCTATAACTCTGGCTCTGCCTCCAACTCTGGCTCTGCCTCTAACTTTGGCTCTGCCTCTTACTTTGGCTCTGCCTCTAACTCTTGCTCTGCCTCTAACTCTGGCTCTGCCTCTAACTCTGGCTCTGCCTCTAACTCTGGCTCTGCCTCTAACTCTGGCTCTGCCTCTAACTCTGGCTCTGCCTCTAACTCTGGCTCTGCCTCTAATTCTGGCTCTGCCTCTAACTCTGGCTCTGCCTCTAACTCTGGCTCTGCCTCTAACTGTGCTCGACCTCTGTCTCTAACTCTGGCTCTGCCTCTAACTCTGGCTCTGCCTCTAATTCTGGCTCTGCCTCTAATTCTGGCTCTGCCTCTAACTCTGGATTTGCCTCTAACTCTGGCTCTGCCTCCAACTCTGGCTCTGCCTCTAACTCTGGCTCTGCCTTTAATTCTGGCTCTGCCTCTAACTCTGGCTCTGCCTCTAACTCTGGCTCTGCCTCTAACTGTGCTCGACCTCTGTCTCTAACTCTGGCTCTGCCTCTAACTCTGGCTCTGCCTCTAACTCTGGCTCTGCCTCTAACTCTGGCTCTGCCTCTAACTGTGCTCGACCTCTGTCTCTAACTCTGGCTCTGCCTCCAACTCTGGCTCTGCCTCTAACTTTGGCTCTGCCTCTTACTTTGGCTCTGCCTCTAACTCTTGCTCTGCCTCTAACTCTGGCTCTGCCTCTAACTCTGGCTCTGCCTCTAACTCTGGCTCTGCCTCTAACTCTGGCTCTGCCTCTAACTCTGGCTCTGCCTCTAACTCTGGCTCTGCCTCTAATTCTGGCTCTGCCTCTAACTCTGGCTCTGCCTCTAACTCTGGCTCTGCCTCTAACTGTGCTCGACCTCTGTCTCTAACTCTGGCTCTGCCTCTAACTCTGGCTCTGCCTCTAATTCTGGCTCTGCCTCTAATTCTGGCTCTGCCTCTAACTCTGGATTTGCCTCTAACTCTGGCTCTGCCTCCAACTCTGGCTCTGCCTCTAACTCTGGCTCTGCCTTTAATTCTGGCTCTGCCTCTAACTCTGGCTCTGCCTCTAACTCTGGCTCTGCCTCTAACTGTGCTCGACCTCTGTCTCTAACTCTGGCTCTGCCTCTAACTCTGGCTCTGCCTCTAACTCTGGCTCTGCCTCTAACTCTGGCTCTGCCTCTAACTGTGCTCGACCTCTGTCTCTAACTCTGGCTCTGCCTCTAACTCTGGCTCTGCCTCTAATTCTGGCTCTGCCTCTAATTCTGGCTCTGCCTCTAACTCTTTCTCTGCCTCTAACTCTGGCCCTGCCTCTAACTCTGACTCTGCCTCTAACTCTGGCTCTGCCTCTAACTGTGGCTCGGCCTCTGCCTCTAACTCTGGCCCTGCCTCTAACTCTGAGTCTGCCTCTAACTCTGGTTCTGCCTCTAACTGTGGCTCGGCCTTTGCCTCTAACTTTGGCTCTGCCTCTAACTCTGACTCTGCCTCTAACTGTGGCTCGGCTTCTGCCTCTAACTCTGGCTCGGCTTCTGCCTCTAACTCTGGCTCTGCCTCCAACTCTGGCTCTGCCTCTAACTCTGGCTCTGCCTCTAACTCTGACTCTGCCTCTAACTCTGACTCTGCCTCTAACTGTGGCTCGGCTTCTGCCTCTAACTCTGGCTCTGCCTCTATCTCTGGCTCTGCCTCTAGCTTTGGTTCTGCCTCTAACTCTGGTTCTGCTTCTAACTCTGGCTCTGCCTCTTACTCTGGCTTTGGCTGTAACTCTGGCCTTGCCTTTGCCATTGGCTCTGCCGTTAAGTCTGTCACGTTGTCCTGCGCTAGTCCAGAGCCCGGTGAAGTTGAGGAGAGAAAATCCCCTTGGCCGTAGTTCATTGCTTACCCATGTTGTCTGTGACTTCGGAACCCATTCCTTAACCACCACCCTATACCCTTCCCGCATCTACTTCGCACAATGCATTCATCATGGTTATGTCCGCGTCCGGCATATTTGCTCTTGTTTCAGCGCACAAACTGGCGTTGCCATTACTTAACACTCGTGACAAAGTACGTCCCTTCTTAGCGCAGCGTTGATTTATTGCGTCGCGTCCTTTCTCATCCACCCATCTCATTAGGACACGGGATCCTCGGGTATTTCGGTCTTCGGATTCCTCACTTTGACTTGCGGTTTCACTCAAGACGAAACCTGCCAACCCGACCATTCCCTCTGGACTTCTGTTTTTTCGTGTGGCCCGCCACTTCAACAGGCAGTACCCTTGTCCGCGGCGATATTTTTTGCGTTCCCCTTGATTTATGTACCGACGACTCCTGACTGAGACTGTTGCCACATGATTAATTGCCCGCCCTACTCCTTCCGCCGCACTCGACTGCATTCCATTGTTCCGCGAACTCTCTCAGGGACACGCGGGCTGCTGCTATTAACAGCGAGCGAAAAAAGAAACACGAAATCAATTAACAACCCATTTCGGTCATTTCAGGGCCATCCCGTGAGCTTGACACACCGAAAGTAGAAAAAAGGACCCACTGCCCACGGTCCACGGTCCACAGTCCACCGCTGGCCGATTCAGCCGTTTGTCCAGCAGATTTATAGCCTGACATTGTTTCAGAATTTATACACATCCCGCAGAAAGGACTCATAATAGCGAGGCGAAGCCTTGTATCGGTCGTCCCCGTCCGCCACTGGCTGCATCCTTTGAAGCGAACAAAGGACGTTAATCGATGATGTTCAGCGAGAGAATAATGTGTATCCTTCGGCATTATTTATACCTCATTTGGTGCAGTCGCTTGGGTGTGTGTCTGGTGGGAGGGTGGGAGTACTTGCTCCCAGACTCCGTGCGTGGGCACCGCAGTGTCCTGGATTCCCGTTCGATACTGACTAAGTGAATTAAAAAAGAACCAACGGATGGAAAGTCTGTCCTCCTTCTCCTCCGTCGCAGATCACGTTCGGAGTCCTTATCGAAAACTTCATCCTTTTTTCCCCGAAATGCAAAAGACCGTTCTCATTTATCCTCGTCATATCTGCTCCCCTTTGGATGGTTGCCGATGGGTGGGGGCGTGTTTTTTTGCTCCACATTTTTTCAGGTCCTTTGAGCCAAATAGACCATGCGACTGTCGGGACGAATTAAATTGGGAAGCAGACTTCAAAGTTTGAGGAAACATTTTATTCCGTTCTGGCATTTGTTGCCGGGCCCTTGAGCGGGTGGCGGGGCCCGGCGAGCCGAAGGATCTGCTTATTGCTTCATGAAAACAAATTGAGTTTTGTTTTGTGTTGTTTCCAGAAGTTCCTTCTTATGTTTTGTCGATGTTTATTACAGTTTGTGCGTGCCTTCGAGGACCATCAAATGGACGAAGGCAAATGAGGTATAATTGAATGCCCGAGGTGAGCATCGGGATGATGATTGCCGGTGCTTTGGCACACGGCTTGGCACATAAATGCTTGGAATGTTTTTGCGGCGCATAAAAAATCAGAAAGTCAAGAGGCACTTCCGCTTTAATTTGGTTAAGCATCACTCGGCTCTAATAAGGCAGATGTTTACATCGACGACGGCTCTGGACATGTGTGTGTTGACGCCGACACAAGGGAACTTGTTTACTTTTGTTTTTAGCTTAGATGGCAATCTCTTCCGACGCCATTCCTGGAGATGTTATGATGGCCTCTGATGGGATGGTCACTTAATTATTTAGAAGATGGAGATTCAAGTGAAGGTTGGACCTCTTAGCACATTTTTCTTCTTCAAATATCGAACAGATTGAACTGAAATTGGGGCGGTGGTGCAAAAATCTTATAAAAAGTTCCTCATATCGGCTACAAATCAAGGGGCCCATCGGCAAGCTCGAACATTATGAGAAATTTAACAGGATTTTGCAACACCTGATCGCTGTGAATATTATTACAGATGCCAGAGGGCTTCACAAAACTCCGTTTATTAGACCCACATTTACCTTTTATAAACTTAGTTAGAGGCGAGCAAAAAGTTGTCAGAAGCATCGTCAAATTGTAGAGTGTCCATAATTGTGAATGGGAACTTGCGAAAAATTCTAACAATAAGGAAATAGGCAACCCCACTTATGTCAGCAAGTGAGTGAAACTGAACGAAACTTAAAGAAACTTAAAGAAACTGAATGAAACTTAAAGAAACTGAACGAAACTTAAAGAAACTGAACGAAACTTAAATAAATTTAACGAAACTTAAAGAAACTGAACGGAACTTTAAGAAACTGAATGAAACTTAAAGAAATGTAACGAAACTTAAAAAAACTGAACGAAACTTAAGGAAACTGAACGAAACTTAAAGAAACTGAACGAAACTTAAAGAAACTGTACGAAACTTGAAGAAACTGAACGAAAGTTAAAGAAACTGAAGGAAACTTAAAGAAACTGAACGAAACTAAAAGAAATTTAATGAAACTTAAAAAAACTGAACGAAACTTAAGGAAACTGAACGAAACTTAAGGAAACTGAACGAAACTTAAAGAAACTGAACGAAAGTTAAAGAAACTGAAGGAAACTTAAAGAAACTGAACGAAACTAAAAGAAATTTAATGAAACTTAAAAAAACTGAACGAAACTTAAGGAAACTGAACGAAACTTAAGGAAACTGAACGAAACTTAAAGAAACTGAACGAAACTTAAGGAAATTTAACGAAACTTAAAGAAACCGAACGAAAGTTAAAGAAATTGAACGAAACTTAAATAAACTGAACGAAGTGGTTTGGATATTTGGCATGAGTGCAGGATTAGTGTGTATCCGCCCGATTTATTAAGGTGATCTAGATTTTATAGAATACAGTGGACTCTCCTTAAGTCGAACTCTCCATAAGTCGAAACTCTCCCTAACTCGAACTCTTTCGCCATATTTTACAAACATTTCGCTCAATTTTCCATACAAAAAGCTCTCTCTAAGTCAAACTCTCTCTAACTCGAACAAATTATGGTATCCCGTGACAATTCGACTTACGGGGAGTCTACTGTATTTGTGAAGCGTGGGGAGGCTTCAAAGGAACTAATGGTGGTCACTCCTAGCCAGGTCATAGAGTTCCCAGCAAGAGAAACAAGTGCACTGAGCGGTTGGTAAATCGATTTCAGTAACAAAATGAAATTCATTATTAGCAAGCCGATAAGACCGATAAGCCGCTTGCGCAATTTACGAGCACAGCTCCCCCAGACACAACAACAACCACACCCAACACAGCAGCGAAGCCAACACCAGCAGCCAAGGTCATCATACGCCGCCACACGCCGATGACAAAGTGCAAGGTGCACAGTTTGATATTTGCAATGCTCAGGTGATGGTGCCGAATTAAATAAATAATTTCCGGTCTCACGATCACCGCTGCAAAGACGAGGTGTAATGAATAAACTTTGTCGATAATTAGTTTAGTTTGATTCTTGTGCTTCAACTGAAATAAAAAAAACATTTTTTTTTTCAACCAACATCACCCCGATGCCATAATTCGCATGATGGTCTTGCAATACATTCAGGATACGTCCATTCAATAGGGGAATCAGAACTTGCCAAGGGACTGGGCTATTAAATAAAATGTGAAGCCTCCAGCATGGATTTTGGCTTTATAATAATGATAATAACAATATGGGCGGCGCGACAGTCCTAGGGGGTCGTGGGCCTGGCTTCTCAGCAACCACTCGTGTTGTGCGTTCTATTGTTCTTTCACGAGCGGAGCACCGGTTCTGGTGCAACCACCAATAAAAGTGCCGTTCTTTGGCACATTCTTTCCTGTCCCGAGTAGAGATCACTCTACTGAATCGGAGGAGATCCTCGTGGCTGCGAGCGACATCCGGCTCGTATTGGAGTCGCCTGTCCACTGTTCGGCGTACGACATGGAAGATCAGAGGGCATCCATCCGTATCCTGTATTAGGCCAATTTGATCGAGATAGAGGAATGCTTCAGGTGGAATAAGGCTACTGAGGCGCACTCTTTCATGGTACATAGCGTTTGGGTAGTAAGCCCCAAAGATCAGATTGTTATAAGAAGTCATAGCTCGTGCAATGTGACTTCTAATCAGCTTAATAATAAAATTATCTATCCTGTTCAAGTTTGCCTCGTTGTACAGGACCTCGTTAGGAAATTACTTCTTGTACTCAGACTCGGGTGTACGATACAGACGGAGCCAGCTCCTAAGACACTGCCTCTCGAACAACCTCATCTTTTCCATCTGGGAAGGACTCACGTTGAACCACAATGGACAACCGTACACCATAATTGGCCGTACGAGGGCCACGAGCAGATTACCTTCACTCTGGTATCAAGTTGGCTGCTGAAAAACAACCTCCTTGCCGCAGCAAAGGCTTTTCTGGCTTTCGTCAGAGCAATATCTATATGTTTGTCAAAATACAGATATTGATCCAGCCAAATGCCTAGATATCTAACTACACTTTTCACGGCTAACGGCCGACCTTGCGGGTCAACTATACCGAACTTGCGCCAGTTTTGGCGCGTATCCCTCAGTGCCGTGTACAGCGGGGTCCTGAACAGGGTAGTTTCACACTTCAGGAAGTTGATAACCAACTTCCAGTCGTCGCAATATCGCTGAATTTTATCGAAGTCACGCTGCAATAAGATATTTATTACCTCTATCTTCGGACCTTTTCTAGATCGTCGGCATACGCTATTAAGTGCGGCATGGAACCTACAAGCTCTGCAGTGAATATTGAAAACAAGATCGGCGAACCAACCGTCTCCTGTTGTAGACCATTTTTAATATCAAAGACCGTGCTAGAAGTTACGTCGCCATTTTTCACGACAAACTTTCTACCTGTTATCATATCATGGATCATGTATAGCAATGGTTTACTTATGCCAAGCCTGACCAGCTTGAGGAAGAGGCCCTCTAACCAAACGGTGTCGAACGCTTTCTCCAAGTCAATCAGACAGGCACCTGTGCATTGTTGTTTGCCTTTATTCCACTGAATGTCGGACACCAGTTTTGACGCGGCATGTATGGTTTCATGCCCCGCCCTGAATCCGAACTGGTTTTCCGGTATGATTTTATTTTCCTCAACCCATTGTTTCAGGACTCGAATGACTATCTTTTCAAAAACATTGCTTATGCAAGGAAGAAGACTGATCGACCGAAGATTTGTCGGAATGGACTTGTCTTTGCCGAGCTTAGGGATCGGCTGAACTACAGCTGTTTTCCAGTGTGCTGGGTAATGTGCATTACTCAGGGCATTGTTGAACAATGTTGAGTAGACTTTTACCGCTTCGGGGGGAAGATGTCGAAGCACAATATTCGGTACACCATCGATTCCGACAGACTTTTTCTTCTTCAGTGAGTTAAAGATACCCTGGAGATCTTCTTGAGAAATCAAGATATGATTTGCCTCGTTGGCGAAGGCAAGATTTGCTAAGAGTCGACGCACTTACCCACTACGCTACGGCGACACACTTTTGGCTTTATTACTTCTATAAGACATCAAGTAGTTCTCGTTGATATTTGAACATTCCTACAAAGGGACCCATGATCGACGTGGAGTAGACTTGCCAAATGCCATAGAATATTTATCGTCTGCTGTCATCTTTTATTCCACTTACCCAGAAAGATCGAACGATAAAACCGAGCATGAAGCGATGTAATTTTGTTCGCATTAATTCGCCTTTAACGGTCGAGGTGTAAACAGTCAAAAGTTGACAAGTTCTTGGAAACAATAACTTTTAATTACAACTCTGTAGAACAAGGTGGACGTGGATGATAAGGAGGACAAATATAGTTGTCTCCTATCTCGAGGGAGAGCAAAATCTCCTTAAGGGGATTTTGAGAAGATCCAGATCCACCCAGTTCCGGCTATTATTCATGAAGACAAATAACTATGAATTGAGCCATTTCGATGCATGCGTATCTTACTGAAAACCTTAAACGGGTTTTTCTAGAAATCATGTTTTTGAAGTCGGTGATCACTAAGTGATCCGTTTTTAAGTCTTGAGAACGAATTTAACGATCAGTTTGAAATGTTTATCTGTTTTTCTGTATAAAATTGTCTTCCGGGGCATTTATTTTTTTTGATATGTTTTATGGCCTTAAATATGAGAGAAATCTGGGTTAAATCAAAAAATTTCAACGATCGCCATCTTAGAAAAAAATACATTCCTCAACCGGAGCGTCATATCATTAGCCAACGATTTTTTTGTTAGAGCCAGAGAGAGAGGAGAATAGAATAAAAACAATTCGAAGGAAATTTTAATTTACTGTATTTCAATAAAATTCGACACAATTTCTGCATCTTTTACTATTTTTCAATCTGGTATTTCTTTAATAAGTCCTTCGTTCTCTGCGTTCGAGTAAAAAGTGAGCCTTGACATTTCATTTTTCAAAAGCATCATGGCTGCTGCTACTACCGCCATCTCTACTTGAATTGACAAACAAAATGTAGAATCTACTACAATGAAGTTACAAGATTAACAAGACGTTACATTTTAATTTTTTGTATTTCGGATAATTGTAACTAGTGACGAGCTGCGTGATCAACTCAATCCGTTTTTTTTGTTTATTGTGTTCCATGGATATATTTACATTTATATTTTGATATACAAAATTTAATATATTTTTCTTTAAGGCATATTCTTCATGAAAAATATTTGGTATTTATTATTTTAATGTATGTAATTACAAGAAACAGCTATTTACCCCTATACACCCCCTACTGCGGTAGAAAGTGAGGAAGGATTGTCCCCAAGTTCCTATTTTCATGCCGTATATAAAAAATTACCTACTGACGAGGTATTTATCCCCGTGTGTAGGCTCTCCGTTCCATCAACGCCGATAACCAGTTCATAGAGGCTTTTTGTTGAATGTGCCTATAGGCAGAGAGATGGGCTGTCGTATGACTATTTCAGCATCAGTCGTTAGTAGTTCGTACGAGACTAACTGCACAGCGTTAGAGGGACAATCTTCAAAAAATCCGAACAAAACATCAAGTAGTTTTAAGAAAATACCCGGCGATGAACTTGATTGGAACGAAACGAACGACGTCTAAGCCCCACGAAGGGCGGGTGTAAATAGTGAATGACTTGACTACATCTCAGGTACATGCCTGTCTATAACGAGTATTAGAAGTATAAACTAGAATATCTGGGCATACGATTCTTTCGTGTGCATGACATTTGACAAAGGGTTAATCTTTTGTAGTAAGTCCAGTGATATATGTCAATATACTGCCCGCAAGAAAGGATCGGTGATTTGAACAGAGCATCACAACGGGCAGCTATAACTTGGAGGTGCATAAGGACTTTGTCTACCAAGGGTTCCAAGTAAACAGTTCGAATACCATTGGTATCTAGTCTCAAATGCAGAATAACTCTTGGGTAATAAGAAACTATTGGGTCGCCGTGGCGTAGTGAGTAAGTGCGTCGACTCCTACGTAGAGGGTGCCAGGTTCGAATCCCCAAACTACCAACTTTCCTAATTCTCGGCTTCCACCACTTTCGAGTCTCTGACAATGCTCAAAGAGTATTCCTGTCTAGAAAAAGCCCAGGTCCGCCTCGGTCTGTAGCGCCACCCATATTATTATTATTATAAGAATCTATTGAGTAGTTGAGTTCTCTCTCTCGAAGCAGCAGTTGACTTTATGTAAGACCTTGATCGTCCATGTCCTGCTGTACGGCACAGAGAAATGGACAATCACGAAAGCGGATGAAGAAGTCCTTGGTCACTTCGAGAGAAAAGTTCTGCGTGTGATCTTAGGTCATGGTTGCGTTGACGGTTCTTGGAGCAGATGAATTATAGAGCGTTATGCGCCTAGCAAGGCGCCTATAGATTCCATGCCTAATGAATGGGCCATGTACTGCATACGGACAAAAGAGAGACCAAAAAAGAGAACCTCCATACCTCACAGAGTGAAGAGTATCAAGCCCGAATCAGACGCATAGTATGACTCGAGCCTCTTAGGCTATTAGGATGACAGAGTTGAATTTCCGTACATACAAAGCAAATCCCACTGAAGAAAACCGGAACAAGTTTAAACGGGCCAGAAATGACTGCAACGCAACTATCAGACGTGTGAAATTCTCTTATGGGCAAAATTTGAGGCAAACAGTGCTACAATGGCCCAAGGGTAGCAAAAACTTGTGGGCATTTGCAAAAAGCCTAAAGAATTCCGCCTCGTCTTCAATTCCCACCCTCATTTACACGGACATTCCAGCTGTCAGTTCATTAGACAAAGCTAATCTGCTTGCCGCTCATTTTGCAGTATGTCTCCACCTGTACTTGAGAGGGTTAATATCACCATGGGACAAATCCAAGTCCTCACTCATACTGTCCCAAGAGTACTTAAAGATCTCGACGTGCACAAATCCGCCGGCCCGGATTGTATGCCCCCTATACTTCTGAAGAGGTGTTTTTCTACGCTAGCAAAATCACTGCGTAAGCTTTTTCATCTGTCCTACTCTTTAGGTCTCTTTCCGAGCAGATGGAAAACAGCATTTGTCCAGCCAGTCCCTAAAAGGGCGAATCTTCGTCACCCACCTCGTACCAGCCATAGCACTTACGTCCCTTCTTTCTAAGGTCAAGGGAACGCTGATAAATCGTCAGCTTATGAAATATCTTGAATCGCGGAAGCTTCTTATTGACCGACAATATTTTTCCCAGCGAGAGGTCCACTTGTGATCTGATAGCTTATCTTATTGAAAAGTGGAACCAGTCTTTGCACAATGCAGGCGAAAGCAAGATCGTTGCGCTTGATATTTCTAAAGCATTTGACAGAGTTTGGCATCAAGCTCTCTTGTCGAAAATTCGTGCCTATCGTATCGATGAATCTCTTCTTCTATGGATTAGAAATTACCTTTCGAACCGTTGTATTGGATGGGTTCAAGTCTGATGTCCACCCAAAAAATGCTGGCGTTCTCCTAGGCTCAGTTCTGTCTCCGACACTCTTTCTCATTTTTATAAATGATCTCTTGTCTGCTACCTCTAATCCAATCCATTCCTTCGCTGATGACAGCAACTTCAGTTTTTCATATTCGTTCCAAGACTCACGACCCCGCCCTTCGGCCGTAGAATTGGAACGGCAGCGTATGTTAAGCACATTGATTTCCGATCTTGACAGCAACTGGGGAAAAAACAATAGAGTGGAATTGAATTCTTCAAAAACTCAATGCTGTCTGCTGTCACTCAAGCAAACCCTTGAAAATCAGCCATTATCCATGAATGGCGCTTGTGTCGATGAAACCGGAAAACTTTCCATCCTTGGTATGTGTATCAAGACAACACTTAGTTGGAACGCTAACATATTTGAGGTCGCCAAAAATGCTGCGAAATGTTTAGGTTTCCTTAATATTTCACCCCCTCTGAATTGGCTTTAATTTATAAGGCGTATATCCGCCCCAAGCTTGAGTACAACGCTCATATCTGCTCTGGTGCACCCAAGACCGCCCTGCACCTACTTGATAGAATCCAAAAGGGAGCGATAAAACTAATAGGAGACATTAACATCGCAGAGTCATAAGACTCGCTCGAACATCGACGTACCGTCTCTTCTTTGTCCGTGTTTTATCGTTATTTCAACAGACGATGCTCAAGTGAGCTAGCCAACTGCATTCCTCCTCTCCATGAATTCACCCGCAATTTCCGTCTCGCCAGGAATGCCCATCAGTATACCCTTAAGCCTACTTTCGACGCACGGTTAAATTCAGAGACTCGTTCTTCAGCCGCACTGCAAGGATTGGAATGCTCTTCCCAACCTAATATTTCCCACAGACTTCAATTCGCAGGAATTTAAGACCAATGTGCACAGGTGCGTCCTCTCTCTTTCGCCTCCTACACCTTCGAGGTGCTGTGTCTTGACCCCGGACACATAAGGGAATTAGGGAATTAGCAAATCCGATCCTGTGGGACACAGCCCTAGAGGCCGCCCACGTTGAAGGTGGCAGTTAGCCACATATCATGCTAGTTAGTGAGGCTTGTTGGTTAAGTCCAAAAAATATGATGTCAAGTGCTATAGGGACACATTAAAAAGTGATGAAAAAGTGGTCTGGGCTCTAAGATTTTAACTTTTGACTCCTCGTTGTGAATTAAAAAAAAACCGAACTCTGATATGACTTGCTGAAGAATATGTTCACGAAGAAACCAACGAAAAGCTCCCTTTCTTAGGGAAAACATTCGAAAGGGGATCGTCACCACAAAAGTCTGTGGAATGGTTCTTGCATAGCTGATGTAATATTCTATAAACAATGCTATGAATCAGGTATTTGACCAGGAGATTTACTTTATTACGAAGGTGAAATTAATTTAGAAGCCATGAAGTAAGTGTTGTTAAGTGTAAGTGTTACATCTGAACCTGAACCTCAGCTGCAGGTCCATCCGTCAATGAAATTTTCACAGGAGAACTCTAAGTAGACAAATGAACTCCCCCTCAATCAACTTCAGCCGATGTCCTCCAACCCAACTGCTCTGGAAGCAGAACTGAATTAGCAGCAACAACTAAACAGACGTTCGCAGACGCATCCAAAGTTCCGCATCCCGTCAAATTAAGTCCCCCAATTCAAACGAGCACCGAAGGCCCGTCCCCTCCCACCGCGCCCTCTTAACGAAGCGCTTAACGCCTCATTCCCTCGGATGATCGCACTCGATATCCGTCGACAAGAGAATTTCGCCCTCTCAGCAAACAGCGAAGAACTTCCACGAGCAAGCGCCTGCCTGTCTCCGTGAATCCTTGAATTCAATATAAGCGCCATCCGAATCGCCTTGTCAGATATTCAAATTCCTCGCCAGTTGCTTTCTGCCAGAGATAAGATAATGCCACTGCAAAACAAAGGGAAGCGCAAAAAACGCAGACTTAACAATTACTTCCGTTTATTAAATGAATGCTAATGCCAGTGTCAGGAGGAACCTCCCCCGCTCGCCCAGGCGCAACTTGTCAGCTCTGAAGCAGCGAAGCTTACTTCATCCGCCTGCCATCGTGTCGTCTATCGTCTCTCTGCTGCTGGCGCAAGTTATCCATCATTTTCTGTGAACTGAATGCGTCCTGCTTTGTGCATCCGTGCACAGACTTTGTGTTTAAGTAGTTTTTCTCAAGGATTTCATTATTATTGCACTCCTCGTGAGTTCTTTGTAATTTTTCACCCCCTCCCCGCACACTCGTACTCTCATCTGCTGCGCGGGTGGCGGGAAGCAAACAAACAGATTATCCTTCGAATATATAAGTTTCCGGTTTGCATCATTCTCTGTATGGCTTTCTCGGATAACGTGGATTCACTGGCTTATCCTTAGCATATTCCTTTTCCACATTTTCTCGTTCCCTTGCGTTGCGTTGCAGAGCGACTTCAAATCAAAGGATGTGCCTTTGTGCGGAGACAAGCCGTGCACTGGGGTAGCGGGCGGTGGGGAATCGCTTGGAATTATGATCGTAGACAGGCGGGGGGTGGCTGAAGAATGCTCTTGTGGTCGAATGAGTTTTCAATTAAATTTTTCATAAGAAGCAGACGAAGGTTTCTCCTGCTCTGCTGATGTAATTCTTGTACGTCTTCAGTGCGATCTGATGGCTCGCGGTGGAGTATTAGTTCGGCGGGTGGTGGGGCTGGGCTGGGATTAAGTTAAAATGATTTCCAAAAATATTCGGATAAACTTGTTGAAGATGTTCACTGGAGCAGTTCATGAGGAAGCGAGAAGCTGCTTGGGCTCTGATGTGGGGACTAGGGGGCGAATACGTAACATTTTTTTTTTTGTGATTTGATGGGATTCGTTGTATGTTGGGATATTTCTTCGGAATTAGGTTAACCGATTTGGGAGACAACTGGCGAGAACGAGTGAACTCCTGAGAACGAAAGAACCGCTCGTCGGAGTCTGAGTGCAGCGAGTGGACGTAATGCAGTGAGGCTACACTTTGAGGTGGATTTGTGCCAAGTCACATGATGGGCATGATATGGCCCGTTGACAAGGACAGTATTAAGTCAACTCTTAACTGCGAAGCTTACTTAGGGATTTTCTCAGCATATAGGATGCAGGCAGGTATGTAGGAGCAATGTAAGTGACCTCTGAGGGGTCATCGTCCTTGATTGTAGTCCAGAGTTGGAGTCAGGGCACGTAAACACTACGCCACGTTCGCCACAAATCAAAAGGTGTTAGAAATTTAACCTCTTCAGTGAAAAAGTACACAAATGTGGACTCACGTTTAGTAGAAATATTTGTTCTTAATGTTGAAATTAACAATAAAGCTTGAAATGCTTACAGAAACTAAAAATTTACCACTTTTTAAGCACGTATCAAAACCGTAGTTCACATATGTGTTCATCTAAAATTAAATAAACTTTGCAAAAAACAAAAAATATTTTTTTAATCAAAATCAACTAATTAGCCCATGTTTAGCAATAAATAAAAAAAAACGTTATTATTTAGGTACAGCTTGTGGTCGGGATGGAAAAGTTTTATTCTTTCCTTGGCTTGCACTACTATTCGAAAAGGACTTCTAGCGGGGTGGACTGTACGTTTTTAGGGACTTGAACAGACTACTCAAACTCGACAACTGTGTGTGGAGACAGCTGCTGCAGTTAGCCCTTTAGACTCCAACTTTTTCTTCTTTGACTGAAATTTATTGTTTTACTTCTAATCATCTACTATGTAGTCTAGAAATGTCAAGGCACGATTTCAAGTCGCCCCGACTATCGGCTTGGACGTTATAAACAGTTTCCTGTGAGCAAAGTTGAGCTACTCACCTGATATTGATTTCATATTCAACAAATTGACTTCTTGCAATAATTAACGAATGGATTTAGACATTTATATTTTGTTCCATAGTTGTGAACTTCTTCTTCCTCTTCTGGTGGCACTACAGTCCGAGGTGGACCTGGGCCTATGCACGCTGTCATATGCTGCCTTGAAATTGACGAATAGGTCGTGGGTGTCGATCTGTATTTCTTGGGTTTTTTCCAGGACTGCCGTAATGTGAAGATTTGGTCGATGGTGGACTTCCCCGACCTGAAACCGCACTGATAAGGACCTATCAGGTTGTTGACGAATAGTTTCAGGTGGTCACACAAAACGGCAGACAGTATATTATAGGCGATGTTCAGAAGACTTATTCCTCGCAGTTGAAGGGGTCTCCTTTCTTGTGGATCGGGCAAACGATACTGAGGTTCCACTCGTCGGGCATGCTTTCCTCCGAACATATCTTACAGATGAGTTGGTGCATGTACCGTACCAGCTGATCTCCAGCTGCCTTAAACAGTTCCGCAGACAGTCCATCTGCACCAGCAGCTTTATTTGACTTTAGTCTCGATATCGCTATCTTGACTTCGTCTAGGTAGGGGGGGCCGGAATTCTCGTCGATCATCGTGGAACATTCTGCCTCACAGCGGTATTAGAGTCTTCCTCGCCGTTTAACTCTACAGAAATGATCCTTCCAGATTCTTAGTGTCGACTGCGAATCTACTACGAGTTGTCCCTCTGCGTCACAACAGGCTTCTGTCCGAATTTTGCACCCATTGGATAGTTGTTTTACCCGTTGGTAGAACTTTCGGACGTCACTTCTGCCGTAACACTTCTCCATTTCCTCGGTCGCTTCTCATGCTCTTTCTTTTTCTTTTTGAGAAGCCGGTGCTCTTCTCTTCTTTTAAGTTCGTAGAACTCACGAACCGCTCTCGTCCTTCTGTCCAGCGTCGCCTTGTATGAGTGTACCTGCCTGCACTCGTTGTCAAACCAGGGGTTTTTTGGGGGTTGCGTTTTAAAACCCAGCGCATCAGATGCAGGTTCTCTGATGGCGTTTTGGCAACGGTTCCATTGTTGGTCGATTGTTTCGCCTGGCATGGTTGGACTCTCTAAGACCTTTAAGGAGACTCGATTGGCAGAGTTGTTAGCAGTCAATTGCGATTGTAGCTTTCCGACGTCAAACTGTTTTGGTCTTGCTCTACTCCGTTGTCCTATCGATATCCGTGTTCTTACCTTGGCTACAACAAGTAAATGATCCGAGTCGATGTCGGCTCCTCGGAAGGTTCGGACATCGAGCATACTGGAGGAGTGTCTGACGTCGATCGTGATGTGATCAATCTGGTTGTTAAGAATCGCAGAGAATCGCAGTCATGAACGGACATGATCATCATAATCATGTCTGTTCATGAAAAATAACCATCATCAACCCGAGCGGCGACAGCCAGACGACGTGCACAGCAGCCAGCGCGAGCAATTCCCGGAAGGATAACGGTGGTTGTGACCGAAAATAAGGGACGATGAAGGACAGATCAGAGCACGCGCGCAAGCCACACCCCTTTTCATAGTGCGCTGGGTAGCGGTGGTTGCGACCGAGATGTCGCGACAATGAGCGTTCGAGTCAGAAGCGCTGGTACAATGGAGAAATATATTCTTTTTGTGAACACAACATTACAGTCCACGGTCCAGAGCGGACGTCTTCCCTTTTGTGCAAAATAAAAATTAATATTCAATTCCCCTGTATTTGGGCTTTTTAATTATTCCTCTGAGCTATCGAACACTGGTTGACGGTTGATTGATCAGGAGGCCGCCAGGTCCCTTTGTGGATGTTGAGGTGAGGTAACCGCGTACTGGGTACAAAGAGGCTTCGGCCCGTTACGAAGTCCAAGAGCCTAAGTCTATTCTCGGACGTGTTGTCTTGCAGACTGTGTTTTCCGATGACTCTAGCAAAGATCTCTTCCTTGCCTAGCTATTAGTTGAAATCTGTGAACTTATTATGATTAAAAACGTCTTCCTGAAATCAAAAGCCAGAAAGTCAATTTTTTTTTGCCAAAACTGTTGACGTCTTTTGAAAATAACTTTGTCAAATGATTCTCAAAAAAACACTCCATACAGTCATACATGACAACCATTACGCTTTCGGTTCATTGAAAGGAGTCGACAGGCTCGCAGATGGTAAGCCTATAAACATGCGAAATTTCTGTCAGGGAACTTGGGGTCGAATGGGTTAAGATGGCCTGTTATTCAATGGTTAGAAATTCTTTGTACCAATCATCACCATCATCTTCTTATGACCCACATGATTCAACTAAGGGAGCCGCGGGGGCGAAGCATGCGCGAGAGATCTCCATGCCATTCGATCCTTCGTCATCGACTAGTCAGGAGTTGTGCCCCAGCGTGACCTGGCTTGGTTCAACCTCCTCGTCCTGTGTCTGCCAAAGTATCTACTTGATGGACTCTAATTCGACGCCCACCTCGGAAGGGAGGGTGGGGACATTCGTACCATTTGACCAAACCAGCGAAACATAGTCTTTCCAAGCTCAACATAAAGCTGCTCTCGTACTGCCGTGTTTCTGACCCGAATTAGTCTTTCGATCATTGCCCAATTTTCATGACTATTGGATAGAGTTGGAACTAGCTTAGCTTTGACACCAAGCTCAAGCTTTCTGATTGCAGATCTTCCAAGTTGTTTCAAAATTGCTCCAGACATGCTAATCCTAGAGGAAAGCTCAAAATGATCGTCCCATCGCTCGTTAAAAAAACCCAGAGATAGTGAAGTTTTTCCAGGTTTCCGCATTGCATAGGTGTGTTCGAAATTACCATTTGGCGCTCGCTGAAGTTCCTTCCGTCTGAGAGGATGTAAACAGAACAAAGTCATCTAAAAAAAATAAAATGACTCACTCTCAAATTTCCCAAAGCGAAACATTTCATATTATTTCAATATGTAAAACAGATTCTGAAAGCGAATAGCAGGACTACTATAAGAGAGCCGTACTCATGAATACTTCAAACGAAATCAATCAATCCAATCGACAATCCTCCACAGTACAGTGCTGCCCTT
Organism: Eristalis intricaria; assembly: GCA_964034865.1. NCBI lineage: Eukaryota > Metazoa > Arthropoda > Insecta > Diptera > Syrphidae > Eristalis > Eristalis intricaria. Next base: position 30,997,887 of record OZ035876.1, on the reverse strand, counting down.
AAGTCCTTTATTCATTGAAAGCTGGGAAAGATCTTTTTGGACTGAGACGAATTTCTTTCATTTCGCAACATCCCTCCGTTGCTCGTACAAAAGAACAACAAAAAGGGACAGTGAACACAAATAATGAATAATTAAATTATTTAAATTTAACCCGTTTAAAAAAATATAATAAAAACATACATTCATTTTAATTTAGTACCCTTATCTCGAACGCAGCTGCTACTTACATTTTATAGAGACTAATGTCTTTAGAAAATAAAATCAATATTTAAATTGACCTAAATTATTCTGCCTGTGTCCTGGAGAGACATAAAATGTATTGGAAATATGTGTAGACCCTACCGGTGCTATAAGTTTGAAAGGATCTGACTGCCTACTTATCCAGGCAGGGCATGCTGAACACGAGTTCCATGGGAGTCTACCAAATGAAAAGATGCGACTAGATTGGAGGTCTTATTGAATCTTAATTTATTTCATAAAAATCAAACCTTATTTAATAAATTTTCCATCAGCATTCCCAATGCATATCCATAAAGAATGGGTCGTATGCCATCATATATCGGTTGGTCAATGGAAGCTCGAAGGTTCTGTTCCTATTCCCGCATATACAGTGCATATATGCGCAGTGTCATATTGCATACAGAGCAATGGGCAGAGGATCTTATGAATTCCGCTTGAAAAACCGACCTAGTGAGGTGTTCAATATGATGGCATATCAATCAGACTGGGATTGTAAAGATATGAGCCAGAATATGATTTCATTCTCTGCTTGCAGATCAGTAAATCAAGCTCAGCAACCAAGTGTAAAAGCGCAGTCACAGTGGCAAGGCTATGAACAGACTGCAGCGAAAGACTCTCTGCAGGGCTTGATAGGCATCTGATAAGTGAAAATTCACGGTGGCGTATACGCAACAAAATTCATGCACTTACAACTGTCAAACCACAAAGTTGCAGCACGACCGAAACATGAGTTGTACCTGTAAAGTTGGACTTAGATGGAATCTCTAAACGTCTCTACCCAAAGCGTCCACAATCTTTCTTCGCCCTAAATGAAGCAAACGTTGTATCAACAATAGGAATCTTTTTCTTTGGTGGGGCTATAGTCCGGGGTGAAACTGGGCTTCTATCAACAAGCCTCTCCAGCTTGCACGATACTTAACCAGCTGTCTCGAATTGCTCACGCCAAGTTGATTGAGGTCCTTGATCACCTGGGTACGCCATCGTTTAGAACAATCAGTGTCCGTTCTCGGACGTGATGTTCGATTCTAGCAAAGATGTATTCCTTGCCCAAGTATGCCTTGGTATCTCGTAGAACGATCTTGGTGTCGTAGCTGAGGCATGTCCTTTCTAGGAGATCATAAAAGTCATCTTTGCTATCGTCATCTTTATGGTGGGCGCAGATCAGGCTGATGTTGCCGAATGTATGCTCGATGCGAATTATTATGAAGCGCTTGCGTATGTAGTTAAACCCTAAGACTTCTTGCCTAAGTCTATCTTGCTTCGCTCTTTGAAACAAATGTCACAGTTGTTAATCCTCTTTTTGCCCGGCCCATCCCAGCGCACCTCCTGACTGGCGGTTATATCTTCCTTATACGCTTCTAGGGCATCCGCAAGTTCATCGGCTACACGTGGTCTGTTGAGGGACCCCGCACGTGCGCCGAAAAGAGCCGAAAAGTAGGATCATCAGTATCCGAGGTTTGTCGTCGGTTCCGAATTACAACTTTCTTACACGGTGGGAAAGTTACGCCCACGCGCAACCCCGCAAATCTGGAGGATTGGGTCCTATCAATGGACAAAGGGGCTTCTGCATACATTGGTTCACCTCTAAGCGGTTGCTGTAAAGGCTATCCAGAGAGCGCCGCGAGGAGGGTGTTTGTCAACTTGACCTGTGCACTTACAGCGATCGTTGCTGGCATCTCGACAATTTGAGGGCAATCTACAACTTCGCCCTGGATGCACAGGCACGTGCCCTCTACTGTCTGTCTGCGTACAGATCAGGAAAACAAGCAATCAAGTGTATAAGCAGACACGGTTACAAGGTTATGGTGGCGTATACGTAACAAAATGCATGCACTAACATCTGTTAAACGACAAAGTTGCTGCATGACCCACAGATTAGTTTTAGTTGTAGGCATTGTGAAACCTAGATGGAATCTCTACACGCTTCCACCCACAGAGTCTAAAATTTTTCAAGCCTAACTGGTCGCCCTAAATGAAGCACATATTGCATCAACAGTAGAAAACTACTTAATATTTGCAGGTAGCCAGGCGGTATTTGGACATTTCCGAACAATTCCAGGGCTGGGAATACTAAAAGGCACGTAACGTGCTGGCAGAGCAAATCAGGAGGGGGCCCTTGTCTGTGTACACAGGGCAAAGTTGTTGATCGCTCCCAACCTGGCGGGCTGATAGCAATGATCCTTGTCGAATGACATACATCCTCCTCGGCGGCACAAAGATAGCTTCCACAATACCCGCTGTGAGCTGAACTATTGGAACACTCTTGTTTTGCCAAGCTGGTGGGTATGCAAACAGCGCAGTTGATTGAGAAAAGTTCAATCGAAGATGTGGTCCCGTTAGGAATGGAGGAGATGACCCAACGACGAACTGTAGAAGGTTTACCAGATGTGCATGAAGTCTGGATGAAAAATCGACTACACTGCCTCGGATACATGGTGAGCATGAAGGGCAAAATGGCAAAAAGCGCTTTGAAGTATCGAGCCTCCTGGATCGAGAATGAGAGAATCGCCGAATCGCCTGTGTAGAAGGCTTGGTCTTGATGACTGTGAGAAGCCTACCATCGGTAGACAGCTATAGGCCCAGGTTCAGATGCTCCTTAGGTCACAGGATTGACAAGTACGTGAGTAAGGACTGGGCACAATGGACCCAACGCATTGGTCTAAGTGACCCGCGGCCAATATGCCGCCAGGGCATCCAAATAACCTACCTACCTACCTACCAACGCAAAAGTCGCATCCAAAGATCTAAAAAAAAATCGAACGGATGGACTTCTGTTTACCCTGTCTATCGCCATTTGCAAATCCAATTAAATCGGCACGCATCCGACAGACGAACATCTCACGACATGTGCAGCCGCACGGCTGGCAGCAGCTGCAGTACCCCACCCCACTCCGCACATCTTGACGCACACACGCGGTGTAAGTATTTATTTATCGTCCGGATCGCAGCGTTCGCACCAAGTGATCGACGATGCGAATGAAGACAAATTGGGGATCAATTTGAATTGCAGCCGATTGCGCGAAATTGGCGCTGACACGGCCAGAGTGCCCCAAGTCATCGGCACCACCCGCACTGCACCGTTCCCGGTTGGGAGTGATTTATGAGCTAATTTCGGAAAATCACCGAACGAATCATCCGGTGGTTGTGCAGGCTGTGTGACTGCCAGCAGATTGCTTTCCATTAAGTGAATTATCTCGGATTCGGACGCACGCCTCCCACTGGGGAATGCTCGGCCTGATCATAATCAAATTTACTCAGTTTAACTCCCAATAGAGGGCATTTATCTGCCGGAGCTAACGTGCCTCCTTCCCGTCATAATCGGGTCATTAATATTCAAGTTGCCCTCAGGCCTCATTCAACGTGTGTACGTGACCAACAACAAATTAACCCTGCTCCCAGACTCCGCTCCTCGACCATGTGTGGCCAGCAATTGAATGAAAATTCTCAAGATGTGTGCCAGTTAGACACTCGCGTCGCAGCCTCACTTGTGTGCCAGGCCAGGCGGCGAAATCTGTTTCCAAGAAAAATGCCACACTGGTTGCGTCCTCCGCCCATGACGTGTCGGAAGAGGACACTAAATGAAATTTTTAGTGCCCGTCACGTTGGCTTAATCGTTTCCCAAAGCAAATCGAAGCACGGGCGGAGTGTCCCGACCCCGTGGTCGCTTATTGGCGCAAGGACATGCAACGAATGCCTTCATCGTGACCATTTTGCAGTTTGTTTGTTTGTTTGGTCCCATCGGACGGGTGGTGGTCGCCAGTTGCTGGTCCGTGCTGAGCTGCTGGTCGTGACGATTGTCGAGAAGCTCAATCGCCGGTGGGTAGGGGTGGCATGTGACTATAACGACGGTATGCTTACCACGTCCTTGGGGGACCTTTTGCCTTTCTGCACACACCCGACATATGGCTTCCAATCGGACGTCGCCGGGTGGAGGACGAACGCAGTCAGTCGTGCGGACAACTCGAGTGTTTGGTTAGCAGAGTTTTACGATGTGCTATCTCATGGTGTCCTTCAGGATGGCGAACTCTCGTGCAGTGTGCTGATTGTTGAATAAAAGTGTATCCTCTTGAGTGGACACATTAAATTTGAGACTGAATGCAGATTAAGTTGTGGATGGTTTGTAAAGTCACGTGATAGCCAAAGTTGAATGGCCCTTTCTTGTAAAGCTTCAAACGGTGGTGAAGGGCGTACATTTTGAGCGAGCCACTCGCCGGGTCACTCATCGTTTATGCTTACGAGGAGAAGTCCTTACTTCTTCGCCGACTGTCATGATTGATCTTTGTGGAGACTAGGGCTGTAAAAGTAACGACAAATTGACTATCCATACGTCTCCGTTACTTTGAATAGTCGTTGCTTTAATATCCTTACAAGTTACTTTCGTTTCATTCCTCAAAATGTTAAAGTTGAGACCTCTTTTAGGACCACAAATAAGAACCTTGGTTTCAAAGGAATAAATTATTTAGATAGGCATGAAGGATATCAAACTTTTTTGTTAATGACATGGAATAAACACTCATAATGGCAGTATGGCAACATGTATACAACACAAAATTCGCACAAAAATTAAAAAATAACTATTAATAAAATAATAGCTTTTGTTTGTAGAACCTACCCCTTTATACACCACAATGGAATTGCTCTACTAAATTAATACAAAGGACCACAAAATATTCGCATTTTCAAGATTAGCGTATACCAAGCAAATGTATGGAATCGTTACCATACCGCATCAATGTCTATCGATACGTAAAAATAAATCTTACTTACCTAACCGAAGTTACTAGATACGATCGTATTGCAAACAAAAACAGTTCTAAATACGCTAACATACACACAGCACGGAACGTGTATACCATCAAACCATATCGATTCGTGATGTGCCACACCGCACAACCGATCAAAAACAGTGTAGAGACAGTGTGTACTAGAACAGAAGAGAAAAAAGGTGAACGCACCGATGTCAGTTGTCGATAGTACATGTAAGCAAAAAATGTATCGAAACCTTAATAGTAACGATACACACTGAGGAGTAACGTTTCGTTAAATGGTACTTTATTGGAAGTAACTACATCTTGCCAAAGTTCTAGGGGACACAATCGCTTCTCTGAAAAGTTGCCGGAGCTAGAAGCCCAGAAAATGAGGGTCGGACAAGAGTCAAGAGTTTGCGGATTGTGGAGTTTTACATAGCACCATAGGATGAAATTCTATGCCGCAACATGATCTTGGCGGCCATCGTCCGTGCACATACTCAAGATGCGAAATAGCTCGTTCCGGAATGTTTATGCTAACATAAAGTCAGAGCGAGTCGTGTTGCGTGAGCTGTGGGATCGATCGTCTTGCTGAAGCCGATGCGAACTCCATCAGACAATGGCTGCTAGTGGATGAAATACTCTCTCGACATATAGGCTATGCTACAATTTAGCTTCTTAACGTATCCACCGAGTGACTAGTTAGCCTCATCGCTGAAAAAAGTTGTGTGTGAGCGAAGTGGTCATCCAAAAGCTGACGTTGAAGCACCCTATCTAATTTCATGAACTTTACAAGAGTGTAAGGTGTTCAATCCAAGATGGATAAGACACGATAAACCACTCAAGTGCTGTCCTCCACATGAAATTAGAAGAGTTGGATCTTCACCGATTAAAGCTCTGGAACATAGATAGACACTCCTATTTTGTTTACACGTTTGCGCGTATTGATCGTACCTACGTCCTAAGTCATTATTTTTGTTTCACAGAAGTAACACATTCGATGTATGTAGGTTATCACACCAAGTGCCTCACTACTTCAACAACATCAGCCCGTGAGGGTCAGTTTGACGCTCTTTCGCTACTCGAACACAAGTCTGTGATATGCATCCTTTCGTACGAGGCTACATCTACATCTATGTATTGCTCACAAACGTTGCGCTTGTGACTTCTCTCCATTTTCCTTCGTCGCAGACCAAACCTAATACAAGGGTTGTCCCATAAGTACTTACAGCTTTAGCACTACCTCCAAGGACTTCTTTATCTGCTCTTAGATTGGCCATAGGCTTCCGCGCCATAGAGCAGGACAGGGATGATCAAGGTGTTATATTGTTCGGAGCCCTCACAAAAAAACATTTACATCCCTTCAACGGTACCATGCCGGCCGGGACCTATAACGGCACCATGCCACCAGCCGACGAGGAGCCAGACGAGAGCCATCTAGTATTGTGCACAACAACCACAGCGGAGCAATCCTCGATAAGGATAGCCATGGTTGCGAACGAGAGTACAAATCGTCTGATATCATCAGAGCAGGGCACATACGCAGATCACACCCTATTTCACAGTGCGTTGGATAGCGGTAGCTGCGGCCGAGATGTCGTGTCGATGAGCATCGCAGACATCAGAGCTGATACGATGGCGAGAAGGATTTTCTTACTTCACTTCGTTACAGTCCACCAATGCGAGCAGTGCTGATGTGCAAAAATACGTTTAATAAAATTAAGATTTATTTGTTTGTGCAACTTTAACCTTTAGTTTTAATTCTTCCTCTTTTTTGAGCTATCGAACATATGAATATAATGAAAGCCAACATTGTATATAAACACACCAAAGAAACACCGATTGCGAATCCCGCAGGAACGAAAATAAGATTTACAATATGTGCCTTCCTGGCCTGGCAGAATGGATGAAGTTGTACAGGCAAATCCACACTTTGCAAAGTCCTGCAACTACAAAACTGACTGTAGTTTTACTGGAGCCGCTGCTGGTGTCAAAACCAAAAAAAAACCAATGTTAGCATAAATTTGTAAATAATCACGTACAAAAGGGTAAAATAAATGAATATTAAGTCGAGAAAGCGCAACGAGCTCATAAACTTTGTTTGTTCTGGGATAGCAAGCCATTACCAATGGTTAGGTAGTAATATTTCAGATCAATCACAAGAGGTTAGGCCGCTCAAGAGTTTTCTAAAAAATGTATTTTTTTAAATTGTTTTTTTGTTATTTCATTTTTATTTATTCTTTTTTCTTTAAACTCTTACGTGCTAGACAAAAATGAATAAAACGAACTTAACCAACATATTGGATCTAACTTACTGGCCCTTTGGAGGCACTCTAAGCTAAACTTAAAATCTTAACTATGTCTTTCGTTAATTTATCTACTAATATGTAAGTAATCTTTACATATATGCATTCCATTGTATTTTTGTCATACTTATATATAGATGTATGTGTGTAGTGTGTATGTATGTCATTTTTTTTTAATAGTACCTTAAAACCTAGGAAACGATGAAAGTCGGTCATGGGACCTAATATTTCTGCCGACTAGCCAGAAGTCTAGGTCGAAAGGGTTCGACAAGGCAGCTCTTTCTTTTAACCACCAGTATGTCTGGTGTTGCTTATTCACATCTTCAACATCATAAACGGATACCGTGAAGCTCCTCAGTGCTCAGTGCTACGTCTCAACTGTAGTTGAGTCGCGTATCCGCGCCTGAGCAATGTGGAAGATTAACGGAACTGCTAATTTATCGTGGTCTAAATAAAACGAATTCTTCCGGGGGGATGAAGCCGTTATGGGGCACCTTTTCATGGTACCTGTAATTGGTAAGCCCCTGGATTGGTAATCACCTTGATAAGGAAATTGTCCAGTCTTATCAAGTTCGCCCTGTTATATAGGACTTCATTACGATAGAATTTTTTGTACTGGGACTGTGGTGTTCTATAAAGGCGTAGGCAGGCCCTAAGGCAAGCCCTTTCAGACATCCAAATCTTCTTCATTAAGCTGGCTCTCACGTTGAACCACAAGGGACAGCCATAGGTAAACAGCGACTGAATAAAGGCCATGTAGCAGAAATTGTCCCTAAAAGATTATGGTCACCAAAAATCTCTGAGCACTTCATTTTCGAATTTTAGTAGAAGGCCGCCTGGTCTTTTGCGAGCGCTCGTAATCGTCTATTTGTGTCTAGACATGTATAGCCTTATTGAACGTCTCTGCAAGTGTGTAAGGTACAAGTATTTGAGAACGACGTTAGTCAACAAACGCTTCTTGTAGTACTCTTCTTCTTCTTATTTTTCTGGTGGCGCTACAGTCCGGGGTCCACCTGGGCCTCAACCAGTAAGCCTCTTCAGCGGGCTTTAAGCAGCTGTTCCACTCAACGCAATTGATGACGATCGACTAGAATTCCGTCCCCCCGACCTAGACGAAGTCAAGATAGCGATATCGAGACTGAAGTCGAACAAAGCTGCTGGTGCAGACGGACTGTCTGCGGAACTGTTTATCTGTAACTGTTCTGTCATGTGAATACACGCCAACACTAGAAGCACGATCTTCCAGAAGTTCGTACAACTGCTAGCATACGCGGATGACATTGACGTGATTGGCAGAACACAGCGAGCCGTCAATGAAGCGTTTGCTGGTGTTGAAGCGGAGGCGGCCAAAATGGGTTTAGCAGTGAACGGGGGCAAAACGAAATGTTGTCATCGAGAAAGGACGCACAACATCGACGACTTATCCAAAACGAGGTAGTGAAGGACTTCGTCTACCTCGGCTCGCAAGTGAACAATACGAATAACACCAGTACCGAGATTAAACGCAGAATTGTCCCTTTATTGCTCTATGGTGCGAAAGCATTGACAATCTCAAAAGCGGATGAAGAAGCATTTGGTCTTTATGAGAGAAAAGTTCTGCGTTCAATCTTTGGTCCTGTTGATGTTTATTGGAGAAGAAGATTCAACCACGGACTGTACGGTCTGGACAGCGGCATGAGGCTAGTCAGGCGTCTACGAATCCAACGCCTAAGATCGCTGGGCCATGTAGAGCGTATAGACAACTCAGCTCCGGCCAGAAGAGTCTTCGACTCCGAACGAATAGAGGACGCCCACGGAACCGATGGCGCACCCAGTTGGAGAAGAACTTCAATCGACTTGTAGTACTCAAACCTTCAAAAAAGCGTGTATCTCAAAACTGCATTTTTGAGATTCCCGGATTTTAATTTCCACTTTGAAGTGCACCATTTGAGAAAAAAATCAAAAGTCAAAATTTGTTTTAACGACATTCGGATGAGGTCCATTATAATCCACTTAAACCGCCTTACCGCTTAAGTTACAAAGTTTTTCGCATATGAATGTTCCGGGGTTTGTTTATTGACAAGCTGTTATTTTTTTTTTTATTATTTTCCACTTTCCTCAACTTGGTCCAAATGTGTCTACCTGACGAGCGGTTTTTGAAGCTTAATTTAATTCAGTCCGCATAAGGTTGGGTTTGAAAATGAGTTAGAAACCAAAAATATCGATTTACGCTAGAAGAGAAAAAAGGTATCATTTGATATTGGAAGCTGGAGAGGAAAATAAGATAAGAATAATAATATAATAATATGGGTGGCGCGGCAGTCCGAGGTGGACCAGGGCCTAGCTTCTCAGCAACCACTTGTGTTGTGCGTGCTGTCGTTCTTTCACGAGTGGAAGGGACCTACAGTTTAATTCCGACTCCGAACGGCTAAGTTGAGAAGGAATACTCTTTGAGCATTGTCAGTGACTCGAAAGAGGTGGAGCCGAGAAATATGAAAGGTGGTAAATTCGGGTATCGAACCTGGCACCCTCTGCGTAGGAGTCGACGCACTAACCCACTACGCCACGGCGACCCACAGGAGGAAAATAAAGAACCTTTGCCAAAAAGAGAATTCCGTTTGACAAAATCACAAAAAAAAAAAAAACATAAATTGAGTAAGTAAAACTTAACGTAAAAAATAAAGAGTTCATTGAAAAGGCACAAAAAAGTTCGGATATCGGTTACAGCAACATGGCGCTTATAACGACTTCTTCAGTCCCATCTAGTTCGTTATAACCGATTTTGATTGTATATTGAATAAAACATGCGTACTTCTATAGCAGCTGTTATATAAAATCAAAAAAATATATTATAATTCAAGAATTCCAGGAGTGAGTCCTAAAAAACGATGAGGTCATCTGAATAACGCTGAACAGCCGCAATTTTGAAATAAATCTTCAAAAAATGTTTGTATACTGTCAGAGAATAATTCCCTCTTGACGGATTTGTTTTCTCAAAATCTTTTCATTTCAAAGGACTGCTTGGAATTGTCACCTAATAATCGCTCACCCGACTTATGAAATCCAGTATAACTGAATGGGATACTGTCGCCTAGGCATGGCTGTCTAAAACTCATTATCAGACTGCCTTAAACTTCAATAGCAGTCCAAATTTAACCAAGGCCCTGTACATTTTTAGGGCTTTAACTTGGAAATCTCTGTCAAGTGCCAACAAATCCTAGCAAGATGTGAATTATTAATTTAAATAGCTGCAGGGACTATGGCTCCTTTTCCACTGCTGGTTGGCAGGCACTGAGCTGATGTTGTTGGTAGACACGACTTGTGTGCATTGGGAAAAGACGCACAAGTCGTGTCTACCATATTCTTCAACTCAGATCCGCGTCCATGTGCTCGATTAAAAAATCGACTGAAAAAACCCCAGCAGTACTACTATCGAATAATGGGTCACCGCATGCCACAAATGTTCCCGCACTTTAATGGACGACTGCCACGTGGCGCTCCTTAAAAACGTCGTCAAACCGAACGAATTGCTTCCCAATTTCAAAACAATTTCCGATAAATCCCTTTCAACGTTGTTGCTCGATTCATTTCGTCTCGCAGACCACGCGTATCCATCAAATTTTATTTGATCACCACAGAATGAGTCGCCCACCCACTGGACCCCGTCCTCAGACCACCTCCACGAGGACTGTACCGCAAGAGCAAACACCAAGCCCGTTGGCCATATACCAGTTGTTACGCTGGAACCCATTCTCCCACACCGGCACACACGCCGCATCACAAAGCGATTCAGAAAAAAAATCACCTCTCTTCGAGTTAATAAAACAATCGCATCCCCCGGAGGGCTTCGCGTCGTCAGAGTAAGGGACGGGCCGGCAAAAAACTCGGCAGGATTTTGGTCTGACAAAATTACATGACAACGCTGGAACCAGCAGGCACACACTCGTGCATAGATGACAGACCTGTTCACCGCAGGCCCAACCACCCACCGCCAGTCAGTGTGGTGGCGCTGAACACTCCGCCAGCTGGTGACAAGGTAAACATTGGGTCTTTTCGGGAGAAGAACTAGGTTTCCGGGTCTTCCGAAGCGCCGAACCGCATCCCCAGCACCAGCGTCGACCCCGTCCGTCCTCCGTCGGGACGAGTGAATTATTGAGCGGAGTTCAAATGGCCACGCACACACATCGATGGTCGCATTCTCGGGGCCAATCATGCGTGGATCCTTAATTAAGGATAAACAGGATTTCGTCTCCGCCCCCGTGCGTCAGGTGATGGTTAATGCATTTGCGGGACTCATTGATTATTCAGCGGCAGCAGGCACGGAATATGATTTCATGACTTTTTGATGGAAACCCTCCTGCCGGGACCAGTGGCATGCGTTATTATGCTTCACGGCCTCGTGAACAACTGTCAAAGATGACAAATGCGGCGTGTCGGGACGTGGCTCCCAACCGGGGGCCTGATTGGGTATTGATGACACTTTGACGTTGGCCTTCCGGCGCGTCTTTTGCGGGAAGTGTTGCGCTGTTGGTGGGGGCTTTAAGCCGATTTTTCGCTAAGCCGCACTTTGATAGGCAGGAGGTCGGTGGAGTTGTGGAGGTTCGTGTGGAAATCATGCGTGGAGCTGTTCCAAATCTGGACTTGAGCGACCGACCAGATGGACAGAAGCGTCCATACAGAGTGTGGATTGGGGGGAAAACTACAGAGTGCCTTGCCTCCCAAGACTCCTCGCAGCTAAATCCTCCGAACAGTCACATCCTCCAGCTTTCTCTGCTGCTGCCACTAAACACTGTCCAACGAAATTAATTCCCTTAACTGCTGGTCCTGCTCGCAGTCCCTCGCTCTTCCGACCAATTTGAATTCCATGTCCAACGCTAATCCAAGCGTCCAAATCCAAATCGAAAATCCCCATCGCCACCATTCACTGCAAACATCTGTCGTCTGCGGTTGCAATCCATCGGCTTGCACTTCTTCGGCAAATTTCAAATATTTTCCATTGGATACATTTTCCAACTGCGGTTGCGATGCAATTTCGGGTCGCCACGATTGTATTGGCAGATGCTGCCGCCACCGCAGCACCACCACCATCGCCGCCCGAAACAGTCGGACCACGGCACCGGCGGCGGCGAGTGTTGGAAAACTTTGTTTATGCGGAAAATTACTTGTTTCTCCGCAACAAGCGTGCAACTCGTGCTGCATAGAGTTGTGTCAATGTTGTCGACCGCCCCTTGCCACATCACTGACAGGACGCGACGCACTGTGTGCGCGCTCCAAGGGCGAACATGGACAGTTTGACAGTTTTCGAAGCGTTTGCTGAGCATAAATTAGATGGCAGACCGTTGTGCTCGTACTCGTATTTTTTTTATTTAAGCGTCGCATTCTGCTGGAGTGGAATAGAAAACCGCTGCCACATCGCTGGGAACGGTGACAGTTGGTGCGGGTGCGGGTGCGGGCTTTGCGGGTGAAGCTTGTCATCCGACCTCGGGCATGCTGCATTGTGCATGTTTTTTTTTTCTTCTCTGACGCATGAGTTAATATGCGAAAACTGCATTGGCTGCGGGGGAAATTAAATTTACTCACTGCTTCAGTGGTCACGGGTTGGGGCATTGTGTGGGAAGTCCTTGTAAGGACACAGAGTTGTGAAAATGTGGGCAGAATAATTTTCGAAAATCAACCGGAGCCATCAAGGCTATAATTTGAAGGGGGTCTGTTGAAAGATTGGTGGGGAAATGCTTTTTTTACGTTTTTTTGATGCATTCAGCTTGTTGATTAAATTGAGGGCCATTGGATAAGATCCTTCCTAGGTGTATTCTATTCCAATACTTGTGGATTGCGTTAGCTGGTCTCAAGGTGATTTTTTGATCGGCCTCGAAGATCCTGTAAGCCGATTTGACTATCTGGCAGTGGCGTCTTGAGCTGATCGGTGTCAGTTTAATGTTTCTGCCGATACTGAGTGCAACACTACTCAGTAAAACAACGCTGACAAGCATTAAACGATCCTCGATTAAATAGCAGACGTTACTGAATAATTTGAGGACTGGGGGTGTGGTCTATTTCTCTTTGGAAAGATGTGATGATAAAGAGAAGATGATTAACTGTGTAGTGAAAAGGATAGGCGACAAGACGCGCTGCAGTGAAATAACGCCGGCTTTTTCAGGATTTTTGTTCCAGAATACTACTTACTTGGCTTTTTAGGTATGTATTGGCTTATTTTCGCGTAAGCTTACCGGCATTCGAAAGAAGAAAGCTTTTTTTTTATACAGAAAGTTTAAATATGTTTTGAAATTTTAAAGAACTAAGCTTTATAATCGATTCGATGTGTGGTTGGCAACACTAGTTGCTTGCGTTTAGTTGTTCTTCTATTAAAAGTACTCCCAGTCACCCTTCGTATCGCTTGAAGGACGAAAGATGGAATTCTCTAGGATTTTTCCTTCCCAGGGAAGAGCGGGGCTAGAAGTAACAGGGGTAAGAAGTAGCAGGTAAGAAAAAAAAACAGTCTTCCTCTCAGAATTAAGAAACACGTAAAAGGGACAAAATGTATATCTACGTCAATTGCTCATTGATCGTCGGCAGGCAAGATCTGCAACGGTTACCAAAAGAGGATAAGTTTGTAACGTTTTTTTTCATTTATTTTTTATTTTTTAGTCTCTCTCTACACGAAAGAGATACGGTGTTGTTCTTATCAAACTGTTGTGCTTAGGTAGGTTGGTGATTTTTGAAAATTTATTTTTTTGTGTATACAATTTTATGCCAGGGGCAAGTCGTAACATTTTCTCAGGGTAGTTTGGAACGTGTAACAACCTACACCATTGTTTTTTTAACCGATTGCTATGAACATTGACAGGGATCACATCAGGCACACTGGGGCTACACTCAGGTTCCTACAACCCTGAGGAAATAAGGTCTTATCCGAAGACGGAACAAAGAATGTAGAACATTGGTAGGAAATCGAGAAAATCAGTTATATCAACCGATAACACAGAGAAAGAAGCACGGTTAGAGGATATGCAATCAAACAGCGGCAAGGGTTTTAGATTCCTCGATCTAGAACGAACATTAACAATTGCTTCACTTGGGAAATTTGGTACTCCCATTACAAAAGGATTCATACTTAGGCCGGTCGTTTTTTTTTTTAACTTAACCTTAACTACTTATAGTGAACTAAACACCTCCTCTGCAAGCGATCGCTGATGGACAGATCCTTGCCTACCAAGTTCATCAGCCCTTACATTTCCCGAGATATCATTGTGACCTGGGACCCATTTAAGGGATATGAGCATGCTTTCTAACGACGTTATCTCAGCTCGTCATTCTTGTACTAATTTTAAATGTGAAGCCCAAAAGGCTATAGCTTTGATGTCTGCTTAACTGTCAATGTTCGAGATCCTTAAACCGAGTATTTAGTATACACATCAGTGACTGTAAGGTATAGAACAATTTTCTTGAACCGATTAATTTCGAAATTGCAAATTTGTGGCGTTTTTTTTGATGACGTCTTCCTATTTCAGGGTAAGGCAGACAACTCCTGTATTTTTTGAATTTATGTGATTATTAGTGGAGGAAGGGAGTTCGTAGGATTTTTTCAGTATATTAATTCTTGGCCAAATGACGCACTTCCCAGTGAAAATTAAAAAGTTTTCAACAAATCCATTAGATACCTAATTGTTAATAACTCATAGAAAATGTTATGTAATGTAATGTAAATCATATTTCAAGATATACTCAATATTTCAATTAATCGGTTGGAAATTATCTGTCATGTTTCCGGTCAACTTAAAAAATGCAGTTAAAAATCGATAAGCGAGTACTTAGAGATTTTTTCCCGGCCATAATCTTTTCGGACATCATTTCTGAGGTATTAGGAGACAATGAAAAAAAGGGATTTTTCAAAAATTCTGGCATGGCCTAACCCCTTAAGCATTTTTGACCTGTGGGCTTTCCAACTTTGATCATCGTCGTACCGACTGTACCGAAGGTGGAAGAACAATAGGCTAAACATGATTTATGAAGCTGAATATAAACATTATCGGAACAAAATAAATATGGAGAAGTGTAACTATTATAAATGTAAATTCAATTATCTAAGATCAGATCCCCGTAAAACATAGAACTTGATCAATGAAATAATGGGAAGGATGAAGCAAAATGTAGACGAAACTGTTATAAAAACTTCCCCTTAGACAAGTGACCACTGACATTGTCGAAGAAATGCGCTGAGAACTTCTCGGATCAAATCTTGCAGTTAGTACTTAATTAGAACAGGAAAACGTCCACACATACTACATCAATTGTACCAGATTCTATATTCATCAATGAGACTACCATTGAAGAAGTTTAAGATGTACTGAATCTCATAAATTAACATATATCATCAGGAATTGATGGCATTAGACCGCGTGATATTAAGAAAATGCAGATATTTTTGCCCCTACAATCTGTAAACTCATAATCCTTAGTCTAAGTCAATCTAAAGTTCCCCGTGTACCAAAAACTGCAGTTATACGACCCATTTATAAAGGAGGTATTAAGAACTCCTTAAGTAATTACATACAAATATCTATCTTTCCAGCTATTGAGAAGTGTATGGAAGAAGTAATTACAAGAAGGCTTCAAAACTTTGTTGAAAAACATTCTCTTATATACGAAAAACAGTATAGTTTTCAAAAAAATAGAAGCACAGGGAAACTAATGCCAGAATATTCAAACACAGTCAATTACAATGCTAAAACAAAAAGCATCATATCCTTGTTTTATTCATGGATTTTAGTAAGGCTTTCGATACGCTAAATCATAAAAAGCTAATGGCAGCTTTAAAACGACTGAGCATCAGAGCAAGATCAGCGGATTGGTTGCAGGACTACCTAAGTGAAAGGTCCTTCAGAGTGAAGGTAGGAGACAAATACAGTAACGACACACCAGTTATTTCTGGAGTACCACAGGTGTCGAAACTTGGACCACTATTGTTCATCCTATTTACAAAAGAACTACTTCGCATCTTCAAAAAGAGCAGCTCTTTTGCGTTCGCAGATGACACAGCATTACATAAGTCGTCCAACGTAAATGTCTTATTTATAATAATAATATGGGTGGCGCTACAGTCCGAGGTGGAGCTGGGCCTAGCTTCTCAGCAACCACTCGTGTTGTGCGTGCTACTGTTCTTTCACGAGTGGAAGGGACCTACAGTTTAATTCCGACTCCGAAAGGCTAAGTTGAGGAAGCTTTTCCTAGACAGGAATACTCTTTGAGCATTGTCAGTGACTCGAAAGAGGTGGATCCGTGAAATATGAAAGGTGTTAAATTCGGGTATCGAATGTGGCACGCTCTGCGTAGGAGTCGACGCACTAACCCACTACGCCACGGCGACCCAATGTCTTAATACTGCTACGAAAATATTACAAGATGAGTTCGACAAAGCATGGACAATCTCAAAAGCGGATGAAGAAGCACTTGGTCTTTTCGAGAGAAAAGTTCTGCGTTGATGGTTATTGGAGAAGAAGATTCAACCACGAACTGTACATTGGCATGAGCCTAGTCAGGCGTCTACGGATTCAACGCCTAAGATGGCTGGGCCATGTAGACCGCATGGACAACACTGCTCCAGCCCGAAGAGTTTTTGACTCCGAACCAGTGGGACAACGCAATAGAGGACGCCCACGGAACCGATGGCGCACCCAGGTGGAGAAGGACCTCAATCGACTTGGTGTGTGTAGTTGGAGACAGCTGGCTAAAGATCGTGCCGGCTTGAGAGGCTTACTGGTTGAGGCCCAGGCCCACCCGGACTGTAGCGCCACCAGAAGAAGAAGAAGAGTTCGACAAAGCTTTTGAATGTTGGTGTCATGACAATGGTCTTGTATGAAACCCGTCCAAATCCAAAATGATGCATATTTGTGGGTCACATCACAAGCTAACTCAACAGAAAATTACTTTTCGTAGCAGTATCTGCCAAAACACATTGCCAAACCAGACCATAGAAATTGTTGAAAGCTACAGATACTTGGGAGTCAATATAGACAGCAATTTCATTTGGGATAAACACATTGACAAACTTCGCTTAAATATCAAGAAGGTGATTTTTGCTCTGCATCAACTAGGGCAGTACTCCACGTTACAAATTTCAGAAACAGGTGTATTATGCCTTAGTCGAATCCAAATTGAGATTCGGGATACTTGCTTGGGGCAATGCATCAAATACGCACATCAATAAGCTGCAAAAGCCGCAAGATACTATCCTAAGGCAGATAAATAGCAGACATCCAGCAGACACACTCAACTCATGGAAGGTACTTACTATAAACAACATTTTCAAATTTACGCTATGCTTAGAGAATTATGATGACAGCCGCTTCAACAGATCTATTGACCATCAACACACACCAGACGACGAGCTCGAGGTATGCACCAGACACCACTATACAACAATAACTACGGTAGAAGACAGCTAAATTACAGAAGACAGCTAAATTACAGAAGACAGCTAAAACAATATTTAATGAGCTTCCCCTCAAATTTGACAAATATTGTAAATTTTAAAATCCGAAGAAAACGTCTAAGAGATTTTTTTTTCTTGCTGAAACAGAATCATTACAAGCTAACTTTACACTACTTCCCAGATTTCATTTTAAATTGGTCGAAATATATGTGTGAACGCAAAATAATCTAAAGCTCACTTAACAAAATTTGTATTATAAATATTGATATGCAACCTTCTGCAGATAAACCCCTCAGGCTTAAGAATTACATTTAAAACGGTTGGACTAAGACAATAACTTGCACGAAAAAAATAATACTTGTACAGCCCGTACCGTTCGTGGTTGAATCTTCTGCTCCAATAACCATCAACGCAAACAGGACCAAAGATTGAACGCAGAACTTTTCTCTCGAAAAGACCAAGTGCTTCTTCAAGTAAATCACCAGATATTCCAATTTATAAGAACGAACGATGACTCATGACACAACAGAGTTGTATACAACAAAGCTCAAACTTTTAAACCTGACCAAAACTTGTATTTTCTTGCAAAATGGATATCATGGTCGTTCATGTTCTACAATATTCTTATTTTGCCAATCCTGCTGGACGAAAAAAAAACAGCCTTCGATAGAAAAATTCTGTTTCGGATATACATATAGTCCCGTCTGTAAAGGAAGTTGGTTGCAGGAGAAGACAGCAAACTCTACAAGTCGTATCCGGATGTGGATGTAGTCCGGAAGTTACAAAGCCGACTTGTCCACATCGAAGACTGAATATGCTACGTTTGTTTTAAACGAGATCATACTTACAAGTCTCACCTTACATGATCAGATATGCACTGTAACGACGTGCCATTAACCTTTGAGCACAACAACAGGATGGAAGACTGAGCTTGAATCGGATTGGTTGTCTATTCGGATCGCCTAAAAAATGGGGTGCCTATCAACAGCAAGACTGGTATGGTTTATAGTGTGAACCATTTGGCCAAATGGAGGGATGCACACTATCTTTTGGCCAAAGTATTAACCGCAGTAAGTCTTCACACTGGGCCACTTGACAAAAGTGTCTCCAATTGTCTCCTCGCCATGGAATACATGCATACGACTGGACATCCGCACCAACCAAATCATGGACTCTTTTTTGATTCACTTGCCTAAGGCTCTAAATCACTGTTGGAGCAATGAAATGGCAACGAATGGCATGACACCAGCGAGCTCACCCATTTAACTGGGCCTCCTCGGCGAAAGCTTCCGTCCCAAAAGCGGCGTGTCAAGCATCGAATCGATAAGCAAAAATCGATACCCGAACACTTCCGCCAACAGACACGTAGAACACAGCCAAACATCACTCGCTATCAGAGGCACTTCATTGACTACCCCCGGAGCCTATCAGACCTCCGCACACACCTGGATGCCTGCCAGCCCGAAGTGTATGACGAACGAACAGAGAGTGTCACTTCACGTGAAATTTTCCAATTCGCTAGAGTGATGCGGGCAGACGTGGCATGCTGTGGGTGGGGGGTGGGGAGTGAGGGGATGATGGGCTTACACATCCACCAGCAGGCAGCCTTGTGCGCGGTGTTAGAAAAGCCTCTTAGCGAAAGCCTATTAAACTTTTATACACTTGTATTGGAGAAAGGATAATGGGATACCGTCGTGTTCGCAATCAGCCGTCAGAAGGAATGTGCTTCAGCGGGAGAAGAGTCCTGTCTGACGAAAGAGACTGACAGGCGGCGTGGCAGCTGCGGGGAACCGGGGGTGCTTCAGTCAATTCGAATGGGGACGGGAGGGTGCTTGAGATGGGGGATTGAATTTGCTTTGTTTGCCTTGTTGTCCGCTAATTCGGGAGATGATTGTGTCGTGCAATGACACGCAGGGGATTTCTGAATTCGCCGAAGCTATTAGACGGCCAATTTTTGGCCCGTTCTGCTTGAGAAAAGATTAGGTTATCGGTGGTTGATTGAAAGTACTCTTGGGGGGTTTGAATGATGAGGGATGTTGCTGCAGATGCTTTTGGTTGGAAATGAAGTGTGGCATGGTGCTATGATCGCACCTTCACAGCCCATTGCCCCGAATACAGCCCACCGCCTGTGGAGGGGGACGAATGAATTCCACAGCCCCCGGCTGTCCAGCGAATGATGATAAATGATTAATCAACCCCATGGCCGATTTCAATTAGAGCAGCAAAACAAATTCCCCAATCGATTGTTAAACCAATTTGTTCCACCCCTTCGACCGCGGACCCACCCACCTCGCTTGATAACGAGATGAATTGCAACTTGATTCGATTTCCCCGCAATTACCGTGATCCCTATTACCCCACCCCGCCGGCGGTGGTAGCGGTTGAATTCAAAGGAAGGCCCCTACCGCCTCCTCAGCTGCGTGCCTCTGCCCGCAATCGAGTGGATTTGGTTCAAAAATTCAAGAACGTGTAAATTTTCGCTTGTTATCCCTTTTTCTCGCATCGGTTCACGACAAGCCTCCTTCTCAGTCCCCGGCGCCAACCGGCATTGGCTTATTGGAGTATGAATTTTGAAAGAAGGCAGGCCAGGGTTGTGCGCCTTTTCTTCTGCGAGCTTTTATCTCCTCAGCAGCGGTGGCAGTCATCAATGCGGAAACCGCGGCGCATTATCCTTCTCCAGCCGACGATAAAAATAACAAGACAAATGGGTACGTTTAGTATGGAGGCCGATGTGGCTACATCAGCAGTTCCCTCTGCACTGAGCCGTTGCGATGCGCTGGGTTGCGCTGGGTCTGTCCCGCCATTGTCAGTTTATGAAGACGCCATCAGTGGGTCCTTGATTCGTTTAGTCGAAAGATAATTCGCAGGAATTCTCCTCCTTAGCAGGAGTTGGCCTCATAAGTGGATAAAGAGGTTCGGTCGTCCTTTGTTCGGCGCCAAGGTGGGCTCGAGCACCTTGCCGTGAATTATTAATTTGTTTGCGTTTTCCTCTTAACCTTGGCGTGATTCGTTCAACCCCGTATCCACTTGCACGAGGAAGTCAGCTCGTGACTCGTGAGGGCTTTGCATTATGGGGCTAAGCAGTTCATTAGATGTGGTGCGGGAGACGGATTCTTGTGGGTTGTGCGGGCGTCTGAACACGCCTCGGTGCAGTTAATTGTGGCGTTCCGCGGAGCTTTGTATCATTAGCATACGCTGTTGATTGGTGGTGGGTTGTGGTGGGAGTTTGACTGCATTTGGTTATCCGACTGACCACAATCAGCGCTTTCCAATTTTAGATCGGTTTTGTGGTCCATCAAGACGAGATGACATTCTCAGAAGACTCAGGATAACGCAAATGGATCCCTTCTCGAGCTGCACACTCCTTCCATGCCGTCCATTCCGTCCAGCAGTCTCCTGCGAACGATAATGACCGACGAAGAGAAAAC
The DNA here is from genome assembly GCA_964034865.1 of Eristalis intricaria. NCBI lineage: Eukaryota > Metazoa > Arthropoda > Insecta > Diptera > Syrphidae > Eristalis > Eristalis intricaria. Next base: position 30,976,757 of record OZ035876.1, on the reverse strand, counting down.
ATACGTTCCACAAAATTGACTCTCGATGATGATGAAGTCCTTTAAGGACAACATCTGAGAACATTGTTTGCCGGGATGTTATCCTTCGTCCCTGTCCCGGGGAAAGGTGTTCCGGAATGACTAAGACGGAGGGTCGACGTTAGGTTGTGCCGGAAGTCAGGAGGAGAAATAAACCGAGGAACACTCATCTGGTGAAAGGACACACACAATCTGAATGGGAGACTAAATCGAGTATTCAAATGGCAGTTGAAAGGACCCATTTATGACCGCCGAAGGGACACTGTGGCAGTCCTTTCTTCTGTCCTTCATTTTTATGTTTATGGAGCACTCCTGCTCCATTCCCTGATTCCTGATGCATGGAACTGATTTATGGAGCGGTCGTACATGTGGTCGATCAGGGAACGGAATCTTGTCGGTTTATCTTTTGGATTTCGAATTGAATGCATTTGTTTATGTTTATGACTGCGGTTTTTGTGCTGGCTTCCTGGTGGGGGATGCTGTTAAGGATTTGAAATGTCCTGCAGGGGGAGGGGGCTGGTACTCAGGAGGGCCGTCAATCGAAACGAATGAATTCGACGGGGAGCCGCTGCAGACCCTAAATTATTCGACGGACCAGCAATTGACGGTGGTTCCTTCGAGCACATCTTCGTCCTGAAAGCTCAGGCTTTAAGAGCGTTCGGCTTAATTCATTATCCACAAATTGCCTCTCATGATTAAGTTGTGTGGGTGGGTAAGGCGAGGATGGGGATAATAAGCAGTAAGTAAACCACTTAAACCTTTGTGGTCCATCGTGATGACACTGTCCGGCCTTGTAGACCTCGTTGCCCTAACTACTTATCCTGTTGAAGACCGATTAGTCGAGGAAAGGCGTCAGATAGTCTATCACGTTTCCTTTCGGATCCTTGAGTTTTTTTATTTGCTGCGAGTTGTACAGTCTCATTGCTACATGCGTAGGATCATGTCTAGGGCATGCATTCCTCCTCTCCTTGAATTAACCCGCAATAGCCGTCTCGCCAGGAATGCCCATCAGTATACTCTTGAACCTACTTTCGGACGGACAGTTAAATTCAGAGACTCGTTCTTCAGCCGAATATGGAATGCTCTTCCCAATCTAATATTTCCCACAGACTACAACCCGCAAATATTTAAGACCAATGTGCACAGGTACCTACTCTCCCTCTATACCTTCGGCCCGTGCTGTGTCCTAACCCCGGAAGCATAAGGGTATTAGCAATCCCTTGAGCACGCGTAAATTATAAAAAAAAGGGCGGTGAAGGCATTGATGTCCTGTATTCTTTGCTTTTGTTGATAAGACTTTGTTTGATTTAATGTGACTTCCATCAGACTAGGGCGCCACATAATGCAATACGATTGTCGACAAACGCGATAAGACCCCAGTGCCATATTTTTGGTTGAATTCCCTATTTGTGACCGATGATTTTCTTGTGGAGGTATTCAATATCCTAAGATCTCTGAAAGGCAACAAATCGGCGGGGATAGACGGAATAAGACCTATAGACCTGAAAAAGAACGCACAAGTACTATCTCCAGTGATAACAAAACTCATCAACATGAGCTTGGACCAGACATCAATTCCAAAGACGCTTAAGACCTCAATAGTTCGACCAATTCACAAAAGCGGCAAGAAAGGTGAGGTCCTGAACTACAGACCTATTTCAATCTTACCGGCTTTGGAAGATTTGATGGCAAGAAAACTTCACGAATTCCTCGAAAAATACAACCTGCTCAATGAAAATCAATTTGGATTCCGTAAAGGCAAAAGTATTAACAGACTGTTAGGAGACTTTGCAAACAACATATACCAAAGCCTGGACAAAAACCATAATTCAGCAGTTGTATTTATTGATTTCAAGAAGGCCTTTGACACTTTGAGTCACAAGCAAATCCTGAGACATCTGAATAATATTGGAATACGAGGGCAAATATTAGCATGGTTTGAAAACTACCTAAGTAACAGAGTATTCCGGGTAAAAATTGGTGAGGATGCCAGTGATGAAGAAAAGATTGAGTACGGTGTACCGCAGGGATCGAGGCTAGGTCCATTGCTTTTTATCATATACGTCAACGATTTATTGTCAGTGCTGAAGAATAGTACGGGTTATGCGTATGCGGACGACACAGCGATCGTAGTTAGCCATAGGAGCGTTGACAAAGCAGAAAGACTTATGCAATTTGAATTAAATAGAGTCAATGCTTGGTGTCACGACAACGGATTAATTATCAACGCTCTTAAGACAAAGGTAATGCACATTCGTCCGCCGCATATTACCAGAACAAAACTTAAGATTAAGATGCAAGACGATGATTGTTTGCACAGAAATAGATGTGACGGTATACAAGAAGATGATGACTGCGCCGCAGTTATAGAGAACGTGTCGACATACAAATACCTAGGACTAACGATGGACTACAACTTCAAATGGAGCTACCATATCGACAAATTGAAGAAAAAGATGCGTCAATCCGCGTACGCACTCCTCTACCTTAGCAACCTCAGCACACCAGCAGTAATCAAACAATGTTATTTCGGATTGGTGGAATCGCACCTAAGATACGGAATACTTGCTTGGGGACGAGCGTCTCAAATGCAGACTCTACATCAAGCTCATGCAAAACTTCAAAAGATGGTACAAAAAGTTGGACGTGGCAGCGATGATCAACAAGGAGTATGCAGATTATTAAGCATCTCCCAGCTATATAATCTGGAAGTACTGGCGAACTTTGGCAACGACAACAACTACAGAATGCGGACGCAGCAGACAAGGAACACCAGAAGCCGACAGAAGCAGCTCTATGAAGTTCCAAGATACTGGAACGAGTACGGTCGAAGAACTTTTAAGGTAACAGTTCCGATGGTGCTCAATGAACTCCCAAAGCTGTCGGCTATAACGTCAGGATATTTATCGCGATCAGGTAGTTCTTTCCTTTCAGCTTCGCTTGAGTGCTGTTGGATGGAATACCCTGAATAAGTTTCAACATCCATTCCATCCTTTCCACAGAACCATACAAAAAAGGTGTTGCTGCCAAGCTCTCAACCCCCTTCCACAGCTGCTACAAATCAACGGATTAAAGAGATTCCATGTACGCCAAACCATCCGCGGGAGAAGGATTAAGTCAAATTGAGTTCGCGCTCCCCCAGCGGGACCTAAGCGATTCCTATCAAAGGATCAATGCGGCCATTCGCAAATAGTTCAAATTTAATCCGCTTCCACGCAACAATTCCCGGGTAGCCCTTTTATTTCCCCTCGCCGCAGCACCCCTAAACCCGATGCCACGTCGAAAAAACCTTCCATCGAAACTTCGCACATTTTTCGTTCGAACCGCATTTTAAACGATGCCGAAAATTCGCGCAAATATTTCCAAATCTCAATCCGGATCGGGAATGTGTGTGAAATTGGAATGTGCTTGATTAGGAGCTTCGGCAAACTATGCCACCACCACGCTTCACACCAACGACCTCGAATGCGTGGAGATGCTCGAGCCACTGGCAGTGCCACGGTCTACGGATATCCGCCCCAAGCACAAACAATGTTCTCACGGACATGGCGCACAGGCTGCTGAACACTCCAAGTGGACGGATGCTAAGTGTGCATCCGGCAAGTAAACACGGACAGCTGCAGAAGGTCCTCGCTTTGAAGGACCCACAATGGCCCGTGTGTGCGCGCAGTATAGAGCTTGCCGATGCACTCACTTAGCGTTTTCGTTGGCAAGCAGCGCTCTCGAGGAGCGCCTTGCCAGCGAGCTGCTGATGTGTGAAGTTGGAAGCAGTGGCAGATTGAGTGCATTTGCATTCGCATGGGTGGAAGCGATTTCTGAATTTGCTGGTTTTGCACACACGTTTCGTTCGAATTGAGGATGTCGCTGGGAGTGGTTGGGTTGATTGGGACTTCTTGGAGGGTTATTGATGCGTTGACGTGGGAGCGACTGCTTGCGGAGAGTGGAGAACGAGCTGGGGCAACAAATAGACAAGTACTTTGAATATCACCTTGATGGCGGTGCGTGATTTGAATTGGATGCAAGGAAGATAACAAGTTCCACGGGGAAGAGAATGATTACGTCAAATATTGGGACATTTTCATCGACGATGAGGAAGAAATCATTGAACACTTGCTGTGTAGCTGCAGTGCTCTCTCATTCTTCAGATGTAGACTTCTGGAGCAACTGAACTAAGGAGCATATGAGTCAACCATATTCTTACCTTTATTAAAAGCTGATTGGTTTGCAGATTAATTATTCACAGATCCGGGTGATAGAAAAATAGGCTTATGCTGGCCTAAATGTGTCTTTTGTCATTCTTTTCATTTAATGAACATTTTTTTTATTTTATAATTATTAAGTGTTTTTGCTTTTAAAGTGATGGTCACGCCACACAGTCACAAAACGAAGATTGTGACCATCAAAGATCAACCATCACCTTCCACGACTACACCCCTGATTGCTGGCAAATGTCATAAGTGTCGTCGGTGCTGCCAAGATTTTATGATGAATTATTTAGCGCCGAAGATCGTTTTTTTGTGCTCTTATAATTTAAGCGCAAAAAAACACAGCTATTGTTCGATCTCTTTAACCTTACCGCGGAGCCGAGGAAAACGAAGTCATTCACCACGCACTCTGGTTAACTCCCCATTGCTACGTCGTTGTTCACGATGTGTGTCAATGCGTGGTTTGCATTTTTAAACAAAGCATGCCACGGCCTCATGTCTTAATGGTTCCCACAAAACGGCTGAGAAGGGCTCTAATTCCATGCTAAGTACATTTGGCTATATGGATTTTGTAACAAGGCGCTACCAAATTTCGTGGACAGTATTAAGGCAAATTTCCACCACGATCAAGTTTAGGGTCCCTTACCGATCCACAGACGATTAACGTGGCCTGTCGTCGCTGATTCATCCGATCCTTGGCCACTCTCCCCTTCAGTCAAGAAGATAGTTTCTGATGTAGATTCAGTCGATTGGAGAAGGCAATATCGCTCAGCAACGGAGAGCTGAGAATCGCCAAAAATAGATCACCCGATGGTGAGCAAAGTTCAGCCGAAAAATCCCATCATTAACCATTCAAACGTGAAACCACTATCGGCAGCCTTATGCGATCCAATACGGCCTCATGTGAAAACTAATTTCGACCGCGAACTCATCTGCAAATCCCCGCCGGAACATAGACGCCTAAGCTGTTTGTTCTAAGCCCTTGTCCATTAATTAGTCACCACCTAATTCAGCTTGTAATTTCGGCCGGCAGCAGGGCCCGCCTTTGTGGCATTCGCCATTCCATTTGAAATGTGCACCCCCAGCGACAAAACCGTTCGTAATTAATGCGTTCAAACGCTGTGCAGATCGAAATGTGTTCCATTAATTAAATCCGCATAAATGTTTCCAATTTAAAAGCCAATCAACTCAGCACTTCATTGTTTCCCTCCCGCGGCACGCGCCTGTTGCCACAATCCACAGAGTTCCACTCGTGGACACTGGCCGGCCTGGCGCACAGAAGCAACAAATTAATCTTAGCCCCGCACGCTCACACACGCTCATTCGCAAAAATAATTAAAATCCATAAAATTGCGAGGACCTGCGAGAGGGACGATGCGTTGGCCGGCGGAAAATCGATTAGCGAAATCATTTTCAATTGGCGCGACATAATCGGGCACTTAATGCCAACCACCCCCGCGCGCAGTGTTACCCGGCCCGTGCGTGGAAACATAAACCAAACCGATGGAGGTGTCCTTAATCGAATTAAAGCCTCTCAGCTGGAATATGTGCGATTTAATTTGATTCATAGGAACCGATGTCCTTCCGGCTGATAGCCTGCCATCGAAGGCGCAAAAAACACGAGTCGCGCATCACGAAAACAATTTCGAATGACAATAGATTATCGAATGAGCGCACTGTTCGCCGTGTTTGTGCTGTAAATCAAATTAGTCGGATGTGATGCAGCGTGAAATGCGCTCACGTCGGGACGGGGTGCCGGCGGACTGCATCCATCCGTGTGCAATGGATTCACTTATCGACCTTTGTCCTGAGAGGTATTGAAATCGATTAGAAAACTCAATCCTCATTCGATTTGCATTGAATGGACGTTTTGATGGACTCGTGCATTCGTGGATAAATGAATCGGAATCGGGAACAGGAGATGCGATAGTGCAACGAAATCCATTCACTGTCCATTGGGGATGATTGAACAGGATTTCGGTGTTTGTGTGCCTGCGGGGGTGGGAGACGAATGACAGATGAACGATTTCACACATACAGTCTGACAGGGTGGTGTGTCGAAATCGGTTCTAATTCTTTGCAAGCACTTGGACGGACGAGGAGGTATTGCTTTATGTGGTCTTTAGTGCCCTCAAAGGCTGGAGACTACAGTCAGAGACTTGCATCGCGGAGGTAGTAGCTGATGGAATCCACGTTGACCTGACTAGTTGCCTGCACATGCACAGGTCTGTTGAAATTGGTTTGGGTTCTAACCAGAGCTTAGGCTGGGGTTACGGGCTTACGGCGATTGAGGAACAGGCGAAATGAACTGCTAACAAGGTCAATGAGATGCAGCTTCTCTACAAATCATTATTGATAACTTTATGGCATATTGCAATAAATGGGGCTTAGTGGTAAGCTTAGAGAAATCCGGAATAGTAATATTTCGGAACAGTGCACTGTGTGACGAATCGCTGATTTAGCGGGATTAAATTAATAGCGCTCACAAATAAATGTTTTTGTTCATGGTTGTTGGTTTTTTTTTTATTGAAATTGTTCACAGAATACAATGCAATAAATTATTTGAACATATGAGCACAAATTTCGTCACAAAATAGCACATAACCACACGCAATTTTCAGCTTTCTTGGGAAGGCATCTTAAACTTGTTAAAAATGGATCAGAGGTCAAAAGCAATCTGCTTAGAAGGTCAGTGTTCGTATCTATTCCTGGTAAATAGTTCCCTAAACTTCCTACTTTCCTTGTTTCTTGCTTCTTGAGCTTCTTCCGAAAGTTGTCCGATTGGAAGTATACAAGAAGAAATGATTTGCCATGAAACAAGACTTTATGTACACTTACTGGCATATAATACCAGGCATAATTTTTAAGGTACAGTTCCCTTGTTTCCCTTGCATAGCTTTCAAAAGCAGTTGTATCAATTGGGAACCCAGACCCAAGAGCTTCTAAGATGACATGAAACGTTTTGATAATTTCCCAATCAATTCCTGTAATTTGTGCAGTTTTTTCTTCATCTCTAGGGGATCTTCTAGCCATGTTTCCATCATTAGTATTGCCAGACTGTTGAGTTGGCATATCGACTAATAAACCAGTTTCACTTTTAAATCTTTCTTGGATTAATGTTTTTCTGGCTTTGACTTTTTCTTTACTTTCTTTGTCTTAACCTGCCACACTTTTACATCTAGTCTATACGCTATATGAAGGATACATTGCATAAATCGTATCCGTGAGTGAAGGAGGCTGAATCCAAAGGATATTGCTTCTTGGTTCATCTAAAACATGTTATGGTAGTATCAGGGTTTCATTAAGCCATACGCAATTTGTATTTTCGAAGCGCTCTCTTCGCCGACGTGGGAGGTTTAAGCTGTGAAAAAAGTGGGGTTCGTTTACTTTTGAGCATGTCATTTCTTGAATTAAATCCCGCTAAATCAGCGATTCGCCACACTGTGCAGTGGTCGAAGTGCACCTGATGAAAAATGGTTCTTTAACAACACACAAATAAACATCACTAATGAATACAAATACCTAGCTGTTGCTTTTACACACAACATGTCGTGGTCAACACATCTCAATCAATGGCTTGCAATGTTCAAAAACTCAATAAATGCCACATGGTCCACTTTCATCAATAATCCTCCACTCAGCCAAATTCAAGATATACAAACCCGCTGCAAAGTCGATAATGAATTACTGCGCCCAAGTATGGGGATATTCTGAACGCATCCAGCTGAAAAACTTCAACGTTTCTTTATAAAAATAATGGGTATTCGAAAAAGTCTTTTCGTATTTCTAATCAAACTTTTTTCACAGACAATTAATGTGGTACCCAAACATCGAGCTTCTTTTTGTAGAACCGCCTTTTTAAATGGTTCAAAACCTTCTGATCATGAATGTTTAGTTCCTTGGCGATGTCATGGCTGCTTATGTGACTGGTCAATCTTTTTCAAAATTTCATCGACTTCTTCAACGATAGGTCGACAAGAGCGAGGTGCATCTTTGACATCGAATTTTTTTATAATTTGCGCGTGCTCAAGAGAATGCAAGGCAACATAAGGGTATTATATGTCCGGGGTCAAGACACAGCACAGCCCGAAGGTATAGAGGGAGAAAGGGGTCTTAAATATCTGCGGGTTGTAGTCTTTGGGAAATATTAGGCTGCGAAGATCATTCTATATTCGTGCAGAGCGGCTGAAGAACGAATCTCTGAATTTAACTATCCGTCCGAAAGTAGGCATAAAGGTATACTGATGGGCATTCCTGACGAGACGGGAATTGCAGGTGAATTCGTGGAGAAGAGGAATGCAGTTGGCTAGCTCACTTGACCATCGTTTGTTGAAATAACGATAAAATACGGACAAAGAAGAGACGGCACGTCGATGTTCGAGCGAGCCTAATGATTCTGCTATATTATTGTTATCTACAAGCTTTTGGATTCTATCAAGTAGGTGCAGGGCGGTCTTGGGTGCACCAGATCAGATATGAGCGTTGTACTCAAGCTTGTGGCGGATATACGCCTTATAAATTAGAGCCCATTCAGAAGGGGTGAAATATTTGAATCCATTAAGGAAACCTAAACATTTCGCAGCATTTTTGGCGACCTCAAATATGTGATCTTTCCAACTCAGTGTTGTGTTGATACACATACCAAGGATGGAAAGTTTTCCGGTTTCATCGACACAAGCGCCATTCATGGATAATGGCTGATTATGAAGGGTTTGCTTGAGTGACAGCAGACAACATTGAGTTTTTGAAGAATTGAATTCCACTCTATTGTTTTTTCCCCAGTTGCTGTCAAGATCGGAAATCAATGTGCTTAACATACGCTGTCGTTCCAATTCTACGGCCGAAGGGCGGGGTCGTGAGTCTTGGAACGAATATGAAAAACTGAGGGTGCTGTCATCAGATAAGGAATGGATTGGATTAGAGGTAGCAGACAAGAGATCATTTATAAAAATGAGAAAGAGTGCCGGAGACAGAACTGAGCCTTGGGGAACACCAGCATTTATTTGGTGGACATCAGACTTGAACCCATCCAATACAACGGTTCGAAAGGTAATTTCTAATCCATAGAAGAAGAGATTCATCGATGCCATAGGCACGCATTTTTGACAAGAGAGCTTGATGGTAAACTCTGTCAAATGCTTTAGAAAGATTAGATGTCAAATGCATTGTGCAAAGACTGGTTCCACTTTTTGGTGAGATAAGCTATCAGATCACCAGTGGACCTGTCGCTGGGAAAACATATTGTCGGTCATTAAGAAGCTTCCGCGATTCAAGATATTTCATAAGCTGACGAGCTGAGCTTATCAGCGTTTCCATGACTTTAGAAAGAAGGGACGTAAGTGCTATAAGTCGGTACGAGGTGGGTCACGAAGATTCGCCCTTTTTCGGGACGGGCTGGACAAATGCTGTTTTCCATCTGCTCGGAAAGAGAAGATGAAAAAGCTTAAGCAGTGGTTTTGCCAACGCAGAAGAGTACCTCTTCAGAAGTATAGGGGGAATACAATCCGGGCCGGCGGATTTCCGTAGATCTTTAGTACTCTTGGAACTGTATGAGTGAGGAAGTGGATTTGTCTCATGCTGAAATCAACGCTTTCAAGTACAGGTGGAGACATATTGGAATCTGGCAGTGTTGAGCTGGCTGCAGAATGAGCCGCAAGCAGATTAGCTTTGTCTAAGGAGCTGACATCTGGAATGTCGTTTCCAGAAAGGTAGCAAGCGAACCATTGTTGTGCTACACGAACTGATACAACATCGTCTCCGTAAACTTCACAAATTTCATTGGTGGCTTGCTTTTCTTTTTTATACAAAAAATTCAAAATATAGCGAATTTCTGCATTATTTTCACTCATTTTTGAACAGCTGTAACTTTTTTTCAACTTCTCCGAATTTAATTTTTGGCCAATGAAGCTTAAAATGTCACCTTTCCAACACGATATGGTATGACACAATGTGACTGGTACCACTGCAGAAAGACGACTCCAACGGCATCTATTGACAAAATACGAAAAGACTTTTTCGACTACCCTAATATGTTTTCTGCTACCAAACAATACACCCAATTATGCCCTTAACATTGAAACCGGTCTGGAGAGAGAATTCCTGACGACATAAATTTAAAATAAGGTAATTGCGTCGACTCCTACGCAGAGGGTGTCAGGTTCGATACCCGAATTTACCACCTTTGATAATTCACGGCTCCACCTCTTTCGAGTCACAGAACATGCTAAAAGAGTATTTCCTCTCTAGAAAAAACTTCTCAACTTCCCCGTTTGGTGACGTCATAAAATTGTAGGTCCCACATTCAAAGAGTGGTTGCATTTCCGGAAAACGGATGTAATTGCTCAACAGAAAATATAACTGGCTGAAGAGTGGTCAGTGCTTTTCCAGCAAACTGGAATATTGTTCAACTGGGCGATGACATCTGAATGGAATAAATCACACAGTGTACTTATTACTAAGCTTAAGGAAAACCACTGGAGTGAAGGCACGAGCACAAGCCATGCACCACAGTCGCAGTCTCATGACGACTCCTGTAACTTATCCCACACTAGCGTGACCATCACTTTAAAAGCAAAAACACTTAATAATTATAAAATAAAAAAAATGTTCATTAAATGAAAAGAATCATTTACGAAACCTAAACGGAATGTATAGCAGAGACACTCTGCGTATACCAAAAATTGCATACTTATGGATGCCAAAACAATTAAAAATGATCTAATACATCAACCACTCCTGCAAATGTAAGCCACATACAGCAACCTAAACAATGAATGAATAAACTCAGGAATGAACACACAGAATATAATTATTGGAAGCATATTTCTTAACCGGCTATGGATATGATGAGTAACTTAAGCGGATATAGGTTTTGTTGTAAGTGTATTTAATATAATATATAATATTGGTGGCGCGACAGTTTGAGGAGGACGTGGGCCTAGCTTTTCAGCAACCACTCGTGTTGTACGTTCTACTGTCCTTTCACGTGTGGAAGGGACATACAGTTTCATGCCAACTCCGAACGGCGAATTTGAGAAGCTTTTTCTAGACAGGTAAAACTCTTTGAGCATTGTTAATGACTCGAAAGAGGTGGAAGCTGTGAATTATGAAAGTTGGTACACTGGGGACTCGAATCTGGCATCCTCTGCGTAGGAGTCTAAGCACTAACCCACTACACCACGGCAACTCATTTAATTTAATATGCAAATTGAAATTTAAGCGTTGCAGAAAAATACACCTAATAGATCGGATGACTTGTTGACTGAGGTCCTGGCACACACCGCACAGTGATTCAAAAGCGGAAATTTGGAATACGGAATTATTGCATTAATTTTATTTACATTCACGGATTACACCGCGATCCTGGCAACGGGAAGTTCAGTTGAGTCCTCAACTGAAAAACTGCAACGAGCTCTGGACAAAATAAGCGAATGGTCAAAACGCTGCAGCATTGCTCCCAATGAGACCAAATTAACGCACATAAATTTTACCTACAGAAATATTGGAAATCTACCAATTTTCATTGATTCTGTACTAATACTGCGAAACTCAAGTGGAAGGCCCACGCGAAAAAAGAAACGGGATGAGCTCGAACACCGGTATAGAGAAATGTACTGGTTACTTGGAAGGCACTTCCAGTTAAGCATGTTAAACAAACTGCTATTATACAAGCAAGTACTGAAGCCTATATGGGCTTACGGCATACAATTATGGCGTTGTACCAAAGCAAATAACAGAGGATTTATTCAGTCCTTTCGAAAATTATGCGGGATATTTTGAAAGCTCCCGGATAGCTCAGGAATTGTGCTATACAAAGGGACCCAGGAATAACTGCCGTCGACGAAGAAATAACAAACTCCGATCTAAGGCTAAGAATCAGACTTCATGGTCATTGTAACAATGCCATCCTCCAAACTTTGGACATGAGACGTTTAGTACACCGACTCCAGCGTACGATACCGCTCGATTAGGCGCGATAGTAATAAACCACCCTAACGATAGTCATGGCGGGTGATTTTAACGAAGGTCGACTTGCATCACGCGAAAATATCCTTAAATGTAAGCTACTAGATAAGGAAACTTAGTTGTGGTAAAGAAAAACCAAAAGGGAAGGATGTTTTCAGTCAGTAAAAATCTGACACTACTATTTGGACACGGGGCACATAATTATTTTATTTAGTAGATGTATACTTGGTCAATGTTTCGCCAAATTTGGGCAAGTTGTGACAAGTATTAGATGCGAAATATTGTTACCACGGGTAAAACAACGACCGTACCCTTTCGCGATCCACAGACGATTGCCCATGCATGTCCCTTCTGATTCACCCGATCGTTGGCCACGCGATCCACAGACGATTGCCCATGCATGTCCCTTCTGATTCACCCGATCGTTGGCCACCCTCCCTTTCCCTCAAGAGGGTAGTTTATGTTGATAGTTGAGACGATTGAGGAAAGTGATCACTTTTATTCCTCGTGCAATATCGCTGAACACAAGGGATAACGTATTCTCGCGCAGTAACTCATTGGTATGAAATGTGGAGCTTTTATAACTGTTTGTTCAATCCCAATTTCCTTAATAAATACGAGTACTATGTTCTTTTGGGTCGCCGTGGCGTAGTGAGTAAGTGCGCCGACTCCTACGCAGAGGGTGCCAGGTTCGATACCCGAATTTACCACTTTTGATAATTCACGGCTCCACCTCTTTCGAGTCACTGTCAATGCTCAAGGAGTATTCCTGTCTGGAAAATGCTTCTCAACTTTGCCGTTCGGAGTCGGCATTAAACTGGTCGCTGAGAAGCTAGGCCAGGTCCGCCTCGGACTGTCGCGCCACCCATATTATAATTATTATGTTCTTTTAGATTTAAAGATAAAAAAATTAAAATTAGAGTGTTTTAACTGGGTTAGACCGATTGTTCTACAAGTCAATCCAACTGTTGGGATATGCAGACGACATCGAGATCGTAGCGCCTTCTCAACGTGCCGTAGTGGAAGCATTTATGACAATTGAAGAAGAGGCGAAGCGAGCTGGTCGTAAGGTCAATGAGGATCAAACAAAGCGTATGCTGTCGACCAATAAAAGATCCGTCACACTCCACCTAGGACAAAATGTCACAATCGACAGCTACAATTTGGAGGTAGTAAAGGAGTTTGTCTACCTCGGGCCAAACATGAACTCCACAAATAACATCACTTTGGAGATCCGACATAGGCAACCGGTGTGACTTGTTGGGGGTTTGTCGAAACAACTGGGCTGAAAACTCTTGACTCGAAGGACCAATATCATACTCTACAAAACTCTTATTTTTTTAAGCCTTGCTGTATGGAGCCGAAAGCTGAACGATAAGCAAAACTGCGAAGTTGATTCTTGGTGTCTTCGAAAGAAAAATTCTACGTCGGATATATGGTCCCGTCCGCGAAGGAGGCGAATGGAAGAGGAGACACAACCGCGAACTCTACGAGCTGTATTAGCACGTGGATGTAGTCCGGAAGGAAAAGATGCGTCGACTACACTGGCTCGGCCACATCGAGCGCATGGACAACAATGCTCCATCTAAGAGGGTCTTCGAATCCGAGACTCCCGGTTCGGGAAGGAGAAGAAGACCGAATTTCCGGTATAAACTTGGTCTTTATACCGGAAATCGCGGATGCAAGACAGCTTGGTCTTGATGACTGGAAGCACCGTGCTCAGGACCGTCAAGAATGGAGAGCAGCTATCTCTCAGGCTCTGACCCTGCATGGGTCATCAGCCTGTTTAGTAAGTAAGTAAGTAGACCGATTGTACTAAAATTAACATTTCATTATTTTTTCCCTTGAACTACAGCCTCCACAAACCTCCACAAAGCTGTAGCAAGTGGTTAACAGTTTTAGAAAACTAGAGTATACAGAGATTCAGAGATTCAATACACAATTTGTTGCGTTAATTTTGAAACACACGATTTTGTTTTCGGTAATTTTAGAAATGTTATAAAATTTTGGCTGATAACGGATGGAAAGAATGAAGATAGGACTTTATTTTAACAAGAAATATAAATCTTTCTCTTAAATAAAAAATTAAATGAACGCAATGACGGAGCTCTTCTTAAACTAGGATCTGAATAGAAGATGCCTTTGAAGTGGGGTGTGTTTTAATGTTTATTGAGCTGTGGAAAAAAAGCCACAAAATGCACTTATGATAGAGCTAGCATTTTCTCAAAGCTGGAAGTGTGCTCTATGTATGGTCTGATCATATACGACTAAGGTCTACTTTAGCCGCAAGAGCCTTTTAAGTGTAAACAAATTATCAACTCAACTGCATTTTAAATTAACCTTATAATGATGCTGTTCATCAAATGCTAATATAATCCGATCTCTGGATTACTAATTTAAAGGCTGAATCAAAAACAAACCGACCATAAAAGCATAAAACAAAATATATATAAAATATTTTTATTGAAAAATAAATACAAAACACTTGCAAGACTAAGTGGTGGGCAGCACAACTGGGGCACCGTTTTCTCTTAACCCTCTAATAGGCCCATTTTTTTCCGATGAAAAACTACTAACGGAGTATTTTGTAATTATATTTAAAAATGTGAAAGACAACCCCAACCTGATTTACATCTTCGGCCAAGGATGCTTAAGTAGCGCCGATAATGTTATCTTTTACTGTATCGGGTGCCAGTTGGGTTGATTCATATGCAGTTAGCAAGTCTTTTTTCTGTGTTGCTGCTGGCTTGAACGGCTTCATGGGGTGTATAAAAAACGACCATATCCTGTATCAAGTGGAAGTTATGATACCGCTGAGACTAAGAAATTGAATTTCTCGTGTTGAAAGACGACGGAAACAGCTACTGAGCATTGTGATTCAGCCAATAGAGCCTGGTAAGAGGATTTCAGTTAATTTTATGAATTTTTTAACAACAATATTACACATACGCCATAGATTCAATGGAATTCCCGAATAATTCGGGACTACTTGGCGTATACGTAACATTTTTATTTCAATATTCATGTATTCAAACCGCAGCGAAAATCTCTGTCGGTGTAACGAAAATGCTTCTTCTTGCATGCCCACTGCGCCACAACTTGTAAGGAGATGAGCTATACACAGACATTTCTAACAAACTTGTCGAGTTGTACGGGATGACAATGGAGAATTCTCGCTGCTTCATGAAGGTGGGAAGCAAGATCAACGACAGGGCAATCCGCTGTCATATCGATTTTAAGAAGTCGTTCTCGAAAAAACCATAATAAAATCATTACAGGCACAGATCCATAAATCCTTACAAATTCATATGCGTAAGACATTGACGTGATCTGTAGAACACAGCGAGTCGTCAATGAGAAGGAAGCGCCCTCAAGATCATCCACTTCCTGAAACACAACGGCTGGTTGTTCGATTCCTTTTAAATCTTATCAACTTTGATAATTCATCAAACACGCAGGATTCAGACTGCTTCTCCTGATTGTGGCAAGCACGCCATATATTGGTATCCATTCGCGGCAAATAGTGTGCTATCGTATCTGCACTTGTGGGGTTAATTGGAATGGCCCTTTGCCAACGAGCTTAGCGGTCGCATTAGCATTAGAGGGCGTGACAAATGTGGCCGCGGTCCGAAATGTTTGAGGAAGACTTGGTTATGTAAGCATCAGGGCTTCAACCAAGCAGCTTGAGTTCAGCTAGAAAGCAATTATGATAGAGGGAGAAGTTTGATGGTTGAGGGCCAGTTCCGGTCTAGCATGCAGAAGCCATGGAATAGTAAGTTGTCGTATCCTCAAATTGGAGAAAAAAAACCAAGAGGACTGTTGACTCTAAAATAATTCCTTCGCCCGCTTTATTTAAAAAAATTAAGAAACAAAATTAAGAAAGCAAATTTTCTAAAAAAAGATATACAACAACATCCACAAAGACAATGACTTCCATTCAAGCCCTTCCAGTGAAAGCAACAAACTTACATTTTCAGAAAAGTGCACTCTTCCGTCCTTGTCTAGTCTCCAAATCAATTACCAAAAATTCAATTAGTTTAACTCGCCATCGGCCATACAGCCGATCACAACGCTCTCGGATTGCCCATCCTACACACCACACGACAACCTTCATATCGGACGACATCAATCAAGACTGCTTTTGGCTGCTTACCAACGACTTGTGGAAGAAGCATTGCTCACTCTTGCTCTGTAGACAAATAAGGATACACTTTGAAAGCGGGCGGTAGTCAGCATTGGGAACATAATTTTGAGCTCCTTAACTACTCTGTGGATCCTGGTATTACCTCCTGGCCCACTCCACATTCACTCAGTTTAAAGAAGCTCACACGTCGCAAGCACCGCCAATCCACATCCGGTGCAGCACACGATTAATATTAATTAAGGCTCCATTCCGTCACCTTCAGCTGCTGTGCGACATATTTTCTGCAGTCATCCTCCGTGAAATCCCATTATTCCCTCTCGACGATTTCTTCCTCTCTCCCCAGCACGGCTTCACCTGAACAATGCCAGTTCCATTCTCGCCGAGGTCCAGTGGTTTGAAATTCAAGTGCGGTCATGGCTGCAGTCTGGCCTAGGTCCCACCAGAGCACTGCATATGCGGTGGACCCGCAAAAAATGATAATCTTCTTGCGAACATTCAAACGCCCCGAAGTCATGGTCACGCCAAGAGACCATTCGTCCCGAGAGAATATTCCTTTTAATGGATTCCAATGGACCGACATGAGCAAATGAATTTATTACTCGCAGGATCTGCATTGATTGTGTCGGCGAGGAGGTGTCCAGCGACGAGCGAGGACACGAACACACGTAATCACCCCAAAAAGTCTCTCAATTATCCCTCGTTCATCGTTCAGTCGTCTCATCTGCCGGAGCGGGAGACTGCTCGCATCACCATTGCCTGTATCCTGGGATCACAATTATTGTCACTAGAAGTAATTTATTTTCATTCATACGTTGTTCGAGGCTGTGTATGTGTGTGTGTGTGTGTGGGCGAGAGTGTCCTTAAAGCCTTCACATGTTTCCTGTTTGTGGTTCTTACATCAATTTTGTGTGGAATTTTGTGTCTCTTTGGGTGTCCTTCGAGGACGAGAGTGGGTGGGACATGACAAGGACTATCTGCACGTAGATAGTTAAAAATAAATTACTGTTATTGTGCGTCTGGTTGATTTGAGTCTCCATTCCGTCCCCGATGACGACACCATCAGTCGTAGATTTCCTGTGTGCCTGTGGCTTGGGCGACGGGCGGTGGGTGGTGGTTCCTCTGTTACCATGGTTGTCTTAATTGCTTGAAATGAGAACACAGCGAAGTGAAGTAATTTCGACTGAGAAACAGAGAGAGAGCGAAGAATACTTCATTAGTCTTGATAAAACATGAAGGATGTCATTCACTGAACTGGAAGAACGAGGGCTGCTTGTCGAGCTGACAGTGGCTATAAAACTCTTCTAGATGTGATCACAAAATTTGCTGCTGCTGATGTGGCGTGTGTTTATGGTGGGGCGGGCCTCAGATGCGGTTCGAGTTGCTCAGGGATGTTCTTCAATTTTTACGCCCGATGTTCTTGTCACAGACGAATGAGGTTGAAGAAGAGTTTGGGATCCGCTTTTGAGTTTTAAGTGGTCGTGTCTCTTTGATATTCGATGGAATGTCGTGTGAATGGTTGGTGTGGCGGCAAGCTACATGGGCAGGGGGCAGAAGAAGTCCCACATCACTGCTACCGTATGCTTCAGTAGGGATACGTGGCCAGAGGAGTGGTGGTTTGGTCGTTGCTTTGGAGCTAGTTTATGACATTTTGTCTTTCATACACACATCCTAAGACTGCCAACATCAAACGATGGCATCTCATACACACACAATCTCCGCAAGGAACGACGTCTTCCTTGTCTTCCTCTTTCTTTACTACTAGAGCCATCAGCACAACTCGACAGCCACAGCACAGTCGTAAAAGTCGAGGAAGAATGTCTTAATTAAGGATGCTTATAGACACACGGACCTTGGCATTTGACGTCATGTACGCCGGGGAACGAAGCCGCCAACTAAATCATCCACCTGCTCACTGACGCAATCCAAGTTCCACGTCAAATATGCCAAATTAAACATCATATCCTCGTATGTGGGAAAACGAGTGAAACCTCGACTAGCCAATGTTTTAGGACAACCAGAGCTGCACCAGAGTACAAAGATGCATTTTTACATTGGACCCCTGAGCTCAGCCAGGGCCTATGAAGAGACTTTCGAGGCCTCCCCAGTACCTCGTTGACCTAAAACTCTAGCGATATGTGGTTGCATAGCCACTTAGACCGGAAACCAGATCAACACAAGAGGTGTATCGGGCTAGAAGACGGGTGGAGCAGAAGCCTCTACGATTAAAGGAAATGTCAGTCGCAGCTCAAGGATATCGAACAGTTCAGGGATGGACAGAGAAGCGAAATATGAGAAAAAACAGAAGTTCGGGCTCAGGCTAAAGGAAAGGTAAACAGGATATTCGCTAGTATGATGCAACCTTGCAACCTAGCCACAGAGAATGATCTGAGCAGGATTTTCAACGGCTAACCTACCACCCATGACCTGGAGAGTATGGTGGGGTACTAAGAAGCCCCAGCCTCACTCGACGAAGTAGTCGTGTGATGGTAGTGTTTGCTTTAGAACCTAAGGTAGTAGTGAACCCGGAAACTATGTACAAGCCAGTCTGATGCAACGTAAAACCTGACAACCTTTTCGGGAGTCTTCCTTGAGTTGGATGTGGAATCCTTTTGGTTTTCCTTAGAGATCAAATGCAAAGCATAACGAACATCAAGACGACCTTACTTATTGATGACAGCGCACTGACTTAATATACAACATAATAATAATAATATGGGTGGCGCGACAGTCCGAGGTGGACCTGGGCCTAGCTTCTCAGCAACCACTTGTGTTGTGCGTGCTATTGTTCTTTCACGAGTGGAAGGGACCTACAGTTTAATGCCGACTCCGAACGGCGAATTTGAGAAGCTTTTTCTAGACAGGAATACTCTTTGAGCATTGTCAGTGACTCGAAAGAGGTGGAGCCGTGAATTATGATAGGTGGTAAATTCGGGTATCGAACCTGGCACCCTCTGCGTAGGAGTCGACGCACTTACCCACTTAGCCACGGCGACCCACAACATCCCTCATGAAAATAACTACCAGGAAATTTCCCTCTAACACCAGTCTCGACGTCCCTCGGAGCCATGGAATTGGTTCTACAGAAACAACTGCATATGATGACCATCAAGAGGCTTCCGCACTTATCATACGTCCGCTGTAAAGAACAAGCGACTGCAAACTCCTTTTGGCAATATTCCGCAAATATCGGGGCTTATTCTGTCAGTAATTAAATGTCGGACTAAACTAGTGAAATTGGGAGAATCTTTAAAAAAACCCGGTTTCCACCTCATCCTCCACCACATCCTCCACCTCATCCTCCCCCTCTTTCTCTACCTCATCCTCCACCTAATCAACCTCCACCTCATCCTCCACCTCTTTCTCCAGCTCATCCTCGACCTCATCCTCCACCTCATCCACCTCCACCTCATCCTCCACTTCATCCTCCACCTCTTTCTCCAGCTCATCCTCGACCTCATTCTCCACCTCTTCCTCCACCTCATCCTCCATCTCATCCTCCACCTCATCCTCCACCTCTTCTTCCACCTCATCCTCCACCTCATCCTCCACCTCTTTCTCCACCTCATCCTACACCTCATCCTCCACCTCATCCTCCACCTCATCCTCCACCTCATCCTCCACCTCATCCTCCACCTCATCCTCCACCTCATCCTCCACCTCTTCTTCCACCTCATCCTCCACCTCTTCCTCCACCTCATCCTCCACCTCATCCTCCACCTCATCCTCCACATCATCCTCCACCTCATCCTCCACCTCATCCTCCACCTCATCCTCCACCTTATCTTCCACCTCTTCTTCCACCTCATCCTCCACCTCTTCCTCCACCTCATCCTCCACCTCATCCTCCACCTCATCCTCCACCTTATCCTCCACCTCTTCTTCCACCTCATCCTCCACCTCTTCCTCCACTTCATCCTCCACCTCATCCTTCACCTCATCCTCCACCTCTTTCTTCAGCTCATCCTCGACCTCATCCTCCACCTCATCCACCTCCACCTCTTTCTCCACCTCATCCTCCACCTCATCCTCCACCTCATCCTCCACCTCATCCTCCACCTCATCCTCCACCTCTTCTTCCACCTCATCCTCCACCTCATCCTCCACCTCTTCCTCCACCTCATCCTCCACCTCATCCTCCACCTCATCCTCCACCTCATCCTCCAGCTCATCCTCCACCTCTTCCTCCACTTCATCCTCCACCTCATCCTCCACCTCATCCTCCACCTCATCCTCCACCTCATCCTCCACCTCATCCTCCAGCTCATCCTCCACCTCATCCTCCACCTTATCCTCCACCTCTTCCTCCACTTCATCCTCCACCTCATCCTCCACCTCATCCTCCACCTTATCCTCCACCTCTTCTTCCACCTCATCCTCCACCTCTTCCTCCACCTCATCCTCCACCTCATCCTCCACCTCATCCTCCAGCTCATCCTCCACCTCTTCCTCCACCTTATCCTCCACCTCTTCCTCCACTTCATCCTCCACCTCATCCTTCACCTCATCCTCCAGCTCATCCTCCACCTCATCCTCCACCTCATCCTCCACCTCATCCTCCATCTCATCCTCCACCTCATCCTCCACCTCATCCTCCACCTCTTCTTCCACATCATCCTCCACCTCTTCCTCCACCTCATCCTCCACCTCATCCTCCACCTCATCCTCCAGCTCATCCTCCACCTCTTCCTCCACCTTATCCTCCACCTCTTCCTCCACTTCATCCTCCACCTCATCCTTCACCTCTTCCTCCACCTCATCCTCCACCTCATCCTCCACCTCATCCTCCACCTCATCCTCCAGCTCATCCTCCACCTCATCCTCCACCTCATCCTCCACCTCATCCTCCACCTCATCCTCCACCTCATCCTCCACCTCATCCTCCACCTCATCCTCCACCTCATCCTCCACCTCATCCTCCAGCTCATCCTCCACCTCTTCCTCCACCTTATCCTCCACCTCTTCCTCCACTTCATCCTCCACCTCATCCTTCACCTCATCCTCCACCTCATCCTCCACCTCATCCTCCACCTCATCCTCCACCTCATCCTCCACCTTATCCTCCACCTCTTCTTCCACCTCATCCTCCACCTCTTCCTCCACCTCTTCCTCCACCTTATCCTCCAGCTCTTCCTCCACTTCATCCTCCACCTCATCCTTCACCTTATCCTCCACCTCATCCTCCACCTCATCCTCCACCTCATCCTCCACCTCTTCCTCCACCTCTTCCTCCACCTCATCCTCGACCTCATCCTCCACCTAATTCATCGAGGGATTGGAACAGCACGTCTGATCCTAGACAACTTGTATCAGTGAATCCACTTTGCTGTTTAAATACAATTTCAGGTCATTCATCAAGATGCTCAATTTTTAAGAAGTTCCAACCAAGCACACACACAAGCTGTGTATGGTGGAACAAAGAGTTACCAGGAACTACTCGCAATTGAATCAACTGATTAAGAAAAAATATTACGTATACGCCGCCGAATCCATTGTGTCCTCTAAGAAATTAAGAATGGGTTGCGTATCTTCTTCTTCTTCATTTGGCGCTACAGTCCGGGGTGGACCTGGGCCTCAACCAACAAGCCTCTCCAGCTAGCACGGTCTCTGGCTACGGTCTCTGGCTGGGTCTCTGTCTCCAGTGTCGCACGCCAAGTTGGTTGAGGTCCTTCTCCATCTGGGTGCGCCACCTTAAACGCGGGCGTCCTCTGTTGCGTTGTCCCACTGGTTCGGTGTCGAAGACTCTCCGGGCCGGAGCTGAGTTGTCCATACGCTCTAGATGGCCTAGCCATCTTAGGCGTGGGTTGCGTATACGTAACATTTTATTTATTTGCTGTCGTATCTTCATTGAGGTCGACAGGGCGGACTTGTGTTTTATCATGGCTGAGATTGGATGGATTATTTTGCCTGACAGCGGTATTTTGGTCATCATCGCCATTATATAGTCTGAAGAAGTGATCTTTCCATATTCCCAGCACCGACTGTATTTCCGCTGCTAGATTTTCATCCTTATCCCTGCAGGCTTCTGTTCGGTTCTTGTGAACTTGAGATGTTCGTTCTACTTGTTGGTAGTGTTTCCGTACGTCATTCCTGCAGTAACTTCCCTTAATCGTCGAGGTTGAGCGCTTCTCATGCTCCATATTTTTCTTCCTGAGAAGCCAATTTTTGGATCCCACACTTCCTTACCAGATGAGCCAAGCTTCTCTCGGTAGAAGGCTCGCTTCGTGGATCGCTACGTTCTTCGTCGACAGCGATAATAACATCATCATCGTCAAGAAAGATTGTTGACGAAATTGGAAAATATTTTTTCATTGTATGTGCTTTTATGAAGACCGGTAGCTTAGGCAACATAGACGGCGCCTTCGCTCAAATTGAGTCTGTGTCATCGAGCTGTATTCTTTTTCACACAATATGTAGGCTACAGGTCATATTAGACACAGCAGCTTTTTTAATATGTCGCGAATGTCCTTTATTAAAACCTTCACATCTAGCTGTCCTTATTTGCAAAACTTTTAAGAAGTCCCTGTTTGAAGCACAGAAAGATTCTAAAAAATGAAAATAAACTCTAGAAAAATTGCTCCTTCTCTCGCTTTCTCCGCGGCATTTTCCACACTTCACATGTCCATCCTGCACTTTCGTCTCGCAAACCCCGCCTTATCCACACACCATCAGCACACGCCAAACAAAAAGTCCATTATACACCGTCACGCCATTCGAGGCGCCGCAATCGGAGAGCCGTCCACGAACATCATTAATCACATTTGCCGCTGATTGCCAGTTCGCCTCCAAGCCTAATTAAAATATTCAATTCCCCATAATCCCTCTCATAAAAGTGCATCCCTTCAAGGACATCGCCCGGCTCGGGCGACAAAACACAGACGAGCGACCGATTCTCCCTCTTAATGAGACCATAAAGTCATTAACGCCGCACTTCACATCCGCTCGCCGCACACAGAAGCATCGACAGGACTCGCAGTAATTACACCAAACAAACACTTCCTTTGCACACGAGCCAGCCCCATCGAAGACGAGGTTGACCAAGACGATGGGGGGATATCCAATCCACACCGCGATGCACGCTGCACAGCACTCGCTCTCGTGCAGGCTTATCCGCAGAATAATGAACTCCAGTCGTGGAGGAGTTTCAGATCTGCCGCTCGTCCTTGTGCTCGCCGCAAACCGTTATTAATTGCCTACCACCGAGCTGCTGGCCATTATTCAAACAGAACCACTCCGCCGGCGGAGCCCGAGAGAGAGAGAGAGAGTGCGAGGGAGTGCAGTCTTCGACGGCGGCGGACGGTGTTGTTTTTCATTTTAATTTCCACTTTTCAGTTTCTTCATTAACCAGCCCCAGAGCGGGCGGAGAGCTGGACTGCAGCCCTTCGGTAGGACGCCCAGCGCCGACGACGACGTGCTGGCGGCAGCGTGTCGAACTTCGTAAAGGATGGCTTCATCGGGCTTGAGAGGAGGGCGGTGGCGACTTGAGCGGGAGTAAATAAATTAAATTACATGTCCTGGACCGGGACGCAACTGGACACGACCATTGGACCATTCAACACTGTGAACGACGACAACGTCGACGCCGCTAAGCTGATGCATGACGCGTGTGTGTGCTTGTGTAAGCGTCTGGCGCTGGGGCATGATGCAGAGGTCCGCAATACGTTTTGACATGTTCGATGATTAATGGATGGCAGCATGTGCCGGGGATGGTGGGCGGTGGGCGGTGAGGGGGGTGGGATTTGAGAAATCACTTTGCCACCGGATAAGGGTTGGCTGCTTGTGCGCGGTGGGATGTCTTAATTGAACCGAAGGCCGGCATAAATCGCTCACGAGTTAATGGTCTGGGCTGACTCGGTGTGGGTCGAAGGAATATTCCTCATACGCCTTGAGCCAGCCCGGAGAGGAATTCATCGAAATTCCAAAGTTGTTTGTGTCGACTTACCACATTTTTCCACTGCGCCACGAAATAAAGCTGATGCCTAAAGGCATCCCTTATTTATTGCGACGGACACTGAGCCTGCTGGAAGGTGATAACCAGATAACTAGACCTCGTTGAACAGCGCCGGCAGTCAGTCACCCGAGCAGACGCCGACACCCTCTGTCAGCTCGGAAGAACGATGACAAGGACATTACACCGACCAGCCATTAAGCCAGAGCCACAAAGTCCAGGCCATAACAAAACTCACAAATCACCAATTGACCCGATTCCCGAGTCCGGACTGGCCCTCCAGCATCCCACGTGTGCCCTCGTACGATGCTCGTCCACAAAAATTACTCAAATTAAAATAAATAATATCAATTCCCAACACAAATCCAATTTCCCCTCGATGGTGTGTGGCCTCCGCCCCCGGGGCCACCCTTCGAGGCGGATGATAAATAAATGTAATTACACCAAGCCCAGCTACACACGCCCGTCGCTTTGAGCAATCCTTCTCTTGGCGGCCCCCCGGGATCCCCAGGGAGGAACACACACACACGCACACACAGAGACACAGAGTCACCGAGCCACAAACAGACACACATGTCCAGCAGAAGGGATCAAGAGCGAGCGAACTTCCGTTCGGTGTGATTTATGAACACGCGCTGCCGCCCGTCTCGTCTGTGACGGGACGCAGGGTCGTAGGGACGCAGCCATTTTCGGCATTCGGATGCAGATTGAATGTCCTTGAAGGAAATGCCCTCCGTCATCCTGACAAATTACATTAACTGCGAGTACGAGTGTGTCTTGCAGATTCCTCGAGTCATCCTCTTTGTCGTTATCATTGTTTGCTTCATTAAATTACTCAAAATTCGGTTACATTAGCGCCGAGAGGGGGCGGGGGTGCCTGAAAAGTTGTGTATCATCGGATGACATTACTTGCAGTTTCCCCGAACGTGGCCCTCTGACATTTGCGCCATGCGTGGGCGTGGTTGTGAGCGAGTCGCACAACGATACCCTGTGTCGCATCAAAAACGAAGCCCCCCGCCACCCCCGGCCGACCCACAGCAGCCAAAATGAGCGATTTATTCACTCGGCTGTCCTCGGAAATGTTTCGGTCACACAAGGACATCCACAGCCTGCGACGGAGTGTACTAATAATGTTCGTCTTGATTTATGAATTCAATTCGCCGGGGCATAAATCTCCCATCGATTTGAGGGTGTGGCGGCTAAGATTCGGGTGTGGGGCATATGCTGCCGAATCACCCCGTTTTTTGATCGCCGCCCGACGAGGGGGGTCGGTCGTTCCCCGGATAATCGCGGCGGCCTCTCCTGATTGAAAGCATTGTTGTTGAATTGATTTATCCGGAATGTGTGTAACGAGCGCCACAGTAATGGGGTTGTCTGTAACTCGGTGCCCCCTTCTGCTAAATGTGTTCCGTGGTGGGGGTGATGGAGCATTCCAGTGAAGTCCGTGACACTTGATTGATCGGATCGAGCATTTGCTTGGGCGATTCGGTGGCCAAATGGCGAAAAATGCCGCCCTTCGGGTTCGGCAGTCATTGCGGGTCGTGTGGTGCGTAAAATCGGTTTTAGGTGAGAATGATTTGACGGAATTCTATGTGGACGGGGGGGATATTGTTTTCCCAGACGAGCAAAGGATGCAGATGAAGTGCTGGGATAATCGAAGGGTGAAGTCCCATTTTATGGGCTGCCTAACCCCGAGTAACCCTTGCTGCCTTGCTTAAGAGCCGATTCCGGTTTATTCAGAGCGAAATTACTCGGCCGGATGCTGGAAGTACGCGCTAAGTTGCCTCAAGTTTAAGGGCACTCAGTGGGTTAGGGTCTATCGCCGGATGCCGTCTGCGGGAAATGGGTCAACTTTTGAAAGTTGTTTCGGCGAACAATTGGCTTATGGCATGCGTCTGCTGGAAATTATGCCAAGTGGAAAATTATGCTTTACCACTCTCTTTCCTGTTCCCCGAAATGGCTGAAGGCGTTCACTCACACAAACTAAACTCGAGGAAATTCACATTCCAAGGATATCGACTTTATGTGAAGCAGCTCAGCGGGAAATGGGGAACGCTGAGGGACGGCTTTGCTTTTGCGATTATGTCTGCAATAGGTTAGGATCGTTCTTAAAAACATCTATTGTTTCACGACAAACATCGATGTTAAGAAACGGGCGTGGAAGCAGACTTAAAAGCTGTCTAGCAGGGCCACGGTGCCGTGTACGTAACGTTTGGCATCTGGGCGAGGAGGCAGACTTAAGAGTTGTCTAGCAGGGCCACGGTGGCGTATACGTTACGTTTCGTATTTGGGCGAGGAAGCAGACTTAAGAGTCGTCTAGCAGGGCTACGGTGGCGTATACGTAACGTTTTCCATATGAGCGAGGAGACATACTTATAAGCTGTCTAGTAGGGCTACGGTACGTAACGTTGTTCATCTGGGCGAGGAGGCAGACTTAAGAGTTGTCTAGCAGAGCCACGGTGGCGTATACGTAACGTTTCGTATTTGGGCGAGGAAGCAGACTTCAGAGTCGTCTAGCAGGGCCACGGTGGCGTATACGTAACGTTTTCCATATGAGCGAGGAGACATACTTATAAGCTGTCTAGCAGAGCCACGGTGGCGTATACGTAACGTTTCGTATTTGGGCGAGGAAGCAGACTTAAGAGTCGTCTAGCAGGGCCACGGTGTCGTATACGTTACGTTTTGCATCTGGGCGAGGAGGCAGATACTAAGGAGTATCGCAGACTTGAAATGAGCCTATTTCAAGAGCGATGGACTCAATGCATGGCGACGATGAGAGGGAATTCTCTGAAATATTGCAATTAACTTAAGTAGTACACTTATGAGGAGATTTTGTTGAAGTCTACATTTGTTTGGTTTTGATTTTTCTGTTGTTTTAATGATTACCGAAACCATTCCCCGCTGAAAGATCTCAGCACACCCTGTATCAAGAAATTTCACACATTTCTTTAACTTCCGAAAAATTGAGAAAAAATTCAACGCATATTTAATTAAAAAAAATTCGAGTGTGAGATACACGCGAGTGTATCTCGAACATTCATCCGAAGCACACATGAATGCATTCATCAGTGGTTGAACCAAGTGAATATAAGCGAAATTCCCCCCACCGCTCATAATTTCCGTCGATACACATCTTTTCGAGAACACACCCGCGTCTGATTATTTCAAAAACGCTTATGTCTTGTTTGCCTTCCATCCATGCTCGGCACGGCAGACAAACGAAAGTCGAATCGCTTTCAAGTTGGAATTCCAAGTCGCACGAGGAGAATAAAGAAATGACCGAGCAGAAGGAAAGGAGAAAAAAAAGTGTTTTTCAAAATATTTTTTTTTTGTTTCAGAAAACAATTTTTTGCGCTTTTCAACACACGGTTGTACCTCGTTGCGCTTGTTTGTCGTCGGCCAGTTGTCGTCGTCGCTTGGTTGGTCTCCAATTGATCAGTGTCATCCGAAGGGAGAGTTTGCCGTTCTCGCAACAACTCAACACGGGGGTTTTCGGGTGTTTTTGAAGAGTTTTCGACGCACCATCTGACCGCGGCGGATCATTTCCATTACATTGGGCTTCGTTGGAGGGAAGCGTGCGCACACACGGCGAATCGCTCTTACATCTCTTTTTTTTTTTTGTTTAACGATCGACAGTGATTATTTTCGATTCGCTTTTGATTTTGAAATTTTATTTGTTTTCGGCTGTCAGCTTCGCGAGGTGGTTGTTATTGTTTCGCTCAGTGTTTTTGTTTTCCCATCATCGTGCGATAAAGTATCCACAAGAAAAAAAAGTGGAATTTTGAGTGAACGCGGTGTGTTTTCCGACTCCGCAAAAGGTCAAAGCGTCGTAGTCGTCGTCGTCGTCCAACGTCGCCCGGAAAACTTTGGAAGTCTCTAAAGTGACAGCTAGTGGCGCCAAAGACTGTTCAATTATTTAATTTCGTAATCTGCTGCATTTCGCTGTATCCGGTGGCGGATTGATGGATTTTTAATTAATCCTAAAAATATTGCGAGGTGTCCGACTTGACGTAAACGTCTAATTTTGTCCGAAAATCTGGTGAGTTTTTTTTTCTGTGCCTGAATATACATGCTTTTTGTGTACTCGTCTTGCGGGGCGGGGTGTGAGAGGAGATACATATTTCGTTCGGGTGAAGGTTGTTTTTGTTTCGTGATTTATTCTCCGCAGAGAGATGGATTCGGAATCATTTATTTCAGTCATTTTGCTGGATGGACTAATTAATGGTGTGTGTATGTTTGGATGCTCCGGATCGGGTATTAATTGTAGGGATTGCGTGGTCGGAGGCGTTCGATTGGAGGTGTAATGAAAGGTTAATTTATGTCCTCTTCCGGTGAGGAAATCAAACTGGTGAACTGGAACGGTCTTGTGTGGGCGTCACTTCCAAGGACTTGTTGAATTGTATTCCAAACACATTTTCTTCCCCCATTTTGCTGAACTGTGACTTAACTGATAAAGCGAGTGTTTACATTTTGGCGTGTCGAATGTCCAGGTTGACTGGATCTACGCAGTCGAACTCATGATGGGGTGCCACAGGAGTGACGAAAGAGAGGTGTACACTATCAGCAAATAAGGAGGATATTGTTTTGATGGTTTTGAAAGGGCTTCCTTTGCTGTTAATCAAGTATGCTGAAGGACGAGTATCTAGCCAATTGTGACGTATTTAGATCACACTTAAAATGGCACCTCTTATTGCAAACCTACGAATTGTTCAACGCAGTGGCAGAAGAAAACGCAATTTTTTGAGTACTCCAGCGCTCGTCGTCCATCTCTCAATGAGCGATATTTAATTCGATTCATAACGCTCTCCATTTGCCCGAAGAGTGGGTGTTCAATAATGCGAGGAGAATCTGTTTGAAAAATCGCGAATGCTAAAGAGGCTGGAAGCACTTTTTTTTTTGCATTGATCGACTTATTAATAGAAAAATTGGTATTTTTGAAGGTTCTTTGCTTCTTCATCTTCGAACAAAGTTCAATATTCGATCGGTACTTGTCTGTGATCCAGCATTGACCGGATTTAGATGATGTCAAGGGAAATCAGGGACGTTAGTGAATGACAAATTGGTTTCATTTGAAAGCAAAGTTGGGATGACCCTGATGTGCTCGGTTCGGTCCAGCTACGAAGTGTGCTCGAAGGGAAGTGAACCTGTTGCCTGTTGATATTCGTGTACGTGGGAGAAATCTCTAGACTTTGACGACCATTGACTGCCTACACTCTTGGCCATTACCTTCCAATATGTCATGCAAATCTCAAATCAGTCGGCAATTATTTGCCCAAACTTTGCAGGAGTGTGTCTATTTTGGATCTGATAAAAAAAAATAGGAGGAAAGATAGGTACTCTGCAACGAAATCTAAACAGTCCAACCCGCGATTCGGTTATAATTCTGTTCAGTTCCAGAAATTTGAAGAACAAGAAGGGCGGAGACTCCTGCTACTTCCTGCAGCTCACTTGAAAATTGGCGGACACATTTCAAAGCCATTAAGTTCACTGCAATGAGCACACGGATCATTCTATGACATCTACGGTGTTGCTTGTGTTGTGCGAGGATTACCTAATTGCTGGCAGGAATATGCTGCCATTCAAGAAATATGCATGAGAACGATAATTTTTATGAACAAAGGGTTGCGTGTCCGTAGACGGACATAAACCAGACACAGCACGAGTGAAAACCTTTGTTGAAAGAAAGGGAGAGGCTGTGGCTGTCTTCAATGTCCGCGGTTTGTAGTCAGTGGCAAATACTAGGCACAAGAGCATTCCGAATTCATGATGAAGCATCGTTTGTTTAAATAGCGATGTTGACACGATTCGTCAGTGTTCCAGAGAATAAAGGCATCATTAGTTTCGTGCAATTTAGGTAAGGGTCCCCTAGTCAGAACAAGAAGCCTCAAGTGGAAGTTTATGTTCACTCCAGCATCAAGCGCCACTCGAAGAAAAAAAAAATATACGGGAGCCAGCAAAGTTCTTAGAGAATCTGAGCCTAAGTTGGATTTAGTGACGGCTTCATGCGATTTAAGATTGATATTCTTTATTGTGGGTCGCCGTGGCGTAGTGGGTAAGTGCCTCGCAGAGGGTGCCAGGTTCGATACCCGAATTTACCACCTATGATAGTTCACAGCTCCACCTCTTTCGAGTCACTGACAATGCTCAAAGAGTATTCCTTCTCAACTTAGCCGTTCAGAGTCGGCATTAAACTGTAGGTCCCTTCCACTCGTGAGAGAACAATAGCACGCACAACACGAGTGGTTGCTGGGAAGCTAGGCCCAGGTCCGCCTAGGACTGTAGCGCCACCCATATATATTAGATTATATTCTTGATTGTGTGTGGCTTAAAGAGATGGTAACCTCCGTTTAAAGTTAGAGAGGAGGTCGTTCCACATCTGACTTATTCATCGCCTTTGCAATAGCCCGGTATGGCATAATTTCCCGTAGTCGACATGAGGTGTATGATTAAATGAGCAGCCATCGCGTTTAGAGACAGCTTGCTAATAAGGGATGTTTTTTTAATTAATCATGGCATTGTCCAAGGTCTTATTTGCGGCCTGACTGTCCGAAGAGATGGTGGTATCCCCAAGTGGCCCGGACATTGTCTTAATCGCAATGGTTTCTGCATGGCACCAGGGCATAGCTTCTACCGAACAAGTTGGAAAGATGAACTATCGCGATTAATCCGTTTGGCTTCTGATGGCAGAGTAGTAGAACAGAAGACTGGCTCGAGTTCTTACGGAATATGCTTGTTCTCTGGACATATTGACAACTGGGCAAGGAAGTGTTCCAGTTCGACAACTCAGTGGCAAACAAATTATTACATTATAACATCTTACTCAGCTAATAAATGTAGGATGCCAACCCAGCATAAATGAGCAGTCAACCTTAAAGGAAATGACACGTCGTTAAGCATTAAATTGCCTATGGACTGAAGGATTTTGAGGATTGGTTTACATCGAGCTGATGAGGAGCGAGTATATTCAGTAAATTTCCTACAAAGATGTGGACTGTTTGCGCGATCGGTAGGTAAAGTTAGGTAGGAGGGCTGCTAGCTCATTCATCAGCAAACGTCTACCACGTTATTGTGATGACCATATATATATACTACGTTATAAAATGTATATTTATTCGGAACGATCCGATCTACTCGACTGGTTGTAGAGAACTGACCTTGTTTTACATACTCTGAGTTATTCCTTAGGTCAATTTTGCTGAGGTGACCTTTATTGCCTTGCATTGAAGTGAAAAGCTTCGGACGGAAACGCTCCAGACGTAAGCTTGCAGGAAAAATCACCTGAACATTGCAAAGTGGAATTGAGAAGGCCTTTAAAAAATATTGCAAGTTAATCAAAAAGATATGTGTTCGGCGGAAGGCCGTTGACCGAGCTATCAAAGATGTGTGTTGGGTGGATAACCGTGGTTGACCTGCTGGTTGCCCGTGGCGGTGTTAGGTATCGTAACTCGCGCTCGATATGGCCGAGCCAGTGGACTCGACGGATCTTTACCTTCCGGACTACATCCACATCCTGGTATAGCTCGTAGAGTTCGCGTTTGCTTATGCTAATGACTATCTTAAGAACTAAAGGGGAAGGTGTAAGATGTATTGACGATACTTATCGTCTTATTGACGATAGTCATTTGTATACAAAAAATTGTTTGCTTTTCTTAATATGTACAAGTAACTCTACAAATTACATTGTAATTTATTGCTTTTTTCGTGCGCTTAGTTTTTTTTTACAAATTTAATTTAATTTTGTTAATTGATAATTACATGCTTAAATCAAATTTTTTAAACAAATGGATAATTAAGTAAATTAAAATGTTTTGCATTTCATTTATATATTTATTTATTTTTACTAATACTAAGAAATTATAATTTTTACTTAATTTAATTCATTCAACATTATTTTTTTTTTTACATCTTTATTATTCAGTTTTTAGTTAATTAGTGTTGTTATTGCTCTTGACCTTGATTTGACCTCATTACGATTACAGTTGGTAACGTTAGGCAAACTAGCAAAGTATCGCAAGTATCAGTGTAAAGTTTAAGGTGGTTTTTAGGATTTTATCGTCACCAAATATGAAGTAGGAGCATCTACCTTTTCTAGACCTTACCCTTCAACCCAAATATGTTGTTGTCCAACCAGTACAAGTTGTCCTTCTCTAAAAGGCTCTTTTAGTCTTGCATGTCCATCGTATCATTTTTTTATTTTTAAGGTTTGGTTCTCTACTTTAGTTTAAAGCAATTCTTCAGAAAATGACACTGGAGTACGCGCTACCATGGACAACATTACCTCAGAGGGTGAAGCATCCATTCCTTTGACTGGACTATTTCTGTATTCGAACAAAGCCAAATTCAAATCAGTTCTACTTTCATAACATTTTTTAAGTACATTTTTTTTTTGCAATCTGGACACCCTTTTCGGGAAATGCTCTACTCTGAGCAATGGAGGGTCCATTGCCCTTGCTAAAAGTTAATTTAAATTCGTATTCACAGCTGCATTTTCTGAACTCTCAACTGTTAAAAGGAACATTGTCAGAAACAAACTCTTTTGGAAAACCAAAAGAAGCAAAAATTGGTTTGATCACAATTATCACTTCTGTAGCTGATTTGTTTTTTGCTTTTAAATCTCAATCCACTTCGAGTAAGCATCAACAAGTACTCGAATTTCATTGAAAAGCAGTAATAGTGCCGCTAATTTGATCCTAAAGGCAAATGATGACTGGACCAGATTTGAAAACCAGATAAAAACTTTTGGCTTTGCTTTCACTAGAATTCGAACCGGGGACCCCGCTAACCAGGAGCAGGCACTCAACCAACAGCGCCATCCAGTCGTCGAATTCTGACGACTGGAGGTGGAATAATAATTGATTTGTGTCAACCTAAGCTTCTGTCAGATCCGAACGAAAGGCACTTAGAAGAATCGCCAAATTTCAAAGTGGTCACAATTTCTTCTGGAAACTTAAACAAAATTCCATATCAACTGAAGTAGACGTACGAAGAGAACGATTAATTGCGCTTCCGCTTAAGTTAGCTAAAGTGAAGGAAACTTAACGAAACAGTGCTAGGTGGTTCTCTGGTCTGGTCAGGTGACTTAAGCCCACGAACCATTGATTGTGTTGTTCCCGAGGTGTAACAGTGAATGATTGTTGACTTTGATTCAAATGACTCTACCTACGATTTGATAAAGCTGCTATTATTATGCTTGGCCTTTAACTCTGAGATCTGAGTATCTTGACAAGCGCAATGCGATGAGTCTATGATGACTGACTCACGTAGGTGCGTGGGTATAGCCAGCTATGTTGCCCAGCGTAAGCACATTATCGCCATTAGACCAGGCAACCATTCCCATCATTTCGATCTTCGCTCTTTTGGCAGTAAAGATGCTCTCTTAGCTACGAGCTGCCTTTCGTTGGATTGGGGCGACAGTGCCTTCCACGTTGTTGAGCACAATGAAAGGCATCGTGGAAAATTGAGTGAAGTCCATTAAGTCGCCCTCAAGGTTCTCCCCAGTAACCACGACGTCATCAGACTGCTGTCTCACAGTCAGATCGATTTTTATTCCGTCAACTGGTCAACTTGGTTGACTTGACGCGGGTGTCTTCTGATACTTTGTTCAACCGGCTGGGATTTGATAAAGCTGCAATTATTGATTCCATGAGACAGGGATGGTATACTACATTGCCTTCTGTTGGGCGCCATTCATTTTGGCTGCATGTAATAATATGGCTTGGTACACTAGGCCCACATACGACTGCATGGCTCAGTTGGTTAAGTGCCTTCCCTTGGTTAATGGAGTCCGCGGTTCGAATCCCAGTGAGAGCGAAGTTGATGCGCGTTTATCTGGTGGCTACCTACAGTTTTATGCGAACGACGTTTGAGAAGATGAGCATTATTAACGAAGTGATAGAAAAGTGATCTTGAATCGATCCCAAACTCCACGGGTTCAGGTCCGCCGGCATCTCTCACACACTCACAACGAAACAGACTTCCAGGCAACAACAGATTTCTCTAGCCTCTAATTCTTATTAAGAAAAACAAAGTGGCCACGTTGACACCTCGAATTTCTATTTTAAGCCCCCCACCTGGCATTACACCATCCACCTCCACAGACGCATGTACGATTTCCATCGCATTTCGCGGATTCTATTGTATCATCCGCGGCCCCCTGCCGGGACGATGATGTTTTTATGAGCGTCCGCGGTGGTCTGTTAAAAATTTTATCGAAAAATTCGACACTCAATGGCGAAATCAAAACAAACTTATGCTCAATTAATTGCCTAGGCGTCCCGAAGTCCCGCGCCTGTGCCAAGAGCAATCAAGTGGAATCTATTTAAGCGGCCCGCATTGTGTCGGCCGGCATATGGAGTCCCTAATGACACGGCTGCCCTGACAGACAGAGTGTCATGTGCGGTCGCCAATCAGCCAAATTCCCTCTGAATGTCACGGTGACAGCGGCACGACAAGTCTCCGATGAGCGCTCTACGAACAGGCCCCAGTGCCTATGGCATTTCAGCGTTTCAATTGGTTATTGTGATCTATTTTCAGAACGTCCACGGGGGTATTTTTAGAAACTCAGTTCCGAATCGCCGTTCTGTCACGACTCACGATGCGTATTTCATTGCTCTCTCTCGCTCTTAGCTCTCTTTGAGAGAATTTCAGCGGATCGCTGCTCATTTTCTAATGCAAGAGAATGTTTACCTATGAGATGTTCAATAGCAGACGAGTTTTTGTGTGTGTCTCTTGCAGCTGGAGAGGTCGGAAACGGCGTATTCTCAACTTCGTGCTCCCGCCACTCACCGCGAACCACTGCGCGAGCGAAATCGATGCCAGAGCGCGTACCCATTTGACATGTCTCACCAGATACATTCGGTTGATCACAGATCGAGCACGGTAGTCATCCGCTTAGTTTAAAAAATTTCGGATATTTTCCTAGCATCGCCGAGCGTTTTCGACGTCTGATAACCTGTGACGCGTAGTGGATTCGGGAAAAAGAAAAAACAGAAAAAAGACCACGCAACCTGTGGTGTGATTGAAAGCTGAAGTGCTCGTTAATTTTGTGAAGCATTGACAATTTTGCGGCAGCAAACATGGGTTCGATTGACGATATCACGGACTTTAGTAAGTCGAAAACGATACGTGTTCTTGTGCTAGTGTATTTTTGTTCAGCTTTCGCAAGGGAGAACTAACACTTTCCAGTCTGTAGCGAGTGATCGTGAGGAATGAAGAAACAAAAAAAAAGCGATGAAACTGTTTACGTACCGCTGTGTTTGTTTCTGGTCATTTATTGTTATGGTTGCTGGAAGGCGCGGGGCTAATGTCTGCCCAGAGTAAACACGGGAATTCGAGTTGTTTTGTGATCACAGAAGTTTTCGGTTGTTATTCTTTTCAATTCGGTTGGTTTTTTTCTTTGGTTGCTGGTAATTGGTGTTGATATGGAGGCGCGTTTTGAGTTGTTTTTGGGCCAGGGACTATTTTTAGCCGGCGAAGCGGATGGATTTATGCGCGCTTCGGAGTTGCATAGATCCGTCGAGAATGCAGCTGGGAAATAAATTTCGATAACTAGGTTAAACGTGCGATTGGTTGCTGCGAAGCAGACGTTGTGATTGTGACGAGTGATGAATGGTGTTTTGTTGTTAATTTGGGTCGGAGGTTGAACAAGGGTGACCTCCTGCTCGATGCCTATTGCCAGCCGTCGAGAGCAGGCGCTTGAGGTAGACCCGAAGCTGGAGTAAGGGAGGACGTTCACGTCGACCTGGATTCACCAAATAAGACTCCACGTCTTGTCCTGCCATCCCTTCATCTTAATAGCTCCCAACCACTCTAGAAATAGCATACATTCGTTGCCTGCAAGATCTGATCACTCAAATTCACCGCGAGCACATCGCCCATAGACCTCGGCCCCGTTCAATGCCACTTTGCAATTGCTTGGCGATCTGTCAAAAAAAATGTGTGCTCTAACCTTTCCGTCCATCAGCCAGTCCTTCGCTCAGCGAACCGCAGAAAAATCTCATACCGAACCGTTTAGTCATCGCCTGTGTGCTTGGACATGAAATCCATAGTCCGACGTAGTTGGCGTAGGCATATGTCAGCGTGGGATAGATAGATCTGCATTTGCTCCACTCCGCTGTGTTCTGTCAGCTCGCG
The DNA here is from genome assembly GCA_964034865.1 of Eristalis intricaria. Lineage (NCBI taxonomy): Eukaryota > Metazoa > Arthropoda > Insecta > Diptera > Syrphidae > Eristalis > Eristalis intricaria. Next base: position 30,940,348 of record OZ035876.1, on the reverse strand, counting down.
TTGACAGATACATGTGAGAGGACCCTAACGATTTACGGCGTTGACGCATCTAAGTTCCCAGTTGTGGAGCCTTGCCTTGTTTGTCCAAGTCGATGAGAGACTCTTGTTCGGATGAATATTGTTCGCATAAATAGACTCATTCGTGGCGCTTAGATCTCGCGGTCGTGTATCTCACCGCGTCATAGTCGCGAGCGATGTGACGTTGGTCATCAATCACGGGATCATAGAAAATCATCTGGAAAGTGGGAGTGTCGGTCTTTGAACAACACAGTCCACCTCTGTGACTTCTGGCGGCGCAGAGCGGTATTTTGGCATTGGCGGCACTTGACGCGGTTCGATTGGACACTTGACAAACGAGTGAAGACAGATGGACACTGGACGTAATAGACCGTCAAAAGTCGGGGAATTGTGAAGTGATAGTCTGAAGCGGATCATTGCCAAAATGGCAGCAGAGGGAGGGACCGCAGTGGGCGATGTGTGTTGACAGAGATACATTCCGTGGGTTTGGGGGACGATTCATGCTTGGGTGATGGGCATCGTTGACATTGACGTTGTTCTGGAATGAAACTTCATTTCGGGGACCTTTTGCTAAGAATATCTGGCTTAATTTGGAGCCCTGATTGATTCTGCCTCGTTGGGACCAAACTTGGAACCTTGCGCAACTTCTTGCCCACGTCGTTGGGACAAAACTTGAAACCTTGAGTGACTTCTTGCCCACGTCGTTGGGACCAAACTTGAAACCTTGCGTGACTTCTTGCCCACGTCGTTGGGACCAAACTTGGAACCTTGCGCAACTTCTTGCCCACGTCGTTGGGACAAAACTTGAAACCTTGAGTGACTTCTAACCCACGTCGTTAGGACCAAACTTGAAACCTTGCGTGACTTCTTGCCCACGTCGTTGGGACCAAACATGAAATCTTGCGTGACTGTATGCTAACGTCGTTAGGACCAAACTTGGGTCCTTGCGTGACTTCTTGTCCACGTCGTTGAGACCAAACTTGAAACCTTGAGTGACTTCTAACCCACGTCGTTAGGACCAAACTTGAAACCTTGCGTGACTTCTTGCCCACGAAGTTGGGACGAAACATGAAACCTTGCGTGGCTTCATGCTAACCTCGTTGGGACCAGAATTGGAACCTTGCTTGAAATTTTGTAAACGTCCTTAGGCCCAAACTTGGAACCTTGGTCCTTCCCAATACCCTTGACACGTTGGAGACTTTGTAGGTCTGAGTTACTTGCCAGTAAGTGCCTAGTTCATGAAATTAAACCTGCAAAAGTACGCGAATCATAATTTCAGTTGTTCCATATTTTTAAAGCCCATTTTATTTAATTCTTCCTGAAGTTGAACATTGGCCGAATATCTTGACGGCTTCCCATGCGAATATTTTCTCTCGCGATTCCGACTGCCACGTTCGAAGGCATTTAAAATGTGCATAGTTCCGCTCAGAAGCTGCCAGACTGGCATGTTCCCGCTCGATGTCCAGACAGTGGAAACAATCTCAAATTTGGCTTCACCTACTTTGGCGCTGTTAACCGCAGTACACATCCGCTACACGAACTGCAACCCTGTCTGCACTTCATTTATGAGTGTTCCGCGGCGCGCTGCATCCCGAGTGAGAACAGACATCTGTTCACATTTGGTTATGCATGCCATCACGGATCACAAGCGCGAAACCTCAATAATTTTCAATTCCTCATTTCCACCCAACCGCCCAGCCAGCCAGACAACCAGCCGGCCAGCCAGCCAGCGAGCCCGTCAAGCCACCGCTACCGCTGCCGCCCGACCGTCAATCAATTTCACGCTTGCATCGCCATAATATGCGGCCACAAGCTCGGCGCGGAACATTTAAAATCCATTCCCGCATATTTACCACCCACCGAGTGACCAAATATTAACTTAACACGATTTAACATTCGCCCGAGATTTGAATGATTGTGTTTGCATCCGAACGAGACTTTTGATTGGCACCGCTCCAATTAATATTCCATCTATCGGCTGACTGCGAGCGGGACACGCCACTACCGCCACCGTTGCCGCCGCCACCGCCTGTCCACTGGGCGTAGGCTGTCTTCGAAGACTGTAAACAAAACCGTATTGAATCTTGAGTAGCATCCACTGCTCGCACCCTCTGACTCGAGGATGGATGAGCCATTTTCAACAAATTATGAGTAATCGTCTGCCCGCCCCTCCCAACGGCTCCCCAGAGATGTCGGGAACGATGTGCGAAGGAGCTTTATCGCAGCCGGCACATCATTAGGACTGTAATCGATTTTTAAATTGTATATGTCAACGGGCTGGCTGCACGATGACATATCGAATGGGTTGGCGTTTGTTTACGTCATCCGTGTGTGTGCTTCGCCTGGCGCTAGGACAGATGAAAGTGGTGCTCTGCTGCGGCAGTCATCCGCTGTCCCTGGCGGACAGCAGGTGGACATCATTTTCAAGTTGACAGCCTCGTGATTGATTGCGTGTGTTTCTTTCTTTCAGATACAACAACGATCTCCTTTGATCCGGAGATCATAACAAACTTCGTGGTGCGACACGATCGGAGGAAGTCCACGACTGTTGTGACTCATCAAGCGCCACACGCAGCGGCTGAAGGACGCTTCTCGTGTTTGCTGAGGATTCGGGAGGGATTTAGCAAACGTAAGTGACGTGCAGCATCACGAGGTGATCGAGATTGTTCACATTTTGCTTGACGTTCATTTCAGTTGTTGGCAAGATCATGGGCAGCAACGGGACCCCCAGCGAGGAGGACAAATATGAATACTATGACTGTGAGTAATTGTGATTCGATTGCATTTTAAGGGTTACGGGAAGGCAATCGATTTTGGTGGGAAATGTCTGAGCGGACGTGTTATATTTCTTGTGAAGAAAAAGGACGTAACTACAGATGGGATTTTATGTCTTGCATAAATACCTTGGAAGAGCACGAATGTTCTACGAGTCAAGAGATAATCCTTTTTAGACAACTTTTTCCCGGAGGATGACGTGAGGACAGCGACGAGCAAGTGACGTGACCTTAGAGTTTTAAGTGGAACACTAACAGGACACGGAGCATGCAATTACCAGCTTCATTAAATTGGCCTCACCAGTACAGAAATCTGTAGGCACTGTGGCCAGGCGAAAGAAACTATGGAGCACATACTAATCGTCTGTTCACCACTTGCCAGAAAGATTCAAAATGATAATGAGAACGTCCATAACAGGGAAAGACTTCCAAGAAATCTCATCTAGTGGAGCTGTCAAATGTCTGCAGCCAGCTCGCAAATCCTTAATCGAGAGAAGGGGTTGCAATAGATCTTTACGGTCGCAGTGCAAGTGTCCGCTATGACACACCCCAAGTTCTTCAATTCTTCAAAAGGGCCATATAGGCTCGCGGGTTGAATGTTGTGTACTCTCAAACCAATTAGAGCTTGTTACGTGGCTTGCGCTGCTATTGATCAGTTCTGTAAAGTTATGGAAGGAGTAAGTTATTTGCGTCTTGAGAGGACATTGACGGCGGTTTTAACCATGGCCATCCGTATGCGATCACCAATGTACAATGAGAGTGGAGTGGGTTAGGGACTCAGCCTTCATTTTCACCAGCTGCTCACTAAGAGGGCTATCAGTGCATGGATCGAATTGAATACAGCAATCGCATTGGCCCGCAACCACGTTTTGCTTTTCACGATGTAGTACCTCGGAGCTATTTTTCGAAGATTGAATGTCTTGATGGTCTATTCCTATGATAGTTGTGCTCATTTTGTTATTTTTGCTTGATGTCAGATAAGGATATTCGACGAGTAGGTATTTTCCTCTGATTGTCCGAAGACTCTACAGTTTTCTGTGTTCTTCTTGTTTCCGTGTTTCTGTGCCCCATTTTGTGGAGGCGATAGCTGCATGAGAACATTTTGTTTCTCCTGGGCCCGGCCCTCAAGAGTCCTGGGAGTGTGTGTCACCTGGCCTCCTAGCTATTCCATTCCCCATTTGACGAGTCCTTAAAGTATTGCAGTGAGTCTACATAGCTAATTACAGAAATATGATTTCTTGCCCCCTTTAATAGTTTAAACCTGTTTCACTTTGCCTATTCCAAGACAGCGCTGGCTCTGAGAATATTGATATTTTTCAGTTAATGAATATTTAGGATGTAATGACCTACTTCATTAAGGGCGAAGAGATAAATATCAGCTATGGAAGGCGGTTGACTCTTTGGGGGAAAGGAATGATTGCATCTTGGTCCTTTCGGATTTCGACCTGTCGGTTTACCATCCTTGGGCGTCATAATTTCTCCAATGTGGGCTTTTGCACATTCTTCTCTTTTGTGTATAATGATCAATGCATTGATAGATGGCACTGACACGTGTCTCAAGCTGCATGTTTAGGGGGACACCCTAATGAGGTATCGAATACATTCTTGTTTGGAACTAAGTGGACTTGGGCGCGCTCAGTTCGTTCGCAGGAGCTGGGATGTAGGGTGACTGCCTACCAGGATTAAAGTCCTGAAACGGCATAATTTGAACACCTCTCGATCTTGGCCTCTCGGTTTCCGCGAACAGAAAAAGTGTTGAGTCTGAACGTCAACGCACGACAAACTGAAATAGATCTCGACACTAGGACATACAAGATGGCACCACGTCTATCTTGTTCTTCCTTTTTGGCTCACTCTATTGTTCGAGGCGGACCTGGGCCAGATGCAACATACTTCTCTGTTCATTCTGATCTTGTGCCAGGTACACACGTTTAGCTCGTTGAGGTTCCTTTCCGACTGTGCTTGCCACCGGAAGAATGGCATTCCCTCACCACATTGTCCCTCGGAGTTGTAGTCGACGACCTTGCGGTCAATTCTATGAGCTCGTCGTTCATTCTCCTTCTCCAAGCACCATATTGTGCAAAGAACTTTCCTCTGGAAGCAACTAGGAATCTCTTCGTCCTCTTCGTACCACCTACAACTATAAGCTGAAGTTTTTTCAGACACTGTTAAATTTCTGTACCTTCTACTTTCAAATTCAGCTGGAAACCCGATTTGGTCGAGTGCATGAGGCTACTACATCCGTATACACCAGCTGAAAGGCCATAGCTAGGAAATGGGGTCTGAAGCCACTCATAGCCCAATGTACCTACGTTGCCTAATTTCCACTTACCTGACTATGGCAACGTAGATTTATTAGGCTACGAGTGGTTTCAGACTCCAGTAATGCACAGTATGGGGTTATGGTTGTCCAGTTATGCTTTTACAAAGTGTCACAAATTGCGTCGAGTCTAAGTGGATTTTTCAAGCCAACGCTAGCCTTGATATATTGCCCACGTAATCGTAGACATGAGCATATTTCCAGAATATTTACGTCAGTACAGCTTGTTTAAGAAAAGTCGTAGTGGGTTATCTAGGCTCTCAGTGCCTAATTACGTCGATATTGTGTACAGCTCAAGATTCTTGAATCACAGCTCAATAGCATTAAATACAGTGAAACTTCTCTATAGCGGACAACAGTGAGACCATCATGATTGTCCGTTAGTAGGGGTGTCCCTTAAGGAGGACTTGAAGTACACGAACACATTCATGCCGAGACCAATTTGAACTGTCCGTAAAGAGAGGTGTCCTTTATAGAGAGGTGTCCGAAAGTCGAAGATTCACTGTGTATACACTCAAGCTCATAAACCTGCTGTCTCACATCCACTTCCACCGTTTCGCTTTACATTCTCTGTTTAGGTTATTATAGGTTATACTGTCAGCTGTTCGACATATAGATAAACTATTTTCTTGCACTTTAGCAGTTTTAACATATTTCATTGCAACACTAGCAACTGCTACGGCAAGTACTTCCTTATCGCATACGTGGCTTAATTGTATGAACTTGAGTGTACATAAGAACCAGCAACAAGAGCAAAGCTGATGTAATTTTCAGAAAAGGGACGAGGATGGATCAATTGCTTAAAACTCTGGATGACGACCGATGGCCCTTTCTTGTCGGCTTTCCATAAATAACAAGAGGCTGATAGCAATGATTTGTGGAACAAGAGTACTTCTTCTTCTTTATTTGGCAAGCCTCTCCAACTAGCTAGCTGTCACCAGTGTCGCACACCAATTTCGTTGAGGTCCTTCTCCACCTTGGTGCGCCACCTTAAACGCGGGCGTCCTCTATTGCGTTGTCTCACGGGTTTTGAGTCGAAGACTCTTGGGGCCGGTGCTGAGTTGTCCATACGCTCTACATGGCCTAGCCATCTTAGGCGTTGGATCCGTAGACGCCTGACTAGACTCATGTCGCTGTATAGCCCGTACAGTTCGTGGTTGAATCTTCTTCTCCAATAACCATCAACGCAGACAGGACCAAAGATCGCACGCAGAGCTTTTTTCTCGAAGAGAAGTCCAGCTGCGCCGTACAGCAGGACTGGGATGATCAAGGTCTTGTATAAAGTCAGCTTGGTCCTTCGAGAGAGGGCTCTACTACTCAATTGCCTCTTGAGCCCATAGAAACAGTGGTTGGCAAGAGTTAGTCTGCGTTTGATCTCGGTACTGATGTTGCTTGTACTATTTACTGCGGAGCCGAGGTAGACGAAATCCTTGACTTCCTCGAAGCTATAGCTGCCCATTGTGTCTCTGTCCAAGACGTCGATGTTGTGTATCCTTTCTAGATGACAGCACATACTTCGTTTTTCTCTCATTCACCGCTAGACCCATTTTGGCAGCCTCCGCTTCAATACCAGCTTCAATACGTGCCTCTAGTGTTGGCGTGTGTGTCTTGCACGATCTTCTCCAGGATGATGTTAAAGAATCACATGACAGCGCGTCGCCTTGTCTAAGACCTTTTTGACACTGAATGTCTTTTTCGTTACCGACCTTGATGGTGCAGCGAGAATTCTTCATAGTCATCCGGCACAACCTGACGAGTTTGCCAGGAATATCAAAACAAGACATGATGTTGTATAGCTAGTCCCTATGCACGCTGTCATATGCGGTCTTGAAGTCGATGAATAGGTGGTGGGTGTCGATCTGCATTTCTTGGGTTTTCACCAGGATCTGCCGTAATCTGAAGATTTGGTCGATGGTGGGCTTCCCTGGCCTCAAGCCTCACTGATATGGACCTATCATTTTATCTATAAACTGCTTCAGGCGAGTTCACAAAACGGCAGAGAAGATCTTGTAAGCGATGTTCAGGAGACGTATCCCTCTATAGTTGACGCAGTTGAAGGGGTCTCCTTTCCTGTGGATCGACCAAACGATACTGAGATCGGGCATGGTTTCCTCCGACCATATCTTACAGAAGAGCTAATTTTCTAAAAAAGCGAATGATGATGATTGGGTTTAATAATCCTGATGGAATTGAACCTATGAAACTTTGCGCACTGTTTCCAAGTCCATGAAGAAAATTCAGTCATTGTAACACTCGTTAATCTTCTAGTGTACGCGTTATCGCTCATCACGGCATCACGTCATGATTACGGCAAGGACTATAGTTCCACCAAGTTTCTTTTTTTCCTTGATTTCGAAGAGAGATTAAATTTTATTGGAAATAAAGTCTATCACCTCCCTCTCCATCGGAGATAAATCGAACAAATCATCCCAAAAATGGAACGAATGAACGTCAGACTTTATAGCGCTCTTCCCGTGATAAAGCATAAATATCGCAATTTCCTGCTTCATAGTCTCACGAGCTACAAATCAAGCTGTGTCACCCCCTTGCTCTGCAAGAACTTTCTATTTTAGGCGTTAAATCCGCTGACGTATTATCAAGTCGCTGATGCCTGACAGCCAGCATCTCGCATAAAATTGATTGAGTCACAAAAAAGTGTGTGCGCCTCTTATTTTATTGGGTACGGAGTTAATGGTGATTTCTTTATAAAAAAATAGTTGTGGGCGATTTATTACTCCAAAGGATTCATGTTCCTTCGGCATCAAGAAGAGACGGAGTATTATGGTGAGAATGAAAACGGTTTTAGTACAAATTCGAGAAATCCATGAGATTAAACCGTCCTTATTAATTCGAAGAGTTAGAAATGATATTGTAGCAGCCCTTATAACGAATTCAGGCACTCTTCTAAGAAAAATAAACATGTAAAAGGGACTACCGGTGTGAGAGCAGTGAACATGAAGATCACTTTTGTGTAGTTTGCGAAGCGATACGCACGTACTTATAATAAAGTAATAAAGTTGATCGTTAAGTGTTTTATTATTTTATATTTTCTATCGGTTAAAATATTTATATAAACAAATAAAAAAAAACCTCACTTTTGTAGTTTGAAGAAAAATTTAACCTTTTTTGTCAACTGACATGATCTTGGTCGATATAGAAAGACTTTCGACTCAGTCTGGCATTATGGTTTGATCTTCAAAATAACCAACCTCAATTTACCAGCTTATCTGTGCAATACAGTTCTAAGTTTTCTGTCTGATCGATTTTTTGAAGTGCATGTTAACAGTGGTGTGTCTAATTTAATACAATACAAGTAAGGAATACCTGAAGGCTCACTCTTGGCGCCTATACTTTACAACCTGTAGACCTCCGATTTTCCTGAATTACCGGGGTGTGAAGCAGCTATTTTTGCTGATGATACGCCTGTATTTTTATTTCATGAGCTTGCTCTTAAAATTGAGAACAATCTGAAAAAGCCGATGGAAATCTTGATAAAGCACCTCACTAAATAGAATATTAGGCTAAATCTAGACAAACTGCAAGCGATCTTTCTCACTCGAAAAAGAAAAGCTTGCTTTCTTCCTTCTTATAGCCTACAGGTAAATGGAGTCGATCTGGAGTTTAAAAATTCCGTTAAATACTTAGGTATTTACCTTGACAGTAAACTGACATTTCAGGAACATATCAGACAGACTGTTAATAAAGACAGTAGTTAAAAAGTAAACGAAAATGCCTTACCCCTTCATTAACCGAAAATCTTCTTCTTCTCTACCAAATATAATAATAATAATGAAAGTCATTTTGCATGCAATACTTCTTTATGGCTGTCCAGTATGGGGAAAATCAGCAAAATGTCACATAAAAAGACTGCAAGTAGCACAAGCCAAAGTTCTAAAACTTATGTCAAGCCTAGCGTGGGATTATCTCACTTCTCACCTTCACAAAAATGTGGGTGTTGAACTGATGACTTCGAACAAAAAAAAAAAAAACAACTAAGTTTCTTAATTCCTGGGCTTTCGGCGATAATCGCCTTTTCAATGCCCTATTTGGAACAAATAACAGCTGAAGCTATTTAAACTATTTTTTCTGTACTTATTTGCTCTTATATATATTTTTTTTATTTATTTAAAATTTAGTCATCTATTCTTCTTGTTAGTTTGTTTATATGTATATATATTTATTTATCTTCATTTATTTATTTTTTTATTTACTTTTTCGTTAATATTGTGTTTTGTTTTTTTTTTAATATCTTTTTTATTTATTTTTTATGTATACTTTTTTTTTGCTTTTATTGAAGGTATTTTATCGTATTTTTCTTCAAAATCCTTGCTCATAAATGAAATATTTAATTAGTCTATACTTTTGCAATAATTTTTCAGAAGAAAGATATAAATGTATCAAATCTCTGTATCTTCTGCTGTCGATTACTAAATCATGTACAAATTTTAATACGAAATAAAGAAATCTATCTATCTATCTTGTATATATGAAGATTTCCAATTCTAAAGCAACCATGCGAGTCTGTGAAAGTTGGTCACTTGATTTTTCGCCAGACATTTCATTTGTGACTGTGAACATCAAATTTGCACACAGCTGGGAGATCTGTAATCAGGAAGCCCGAGCTTAGTGTGAGCAGTTTTCAACGCAGTATTTGTTCCAACTCTCACCTATGGTCATGAAATTTGGCTAATGACTGAAAGAAGAAGTTCGGTTGTGGGAATTACTCGCCGGGATAGGGTGAGGAACACGATAGTGCGCGAGGAACTCAACGTTGGGCAGCTGCTTCTGCGAATGGAAAGAGCTATGCTTCGTTGGTTTGGTCACGTAGCACGAATGCGATTCCATCAGGTAGGTGACCACTTGGTATACCCAGGATGAGATGGTTGGACCAAGTCCATAATGCTCGCCTGGTTACGCTAAGCATAACCCTTGATGAGTTAGAGTCGATGGCGGAGGATCGAGTTGTCTGGAGATCTCTCGTGCGTGGTTTACCCCCGCGACCCCTTTAGTGGATCATGCGGGTCAGAAGATGATGATGTTGATCATCACATTTGCTGAAATATTATATTGAGTGAAGACCCATCCCGCACATTAGGTGGTGTGTATTAAAACTGAGAAAACACTCCGAATAAGAACCCATACCCACGAGTATGTTCGTTTAAGGAAATGGTGTGAATAAAAAGTTGCCCAAAAGTAGGTACCCTCCCTTCAGTTGACGTTTGAAAACTAGGATTCTTGGCGTTTAAGGGTGAGTGCAAGGTTGGGAATTATACCTCATGTCCTTTCGGGGACACAGGGGTTAATTTCAAGAACGTGTATTGATTCGAATTTGATAACATGGAATGGTTAAGTACTCAATTCTTTTCCGATATTCTTGAAGAAACCGGTGGTGACACCACCATTCTACCATACCTTTGATTGTTATTCGTCTTTTGATGTAATGACAAGATTGCCCGTTTTTTTATAATCGCCTTTTGATTTGACGCGGGCCTCCATTTTATTAATTTTCTTCTTTATTTGCGAGATGTTCAAATTAAACCCATGAACTTTTTGTATTTCTTCTTCCATAGCTTTCAACGTCGATTAATTTTTATTTTCAATGCCTGCAGTTTGGCATTTTTCCAGCAATCATGGATAAAATTGCAAACACTTGATGAAACCGTCATCGTCAATTCCAGATTTCCTTTTATTTTTGAGGGTTAAGGTTTAATCCGCCAAAGCATCCGTTTAATCCGAAGCAGTTTTTTCCATTATCTTAAATTGTTTTCTTGAAGTCACCTCCTAAGCACACTCAACTTCCATAAGCGAGCTCTCTATTCATTCCATCTTTATTCACACCAAAAGGGGGGAAAGGCTCAGCTGTAAAATATATGAGCGGAGAGGATTCGTTAAGATTAACGAAATAAATTTTTATTCACACCAGATGGAGCATTTACTCAGAAATGCTAAGGAAATGTTCACACTCAGCTTTTTGATCTCTCTGAAAACTTGATTATTAGTCTTTGGTATTGCGCAGGTTTTTCTGTTCAATTTTGAGCCGTAAAGATGCTTCTCCACTATTGAGGTTAATCACACTAAAACCAGCAAGTTCGTCCCCACTGTTTGTGTTTGTGGTGCTCTGTATCGTAAATTTTTAAAAGGCTTATGTTCGAACTTGGTGTAGAACTTGAACAAGTAGTTGCACTTGTACAACACAAAGGGTATGCCAATGTTGTGAATTCAGGCGCAGACACTGATGATCGCATAACATTGCTTTCGCAACACTTCTCTGTTACAAAAGACTGCAGTCGAGAAAATGAGCTCATAACCTGCAGTGTTAAGAATGACAGAACAAGAAAATTAAATATAACAACAGATGTATGAGCAATGAAATTGATTCTGACTTTGTTTTGTAACTATGTTTGAATGTATGACTCTAGTAGATTATTCAAATAGCCGCATTGGCTTTGATGACAGGGCTTCCAGAAGTCCGTCGAATATTGTATGACTCCTTCCAATATGTGTGGCGTAAGGCTTCGAATAATATTCTCGAGGTCGTCCCAAAAGATTGGCTTATTAGGGGCTTAAATCTTGACGTGAAATTCCACAGAAAATTGATGAATTCTCGCCGAGAAATGATCCATTTTTAAGTGAGCTTTACATCGCTTGTAGAACATGTACTTACTTACTTTCTTATCAGTCTGGCGACCCATGCAGGGTCCAAGACAGAGCTAGAGCTGATTTCCATTCTTGACGGTCCTGAGCACGGTGCTTCCAGTCATCAAGACCAATCTGTCTTGCATCCGCGATTACTTGGTCTTTATACCGGAGATTCGGTCTTCCTCTCCTTCCCGAACCGGGAGTCTCGGATTCGAAGACCCTCCTAGCTGGAGCATTGTAGTCCATGCTTTCGATGTGGCCGCGCCAATGCATTCGACGGATCTTTGCCTTCCCGACTACATCCACTTCTTGGTACAGCTCGTAGAGTTCGCGGTTGTGTCTTCTCCTCCATCCGCCTTCCTAGCAGGAAGGCCATATATCCGACGTAGAATTTTTCTTTCGAAAGCACCAAGGATCAGCTCCGCAGTTTTGCTTACCGTCTAGCTTTCGGCACCATATAGGAGGACTTTCAAAATAAGGGTTTGCCTGAGCATGATGTTGGTCCTTCGAGTCAGGAGTTTTGAGCCCAGTTGTTGCGACAAACCGAAGTAACATCGGTTGGCAAAGGCGGTTCTACGTCGGCTCTTTACAGTGATGTCGTTTGTTGAGTTAACGTATGCCCCGAGGTAGACAAACTCCTTTACTACCTCGAAATTGTAGCTGTCGATTGTGTCATTTTGTCCTAGGTGGCGTGTGACGGATCTTTTTTTTTCCGACAGCATATACCTCGTTTTAGCCTCATTGACCTTAAGACCAACTCGCTTTGCATCTTCTTCAATTGCCGTAAATGCTTCCACTACGGCAAGCTGGGCACGCGCGATGATGTCGATGTCGTCTGCATATCCCAACAGTTGGAGTGACTTGTAGAAGATAGTGCCTTGTCTGTTCACAGCTGCCCGCCGCACTATCATCTCCAGTACCAAATTGAAGAAATCACCCGACAGCGCATCTCGTTGCCGAAATCCGGTGCAGGTTTCAAACGGCTAGGAAGTCCATGAGCCGAACTGAACGGTACATCCCGTATTTGCGTGGAGAGAAGCCAGGCCCAGGTCAGTCTTGGACTGTTGCGCCACCCATATATAATAATTATTATTATGTGCTGTTTTTCAAAGTGACACATCCCTTACGTGATGCTCTCATTAGAATTTTTCTAGCAGAGTTTCCCCAAACATTTTTTGACTTGCTTCTTCATGATAACATACAACGGAGTAGCTTCTGTCACAGAGTGCGCACTCCTTTCTGTTTCGCAGATAGATGAAATACTAGAAAATGAAGAACAAGCAAGTTTGGGTTGATGGGTAAAATAATCTCTCTCACGTAATCTTGTTAGGAGAATTAACCCTTAGGCGGTAAAATAGCCAGCTGGGCCTCGGTATTAAGTATACAAAGCAGCTCTTGTCTCCGCTTTTCCACATAAATTCATGGCAAGAAATACATTTATGGGGTGTTTTCGCCTACGGCTCTACAATTAACACAATCCCTCCGTTTTTTTCTCGATTGCCCTGATGCAACGGACTACTTGGCTCAGCTCTTGTAGCAATAGGTACATTATGCGCGTGATGGAGCTTTCATCCACATAATTCCATCTTTGCATAAATTTAATTCAAAAGACAATTGTTCGGGCACAAAACCAGAGTCAAGTTCTTCTTGAACATACGTCTCTTGGATTTCCAACTCGACGTCAATATCAGACGCGTCCCCATTATCCGGCACATAATCTGCATCTTCATGATCATCAGCAAATTCATTCAGTAATATCTTCCGTCAACAATGACGATATGTGTTCTGCAGTTAGCCGTCCAGATCTGGTTGTCCGATTCAGAATTCATTTTAGTCAGACCGTGTGGCACACCGGAAAATCGTTGCGTGGACTAGCCCACACACAGGATACATTTTAGCACTCACAATTGGACACACAAGTGTAGTAATCATATATGTGGGTTGGCTTCAAACTCAAATAGGGTTTGATTAGGCCCAGGTGGCCATCTTAGGTTTAAATGAAAATCCTCCGCAATAATTCGCGAATGGATACACCGACGAATAAAGTCGCCCACACACACTACACTTGTGTGTCCAATTGCGTGCACCGCTGTGCCACACGGTGTGACCACAATGAAAACATTTTCATTTCTTGTGTCGGTGTCCCTAGCAGTGCAATGTGAGACACAACGGATCAGTTTTCCCGTGATTCCGAATTCGCCCATCACATCGAATAACTCCTTGCGATGAATACTTTCGCATGCGGCTTTAAAATCTATAAAAAGCTGGTGCGTATCGATTTGAAACTCGCTGGTCTTCTGCAGGATTTGCCTTAGTGTGAAGATTTGGTCTATTGTGGATTTGCCGGGCGGGAAGCCGCACTGGTACGTGGCGATTAGTGCGGCGCAAAACGGCTTTAGACGTTCACACAGTATACTGGACAGGATCTTTTAGGCGACGTTGAGCAGGGATATACCTCTATAGTTGTTGTAGGCTTGCCTTTTTGTGAATGACATGTGTGGCGTCTAGTTGGAAGCCCAGCCCTAGGTTAGGTGGGGGAGTTGCTAGACCATTCACCAGCACACTTAGACCATATTGGTCTATTTTGATACCCCTAGTGAGGCTGCTACCACTGATTGACTCCTCCAATGACGTCAATTCGATCTCAACGGCAAATGGTGACTGGACCGGTTTTGGAAACCAGATGAAAGCGTATTAACTTTGCTTTAACTGGGATTCGAACCGGGGACCCCGCTAACTAGGGACAGTCACTAAACGAACTGCGCCATTCAGTTCTCTGCAAGCCCAGCCCTAACAAAGGCAATAAGGAATTTCTAGGAAAGCACATTTTCATAGAAGAGGGGGGCATAGGCGGTGTGGAACTGGAAAAAGTCTTAAGATTCACATATTCAATCTGGGTGATTATCAAGGGCTACAATGGATCCAACACGTTGGTGTAACTAAGCCACGGCCGTAAGGTCGTCAGGGTAGCCATATGTGCATCTTCCTAAGATTTATTGGTTGAATTCTTTAACAAATTGAGTTCATTTAGAAACAGTGCGGCTTGTTATGCACGACCATGCATATTATTGTTTTTATCATCGTGTTTCGCACGGAAACTAGCTAAATTCAATCAAAAGGGAAACTATGCACAGTGCGTTGAATCAACGCTTTTTCACGCGCACATACAGAATCCAAAAAAAAAGACGCGTTGTTTCTTATAATATTATCTTTGACTTTATTGAACCTTAGTCTCCACAGCTGGTCTAATTGGAAATGAATCATTTGTCACTTTCTTTCCGCGAAGAAAACCCATAGTTTCTTGGCCTTCAATCTGCGATCTGGTCACTGACCCAGCATCCCGGCGGTTGTCCAATTGTTGCTACCGCTGGGAGATCCATCGCCTTCACCGCTGTTGCAGCTGATGTAACACATTAGACTTAATATGTTTCAGCTGATTCTTCTCGTTTTCTTCATACATCCTTCTACACACGCTCAGTGGGAGGAGCGAAATGGAAGAACATCGCCTCTGGTGAGTGGGAGGTAACTAGGCCAAAGAACATTGCTAGACATGATGATTCCTCTTCCACACAGTCGTCGTCGGTTTTAGCGATGTAGTTACCATCGGCAATTGCAATTAGAATTGTTGCGTGGTGCAACACATCGTGTTATTTCAAAGTAGTCTTACAGCGGCGTTGCAAATTCGCTCTCACAGCTCTCAAAGAAGGTACCATTTGCGGGAACAGATCCTGCAACGCCTTGGTTCTGGGTATGTGCATGATATTCCAATTACCACACCACTTTATGCAGGTATAGCCTGAAGAGGCGCCTAGCTCATATGTTCGACTTTCAACGGCGCTTGATTCCCTTGCTTGTCAGTCCATTATGTCATTTGCCAGCCTCTTGCATTTGATACTCAAACTATTTATAGTCCAGGAAGACTGTCATCTGTCACACGATATGGTTCACTTGTTTATTGACATCCTTTTTTGCTTGATATACCGAATCCAGGGCTCTACTCCACTTTAGGGATCATGTTTGCAACCCTTCACATAATGTTTGCCTACACTGCGAATGTGCCGATGTGGACTCCCTCCTTAAACCGATCCACCAAACTTAAACAACAACAAATGCCCTCTTTCCCTAGCACAGGCCCCAATCTCGTATCGACATCCTTTCAACTCATATTTATCTAATTATCCCCAATCACAAAGGACTTGGCAAACTTGCCTCTTCAAAAAAAAAAAAATAAATACTTAAGAGGAACAGAAAAAAACTTCGAAAACCCTCGAAAAACACACACCCGCAGATTTGAGATATCACATCATCTCATCGATTTTATGAGTTTCGCACAAGTCATCCCGTACCCCACATCCTGCCGCACGCCACCCCATCCGCTCGGGACCAAAAAAAAATATGTATTTTCTCCGGGTACTGTTGCTAAGCAACAGGTAGCAGCACTAGCCTCACTCAACCAACCAACCCCCATCCGCCGCCCACAAAAAATCGGAAAAAAAACAACACCACTTGCAAGGCAAACTAAAAGAGAGCCAAAGTGCGCCCAAAGTTTGGGAAATTTCCCAGAGAGCCGAGGCGCAACACTCACTTCCGGATCGCTCAGCTGCTGCTCATGCCTCGGTTCAGATGAGAGACAGAGAGAGAGTGAGAGAGAGAGAACTGAGCTACAAAAGAGCTTTGCTCTCAGCCGGTTCCCGGCGTGGTGAATTCGGTGAGCGCCGGAGAAAATCTCAACCCCTAGAGCCGATGGACGGATGGTGAGCAGCTTCTCAGAGCTTATTGTGGCTGCGAGGAGATGCGTTTTTTTCGAAAATTTTCCCAACACAGTTTTCGTGCAGCTTTTTCCTCGGAATGACGCGTCGTCTCGCGTGTCTCTGTACCGTTGCCGCTGACTGAATTTTTGTGTTGTGTTTTGCCTGTTTTTGTGTGTTTGGTTCCTTTTTGTTCGTTCACATTGTTTCTGAAAATCCGCAAATGGGAAAAGTGTGAGCTCCTGGTGCCAGTGTGCGTGGCTGCCTGCGTGCGTGCGTGTGTGCGAGTGGTGTGTGGTTTAGTTTGCGATGCAGGAAAATTTCCACTTGTCCCCTTAAATTTTTTCTGCGGGGGGTGATACACACATAGATACACAGAATGTGAATTTCGGGAGTTAATAATTTTTTGTGTGTCCCTCCTTGTCCGCACCCGAGTTTGAAGGGAGCTCAGAAAGAAGAAGAAAAAAAGGGAAAAAATATTGTTTAAGGATATTCCCTTGATTGTGAACCGAAAAAGCGGAATCCATTTACGCCATCAGGACGTGGCTCCCTCGGGACGAGACAGCCCCCGCAATCCCCAGTGTTTTGTTGAACATATTCCCGTTTGAGTTGAGTGAAATCGAAGCGAAAACCAAAATGAAAAATAATAATATTCTTCGTCCCCCCCCGCCCACTCTGACAGGCCTGCTGACTCCTGATGGCGTGTATAGGGTTTTTTTTTTTGTTTGTTCCTCCTCTTCACTCACTCACGCTCTCTCGCTCTTGGTCGGTCGGTCTCTGGTGTGCCGTTAAATATTTGATAAAGTTAAAAAAGAAATAAAATCAAGCCTCAAGTTCCTCATGTGAAAATTCTCGAGCACTTCCTCGAAATTAACCGTCCAACGACGACAAGGAGGACAACGAGAGCAAAGCAATAAATAAAGTTTCCGCGAAAAAGAAGGACATTCCCCAGTCATTGTGTCAATGTGTCATACCGAGTGCGTGGAAAGGGGTGTGTTCAAGTAATTTATTATCATTTGTTGTTGCTGTCCCCGTGGTTCGCCATCTGATGGCTGATGTATTTTGTTTTGTTCGCCTTTATTTATTCAACGACGACGACGTGAATATGCGTAGTTTAACGAATAACTGTGTACTGCTCTTATCAGATATTAAATAAATTATATGTGTACTTGCTCTGAATAACAATAACAAAAAAAAAAAAAACGCCCGTCGAGAGGAGGGAGAGGTGACAGAGAGGAGAGTGAAGCACAAAAAAAGAAAAGAAAAAATTCCTTTGGTCAGGACGAGTGAAAATGATTGACGTCTCTGTCATTGTTGTTGCTGCTGTTGTCGACGTTCGTCTATTGTTAGCTTGTGACTTTTAACCAACCGCCGCGCTCGCCCCCATCCATCGTGGTACCTCCCGCCATCGTCGCCCGATTTTGCGAACCCCTCCCCCCACACACACACATTGTGTTCGGAATGAGTGAACGTTTTATGTCCGCAGGGTAGTTGCTTGCTAAAAGTAATTGCATGACCACCCTTATTGTTTGGCTTGAAATATTTAACCGAAAAATGCGGGAGGCACCACAGGGTTTGAGTGGGCTCGAGGGGCTTGCTAATGCTTGCGCTTGGATGACATGATGAGGGACATTTTGTTGTTATTATTTTTATTTTTATTTTATTTTTTATATTTTTGCTAACAATTAGCACACCTTTAGTTCGCAACGAAATGTCTAATAGTTTCTCTCTTCCATAGACACTTGCAGAGATACCGCGTTGATTCTGAAATAATTTAGTTGTTTTTTTTTTTTGTGAACAAATAAATAAATTAAAAAAAAAAAAAAAATACACATCAGTTCTAGTCAAGTGCTTGAAAACAAAAAAAAAAAAAATAAACCACAACAAAAGTAAAAAAAAAAGAGAACATCAATTGAATAATTTAAATTCTATCAACGGGTGATGACAGACAAGATTGCAACGTCTAACATTTTGCAGATTCTTTAACCAATCAAATAGATATACCTAGGTGAGAGATGTTGTGCATTTTTGAAATTTCTATCTAAGTGCATGTGATGGCACGTGTGAATGTGTGAACGAATGCCGCGTATTTCCGCATGTATGACAAATGTTTTTTAAAGTGGCTTCATTTTCTTTTTTCTTCTTTGCTGCCCATGTGGCAATGAGTGTATTCAGATGCAATTGAAGTGGATGCTGTGTCTGCAGAGATTGTCGTAAGATCTATTCTTGGCTCCAGTATCGAATACTTTTGCCGTAGTGGAGTGCATTTGAGTTTATTCGAAACGTGTAATTATACGTTACATAGTATCCCCATGCGAACTTCGTGCCAGATTGCCTTAAAAATTCGTTTGTTCCTCGTTCATGTTTCTTTCAAGCCCAATTTTCTATCAAATCTGGCATTTCATCGTGGTTAAGCCCATAACCGATTCAAATAGTTACTTTCCCTCAGGCACTCGTGAGAAGAGATGTTAATATAAACGATGCTGTAGCCTTTTTTGTTTCAAAATAGCACGTAGAGTGTGACAAGTTTCCATGCTTCCTCTAGCGTTTAAATGAGACATAATTAAGAATCAAGATTTATCGAGAAGCCATGTTGATTGCTACTTTCTGGAACAAAGAGTCACTCCGCACTGGGTAATAGTATCACTTGTCTTATTTTTTTTTCTTTATTTGGCGCTACAGTCCGGCGTGGACCCGTGCCTCAACCAACAAACATGTCCAACTAGTACGGTCTTTGCCTACCTGCCTCCACCGCACACCAAGTCGGTTGAGGTCCTTCTCCAGCTGGGTTCGGAGCCGAAGACTCTTCGGACCGCAGATGAATTGTCCATACGCTCTACATGCCCTAGCCATTTTTGGCTTTGGAGCTGTAGACGCCTGAAAGATGTCACTGTACAGTTCATGGTTCAATCCTCTCCTATCAATGCAACAGGATCAAAGATGGCACGCAGAGCTTTTCTCTCAAACAGACCAAGGACTTCCTCATCCACTTTTGAGATTGTCCATGACTCCGCGCCATACAGCACGACTGGGATGATCAAGGTCTTGTATAAAGTCAGTTTGGTCAGATGGCTCTTCTACTCAATTGTCTCATGAGCCTATAGAAACAGAGATTGGCAAGAGTTACTCTTTGTTTGATCTCAGACTGTCCTGAATCCTCTTGTGGGTCCAAGGGGCTCTACAACGCCAACGCCCCATCGAGTGCGGTTTCGTGAATTGTGCCACAGCTCTCCCAAATTTTTTCCCAGTTGTGTCGTGCTGTTTTCTCAACTGCTCTGCGCCATGTGCTCCTAGGACCGCCCGCCATCTTGAGTGGGTTCCATTGCATCGCTTGGCTAGCTATCGGCCTGTTACCATTTCGGAGAGTGTGACCAATCCACAGCCACTTTCGTCGTCGAATAGTTGTGCCTATAGGGTCATGGCACGTTCTCTTATAAAGCTGTTCGTTAGAGATACGGCTTAGCCAGAATATAGTTGAGATGTAGAGTAGGCACTTATTGCAGCCTCCTAGTGATAGTCGTGGCACGGTTTCCACGTTGGAACGGAGCAGTCGTAGCTTGGTGCTTAAGCTAATTGCATTACTTCGCCAGACTGTGGCTAGCATCCCATCCAGTTCGGTTCCGCCATCGGTTGAGGCAATACTCCCAAGGCATTGGAAACTCCCTACTCACTCAACCGCCTCTCTAGTGGTACTTATAGGAGCCGATGTGTTTTACCTAAGGCTGACTTAATTTTCAGACGGCTGCTTCCCTCTCCACATTTGCTGTCATTTGGTGTAGACCCATTATTCTGTGAGACAGAAGGCGTTCATCGTCGGCGTAGACAAGGTGTTTGAGTTCAGATATAAGACTCCATCGAATCTCGTTCACATCAATACTCGGTCTCTAATTGAATGAATCTGGCATTCTGAGGTCCTTCACTCTAGGAGTCAAAGAGCCTCTTCTCATTCCAGAAACCAATCTTAGTCCGGGTATGACAGGCAACGGTCGTCAACGTGTTATGAGTCCATATCGAAGGCATTATGTCGGTTTCCGTAGCGGGATGGTTTCGGTAATGCGAATTGCTGCCACAGGTTACCTAGTCCAGGCATAAGACCCGACGACGCACTTGCCCGGGGACCACAACGAGGAGGCAAAGCAAGCGAGACACTACGAACTTGATTGTTGCGCTACTGGTCCAATCTATAGCCTGAACAGTCAGGAGTTTCCATGCAGGACACGGACTGGTGGTGTTTGTACTATTCACTGCGCAGACGAGGTAGACGAAGTCCTTGACTACCTCGAATTTAAACCATTGTGATGCTCTGTCCAAGAATTCGATGTTGTATGTCCGTTCTTGACGTTTTTCCTGCGTTCATAGCTTGACTCATTTTAGCCTCTTCCGTCCCAATGCCAGCTAGAGCCTCATTGACGGCTAGCTGTGTTCTGCCAATCACGTCAATGTCATCCGCGTATGCTAGCAGTTGTACGGACTTCTGGAAGATCGTGCCTCTAGTGTTAGCGTGTGAGTTTTGCACGATCTTCTCCAGGATGATGTTAAAGAAATCACATGACAGCGCGTCGCCTTGTCTAAAACCTTTTTTAGACATTGAACGTCTCTTGAGTTCGTTTCCGACCTTGATGACGCAGCGAGAATTCTCCATCGTTATCCTGCTCAATCCGACGAGTTTGGCAGGCATGTAACAATTAGACATGGCGTTGTATAGCTCGTATGTATGGACGCTGTCAAATGCGGCCTTGAAATCGACAAATAGGGGATGTGAGTCGATTTGAAATGATTGGGTATGGGCCATTGAGTGAAAATCTGGTCGATGGTGGACTTACCTGGCTTGAAGCCACACCGATAAGGACGGCTCCAGGCAATTACACAAAATGGCAGAGAAGATCTTATATGTGATTTTCAGGAGACTTATCCCTCTATAGTTGGCGAAGTTTAATATATCTCCTTTCTTGTGGATCGGGCAAACGATGCTGAAATTCCGCTCGTCGGGCGTGCTCTCCTCCATATATACTGTCACCAATGGAAAATACTTGGACATACTGAGTACCGTTTCTCATAGTATTCGATGTGTAGGCAATGGATAAAACAACCAGTAGACAAGAAAACAACTGAATTTAGAAAAATATAATATTTTTGAGTTAATTTTTGGTTCAATTCTTAAATTGCAAAAAATGTATTTTCTCACAAAATCCCGATGACTTTTCTTTTCTCTATGCTTTTCCTCATTCTGTAAACTCCAACGATTGCGATATTTTCTTTTATTTTTGGACCAGTGTATTAAATGGACGTATCTCAAGGAGGTCTGAGTTTCGCTAAAATTCGAGAACATCAAGACCTTAATTTGACATCATGCTTATGAGATTCAATTTAGACGCGAACAAACTACTCAAAGTGTGTACTTTAAAAGGCCTAAGCATTTTGAATGTGTGAAGAATCTCGTATTTTTGAGTCGAGTTGTTATTTTCTGTCTGTCCGTTGGTTGAGATAGTTACTTCGAGTCTGTTCAAGGAACGCAACAGCGCACCATGATCATAAACGGGCCGAAAGATACCCAAATGTAGACTTCAAAAAAAAGGTACTAATGTGAATCTGGCCAGACAGAAGACGCAATTCAGTTGCGAGAGAAGTGTATATTACAGTTTTCTAATCAAACATGGACAAGCCTTGGAGTTCATTAAAAAATCACGAACGTTCTTCTTAAGAGAGCCCTTACAAATACATCGCATGGCTGAGGGAAGATCGCAGAAGTATGTGGGGATATTTACCACAAGCCTCAGACAGCGTAAGCGAGTTGATATCAACGCCTGGCATGATTTTGTGTCTTTCCGCTACACGCTGAATCTCGACAAACAGACTATAGATAAGTAAGCATGTAGAGCAATCCTTCCCTCTCTGAGCTATATCAACAGGGGCCTACAACCAATGTATGACTGTTCTCCAAGCTCCGAGTGATGTTTTCTTCTTGGTTTCAGCAACAACCTTCACCACCCCCATATCAGAGCTGCCGAATGAAAATGAGATCAACACTTTATTGACTTCGTGTTTGACATTGACACTTCGAGATACAAACAGAATATAGTTAATACCAGAGTCTGACCAGGCACTGACCTAGACAACCGTTTTCTTCAAATAAAATTAATTATTATTATTGTTGTTATTATTATTATTTATTAAAGTGTGATAATTTACAAATTAAGGTCACGAAACTACGTCACTAGTTACCATAGCTTTTGACTGAAAAATCTGTTAGTGGGAGTTGAAGTCGCCACGGCCACGTTCCATAGTAAAAAATTATCATCGAATCATTGAATTGCAAATTATTTCATTTTTAACGTCTTTTGCGAGAACTTACAAAAATTCTATTTTCAAACTTCCACTTTTGGTTATTGCTTCAAAAGTGCGCGTGTATCTCTAGATGGTTGAGCAGAGAAGTTTTAAAAACTTACTTAAATTAAACATACAAACTTTTTTGGATACATTGTTACACCGATTTTCCGACATACGCGCGACCTCGTCCGGGAGGGTGCCTGGCCAGCCGTGGAGAAAGGCCGTGGTCTTGTTGTTGTTCATTTTTTTTTGTATGGGCGCCACGCGATTGACCTCCCACCTTTTGAACCGCGACAAAAGATGGTAGTCCGCCTTATAATTCTCTTCACAATTTGTATTTACTTAAAATTAACAATTTTTGCTTAAACTAACTTAAATCTAACATCAATTAAAGAGAAGAAAAATTCATTACTTCAGAGAAAAGAAAAAGAAAAAAAAAAGGATATGAAAGGAAAAAAAGAAAAACCCAAAAAAGGTATCCGACGCCGAAAAGATTCCGAAACAAAAAAAATAAATGGTCGCCTTTCTCGGGAATCGAACTCGGTACCCACCGATCCGGAGTGGAAACTGCGATAGCACGAACGCGCACCGCCAACGCCTGGACTGATCGTGACACTCTTTTTAGTGTAGTCGAATCGATACAACTTTACCGACAGTTCCGATTTTTGTTTTATTTTTATTTTTACCGCACACAAAGCCCACCCGGTCCTACCCACATACAACGATCGATAACCTGGTCTTAGACTAGCTTTACCTCGTGGAAGGTAATAATCCGCGATCTCGTGTCGGGTTCATGCGCTGCTTGTCGGGGTGTCTTGTTTTCGGCGCTCCTCCCTCGGTAATTTCCCTCTGCGATGTCGTATTAATGTCCGGGTGGGACGCGAAAAATTCTCTACGCGTCTATCTACCACGTCACGCAAACAGAAAAGGTTGCAAGGAAAAGTCTCGAATCGCTGTAAACCAAATAGAGTAACGTAAGCCCAAAATGAACCACTCGAGAAAATCCTTCCTACCTTTCCTCACTCGTTCCGCACTGTGATCACTGTCATACAACAAAAATTCGCAATACTTCTCTTCAATTATGTACTCGATCCACAACGTTTTATGCATGGATGGGTCCAGTTGTCCTCTGCATCGGCTGTTCTTTGGAGAGTTGCGGGTCTCCACAGCATCAGGCCATCTGCAGAGCCGCTAGTTCCCAATTTACCACTTCAGCCACTTCAAGGTCATGGAACCATAATTTGGAGGAACTTGGATAAAAAAGGAAGCACTACCTGACAGGATTCGAACCTGGGTCCCGATGATCCGAGCTAGCGCTAGAACCACCGATCTACGACCGACCACTAGCTTCTGGCGAACTAACACTAGTGACGTAATGTTACGTCACACACTTCACCTTAAACACATTTAAATAGTGTTCTGGAACTGGGCGAAAACCTTTATAGCCTTTCGGCATAATAACTTCACCAAGTAGTTCCATTTAAATTTGATTCATGTCTCATAACACAAATTTCATGTGACAGACAGGTGGATGGGAAGCCCGAGCATACTTGGCGAAAGTATAGAAACGGTCAGTTTTTCAGAACTGCAACACTCTTACACGTCTGTCGAAGTCCATTATTGCATTTTCTGCATTTTCAAAAGAAATGACTTATAAATGGATTAATTCTTCAATTCAGTGTCTTATTCTTACCTCGAAATTCAATATTAGTTAAGATAGTCAAAGTAGTATAGAGCAGATAAAGAAGCCCTTAGTTTTTTCGAGAAAAAAGTTAAGCGTTCATCATGGGCTTAGCAGAGACATGAGCCTATCCAGGCGTCTACAGATTGAACACCTAAGCTACCGAAGCCGTATAGAGCGCATATGTAACAGTGCTCCAACCCGAAGAGTCAGTAGAAAATGAAATAGCGACAGTCCATGAAACTGATGCTGCAGCCAAATAAAGAATGTCCATTCCAAAGAACTTCCAAAAAGCTTTATCATTCCTATTCGCATGTCACTTTGATAGGAAAAATTGTTGAATAAGCGGGGACGTTATAAAATTATTTTCATTTTTTGAGGAATAAATTAATGAGTCTGGTTCTGATGATACCTACAAGCAAAGTGATACCTGTGGCAAAGAAGACCTACTTTGATTGCGCCTTACCTTCATTATAGATTTATTAAAGGGGAAATAGAGGGGTCTCCGAAAGGGACTTGACAACTTTAATTTAATTTGCGGACAACTCTTTCACTGTCACTACGAATTTATTCACCCGCAACTTTAAGAGGGTTAACTTCAATTTTCTAGCCCTAGTAGACAGGCAATAACAAGTTTTATTTAAACAACAAATTCTTTATGTGATGTTGCCGTGTCAGTGGGACGTGAAATATCGCAAATATCACTGCCAGATGATGAATTTCATCGCAAAATCATCTTCAGAGAGTAGGTTCATTTTTGGCTCAATGGGTTCGTCCATAAGCAAAATATGCGTTATTGGTCGGGTGAAACTCCACATGCGCTTCATCAATTCACTTCATCCACAAAAAAAAACAAACTAATTGGTGCGGTTTGCATGCCGGCGGCATTATTGGGCCGCATTTTTTCGGTATCCGGTAAGGACTCCTAACTAAAGCCGATCAATGATGTTGATCTCTTCCTATGCAGCTTTGTCCATAGGGCGCTTTCTGCGGGTGCAGTATTCAGGTCTCGTCTACTAGCCTTCTCTTAATACAGCTGAGTGGCGTCTGGCGTTTGTTTTCTTCTTTGCGAGACAGTCCGCCTTTTCGTTGCGTTCGATTGCAGTATGTCCCGGTCCAACCAGCTTCGTTTTTTATTGTCGCTTGGCTATCAGAAAATATGTATGATCGATTCGCTAGTAACGCCCTGGTCCTCCAGCGCTAGCGCCGCCTCATCTGTGGCAGCCACTTCGGCTTGAAAAGCGCTGCAGTCATGCCTTAAAACGAAGAGGTGGCAGAAGATCCGTGCGCCTGTAATATCGCTCGTCCTTGGGATATCGGTGTAAAGGGCGATCTCATCAACTGCTGTAGTATCTCGTTCCTTCCACCGTTCCCGTTCCGGAAATCGCTGATGGAAACTCTTTTGCGGAAGATAGCCGTTTTGCCCTATGTCTTGCGCTGCTTTCCAATTTCTTAGTACGCCAGCTGGGCCGTAAAGTTCATCTTTCCAAAATGTACGGATTTAGGATACTATTGTAAGGAGACTGTGTCAGAGACGCAGTCATTTGCGATTCATCGGCAATGGTGCAGCTGTCTTTCTAATTTGTGGCAAGCACTTGCCGTGTGCATGATGAATCCGTGTTGCTGTGTTGAAGTTTCACTCAGATTGAATAACATAACAAGGCCTACTACCGATAACGACCGTCACGTTAGTGTGAATGATCTGCGTTATCGCGCCGTGAGTACCGATGATTTTTGGCCCGAATTGGAAGATATTGACTTGGACGACATGTGGTTCAAGAGGATGGTGCCACAAGCCACACAGCCCACATTATAATCGATTTATTGAAGAGTAAGTATGGTGAGCGTGTTAGCCCAAGAAATGGGTCTATCGATTGGCCGCCTCGTTCGTGCGGCTTAACGTCGCTTGATTATTTTGCGTGGGGCTGCGGTAAGTTATTGGTTTATGCCAACAAGCCGACGATGTTGGAAGAACTCAGAGCCAACAAAGAACGCTAAATAGCGGCCGTTTCGGTTGAAATGCTTGGCAGAGTCGTTGAAAATTGGGTCCATGGGAATCGACCGCTGCAAAGGTGCCCGTGGTGGCCGTCGAGTTCCATTCATAAATGTTTTTATTGTACGTGAGGCCGATAATGAAGTTTTTGAAATATCTCAAATGGTTTATTTAAAAAAAATGTATTAAGTCCTTATTGGAAAAAAAACAACACTCAAACAACTAGTCTGATAAATGCATCTTATTCTGGGAGAGAGCCGGTAGAGACTTCAACACCCCAGAACACGCATGAGGGCCAATCCCAAAAGAACCAAGGAGCCACTAAAATTGAACAAGTCCTATCTTTTCTGGCCTTTTCTTGTCTTTCCGTCTTGAGTGAGAGGAATTGTGGATTAGATTGTGGATTAGATTGGATGTTGTAGCCATTTTCAATTCAATTCAAAGCGTTGTCTGATCTACAATTCTGGGGTTATCAAAGTCTCATATCCAGTCAGATCGATCCTTCTAATAAAGGCTGTATTACTTAATTGCCCCTTGAGTCCAAAGCTCATCGGTCGGCTAGAGTTCTGTGTTTGACGCGTAGGAATATTAGGTTGCATCCACCCGTTATAGAACAATATCACGCACAACAAGAGTGGTTGTTGAAGTGGCTAGACCCAGGTTCTTCTCGTCTACTTCATCAAATACGACGGCTGTCAGTCTGTGTCAGAAGTAGTTAGGGATGAGGAGCTGATGGGTTGGGTAACGAGCTCGAGCGACAGAGGTGGCATCACCAATAAACCAATTTAAGACTTGGAATTTTAAAAAAGGCAAGGAAAATAATTCAAATTCATATAAAATTAACACAAAATTGATTTTCGAATAACATCCCCAGTAGCCTCACTCAACCACTCACCGTAGTCCTTGATCAACCTCAGGCTTTCGTAGGACTGTATATTTGCTAGCTGTGACTCTATATTGTCTCCCCCAAGGGACCATAGGGAACTAGGGGAAACAAAATAGTGGCTTGTATGCACTAAGGCCAAAGTAGGCCCATTGTACTGCCACGTGGGTTTGTCTGAAAAGAAAGAGGGGGATGGGCCGGCGTGGTTATTACGACAGCCAGCCAGATCTGTCAGTGAAGTCGAATAGCGATTTGATTGATGTCTCTATTAGTTCGCTTGGATTATCGAAGAAGTAGCAGCCTAGAGTAGCTTTCCTAGATGAGGCAAGTGCAGGGCAAGAGTTGTACACTTTCCTCTTCTTAATCGTCTCGGGAACTTTTGCAGAAATCTTTGGAGAAGAGTCTTAGTCGAGTGTAATCCCAAAAGGCAGTGTCCGGTGATTATACCACCTGCCACTGCTGACTTTGGGTCTTTTTAATGATATCAGACTAACAGCTCTTTTGGGGTCAAGACTAGGCCGGATTTGTTTGGTAATTTGGCACGTATTGCCTGTATTCCATCTGGCATTGACTTTTAGTTTGCCTTGGTTAGTGAGTTGTAACTGAAAAGATGCTCGAGGATTACCTAAGTTACAGAAGGATCCGTCATCTGGCAGTGGATCAGACAAAATTATGAATTGAATTGAAAATGGCGACAACATCCATTTTCAATTCAATTCATAGTGTTGCCTGATCCACAATTCCTCCCACTCAAGACGGAGTTATTGTCCCAAGGTATCAATTGTGACTTCTGATTAGATATTTACAGGAACAAACGTTGCTTCTTGTTGACGTAAATTGCTTCGTCTTTCAGTGTCTCGAATTATTCAAATGCTTGCAGAACTCTGTTTGGGAAGGGAAACTTCTTGACTGACACTCAAAGTTACTGTCGATGGCTAATTGACACGAGGAAGTTCATCACTAGTTTGTTAATTCATGTCCCTTCAATTCATTGTGTGCATCACCCCAGCTATCGATGGAAAGACGCTTGCAGAAAACTTCTCTAAGATGTAAATAAAAAATGGCTTACAATTGTCTTTTTGGTCCTTCAAACCGGATTATTTACAAACTGACTGCAGGTACGTACTGAACTATTGGCACGTCTTGTAGAACGAACATGTAGACAGTTTGGTGCCGTGCTCAACAAAATCACTTCTTTCTGAGCATGGAGAGAACTTCCTGTTTAAAGCTAAACTTTGCAAATGAGTCCTTTGATAACTTTGGAGCTGTTCTAGACGCAGTTTAAGTGTGTGTCCTTCTTATCGAATGTTAGTGGTTCAGTTAGGGTATAGTTGGTCTTAGTCCACCACACACCCGACTGCAATAAAAAATTAAGACAAAAAAAAATTACCTCTCTGACGTCCCTCAACTTGGAGGCCATAGGTAACTACGGAGGAAACATTTGAGATCCAGAATGTGCTTGGGATGGGAACGAGCACCTACGACCTCGGGTAATTGGCTCCAGGATTGAAGGCTGCACTTACTTGGATGTGAACTTCTTGTTTGATGCAGGAAGGAAGGACGGAAAGTTTTCTGACTCCTCTGGTCCTTGAGAGAGCCGTACACTCTCGCGGTTCTGTTTCACACGCACACGCGGCTCTGTTTCATCATATTCACTTCCTAAGAATAATTGCATACGACATTCAATGAAGGCCACCTCTCAGAGCGATCAAATGTCTGACACTTGCCTCCGACAGCCTTGTCTGAATTCAAAAAAACCAGATTAGGTCACATTGGAGAAGTTCCCTTGACAGGTGAAACAGTTCACACTCCCAATCAAACACGAGACGCATCGATTAGTCCTTCCCTGCAGTTTGAAGAACCCCAACCGTAGATTCTGAGAAGGTCAAGGTCTTCCGGCATTCCGGCACTCGCCCGCCATTCGTGTTGTGCGTGTCAAGCGCTTTGAAGGAGAATGGTGAGAACCCACTCGCACTCAATTGGGGGATGTCCTTAATGAAGGGAAACTTGCATGTTTTACTAGCATTTTTGATAAGCGCCGAAATTTTTACGAACTCAAGTAATTTCACTTTTTAAGGGCTACCCTCTAACACATGACACACATTGTCGACTGTCGTGCCTTCTGTGGTTTTGGTTGGAGTTCAGGTGGATGTGTTTTTGAAACAAGTTCTTTGCTGTTTCACTGTAGTCGGATCGGGACGGACTAGAAAGAAATTTGAGTTCGTTGAGGACCTTTTCCACTTGTGGCCTCACCCTAAACGAGGACACATGCTATAAGCGTTCATGTTCAAGTCAAATATTCCGACCTACCCAGGAGCAACCCGAATTAACGAGGTAAGCCCTATTCTGATCAGAGTTTCCACGATTACCCTTGCAAATGCATGCAAATCATCAACCGGTGAAACCACTTGCCTCTCCTATTGGAGTGACAGACATACAGTGGTTCCCTAGAGAAAAAAATAACTAAATATTATATATTTTCTGGAGGCGTGAGTTCTTGAATTTTCTAGTTTACAAATTTAAAAACCGAAATATCCAATATTTTGGTTTTTTTGAAATCTGTAAAAAAAGTACTTCTTTCTTTTTGGAATTTTGATGTTAAATATTTTCCATCAATTGGTACTTTAATGAGAGGGTTACATTTTTTTTTCAAAGTCAAATATGTGACCTGCTAACTATATAAAGAATAGTAGAATAGTCTTTTTGGTCCTTCAAACCGGATTATTTATAAACTGACTGCAGGCACAACTTGTAGAACGAACATGTAGACAGTTTGGTGTCATGCTCAACAAAATCACTTCTTTCTGAGCTTGCAGAGAACTTTCTGTTTAAGGAAAATTTTGCAATTGTGTCCTTTGATGACTTTGGAACTGTTTTGAACGCAGTTTAAATGAGTGTCCTTCTTATCGAATGTTAGTGTTCTAGTCAGGATAAAGTGGATGTGTCTGCTTTCTAAACCACACCCTTAGTCCACCACACATCCGGCTGCAATAAATATTTAAGACCATAAAGAAATATGAGGTGACCTCTTGTCTGAATTCAAAACAACGAGATTAGGTCACATTGGAGATGTTCCCTTGACTTTGGTGTACAGAACAGTCCAACATTGGATGCAAGTGACTTTTACGTGTAAGAATATCTTGACATCACTGATACTCTAAATATTGAATTAGGGCGCCAGACGGATTGTATCTATCCAAAATCGAACTGAACCAATTCGGAAATATTCATGATTGTAAGTGCGGATGTTTTTATACTTTGTTTATTGTGACGTCATAAAAGTCATGTCATTTATACAGGTAAAATGGATGGATGTAAAAATTGTCCAAAAGAACGGTTACAATTTTTTCACCATAAATATAAAATTTTTACTATGTTCCTAATTTCCTTAAAATCGGTGCAATGGCCATGATTTTACAGAATTTTTCCATTGCTCCTTTATAAGGGAACCACTGTGTAGGGTGTGGTTCAATCACCTAATCGAGCAACTTTCACATTTCACGAGACCTCCTCTTATAAGTCATTGACAATGATCAAACAGTAGTCTTGTCCAGAAAGAGCCTCTCAAACTTATACATAGTACTTAACTGTGAGTCCAATCCACTGGACAAATGTGAACAGTATGCACAACACGAGTGCTTATGTCCGAACATGGAATGGCAAAGTCTGTATAAAAAACCTGAAAACCTGGAGTACCGCAAGGAATCATTCTTGGACCTCTACTTTACCTTCTGGGGTTAACAAAGTCTTATATCCAATTAGATCGATCATTCGGATAAAGGTTCTATTACTTAACTGCCCCTTGAGTCCAAAGCTCATCGGTTGGCTAGAGTTCTGCGTTTGACGCTTAGGAATAGTAGAGGAGATTCCATTCACCCGCTATAGAACAATGTCACGCACAACAGGAGTGGTTATTGAAGTAGCTAGACCCATCATCAAGGGCGACAGATTTGAGTCTGTGTCAGAAGTAGTTAGGGATAAGGAGCTGATGGGTTGGGCAACGAGTTCGAGCGACAGAGGTGGAATCAGCAGTAAACTAATTTGAGACTTGCAATTTTTAAAATGCAAAGAAAATAATTCAAATTCATCTAAAATTCACACAAAACTGATTTTCGAATAACATCCCATGGTTGCCTCACTCAACTACTCACCGTTGTCCCTGAGCAACTTCAGTCTTTCACATGACTGTACATTTGCTTGCTTTGACTTGATAGGGACCATATGAAATTAGAGGAAGTAAAAATAAAAGTTAATCGACCACGGTGTGTGATATACAATTGATTCTGCCTCTATTTCCATTTGGCAGTCATGCCATTATGTGTGGAATAATGTCAATGAAATGTCAATCAAATGGTCATTAGTTTAGGCTGGCTGGTGCTTCAAGCAATCGGTCCAATTTTCCTTGACTCAGTCCAATATGGATGGCATTCTTACGGCGAGTGCGTCTCGAATGCTGGCTTCAAACTAGTCCAAAATGGGTGGTCAGCGCGCGTAGAGTTAGGACTTGACGCAAGCCTACATGACGTGTAGCGCAGTCTTTTTAGAACCACACCTTGGAATAATGAATGTTGTAGAGATTTGGCCACAGAAAGCTGGTTAACATCGCTTAATACCTGAGACCTTTGCCAGTAAGGGAAAGATACATTTACCCTTCCTTATCTGGAATCTAGAGTGAAGAAGAGTCTGAAGCTGTTGCCCATCTTAGGAGATGCATTGATAGTTGCATAGCGACAATTTTGTTTTTTTTTTTGTGGTCAAAATTCGGAGCCTCGCCCCGCCTCGCCTAGCGCAGCCCACGATGATCGCAGAATAATTCCCTAAAAAAACCAAGGGCTTCTTCATGTGCACTTGGGAATATCTACGTGTCCGTGCCCAAGAGTAGGACAGGGATGATCAAGGTGTCGAAGCATGGTCCTTCGAGAGAACGCTCTGCTAGTCAGTTACCCATCAAGCCTAAAGGCTTTTATTTGCGGTGCTGATGGGATGCCTATTCTTTCCTTGTGAGCTGAGGTAAACGAAGTCCTTGACAAAGGTTGCACCAACCTCTGCCAAAGGTATGCCACGGATTGTCTGCACACTGAGTCTAGACTGCACAACTGGGCCGGAATTCGTGAAGATCATCATGTTCGAAAAGCCTACAACGATGCACGATGAATGAGAAAGCGTTCTGAATATTTCGGCAGTAGGGTGGCTATGCCACCATTTACAACTCAGCTTCGGCCCACAGAGTCTTCGACTCCGAATTTGTGGGACAACGCAACAGAGGACGGCCGTGTCTTAGGTGGGGCACAAAACGATTGGATGGCGCAGTTCGTAGAGTGCCTGCCCCTGGTTAGAGGGGTCCCCGGTTCGAATCCCAGTGAAAGCAAAGTTAATACGTTTTTATCTGGTTTTCAAATCTGGTCCAGTCACCATTTGCCGTTGGGATCAAATTGACGGCACTGGAGTAGTCAATCAGTGGTAGTTGTCTGACTAGGGGTATCAAAATGGACCAATATGGTCTAAGTGAGCTGGTGAATGCACTAGCAGTGACCCAAGTGGAGAAGAATGTCACTCATTTAGTGAAATTAAGGGCAACTAGGCAGAAATCGCTCTAGTTGCAGAGGCTTGTTGGTTGAGGCCCAGGTCCACCCGGACTGTAGCGCCACGTGAAGAGGTATAACGTCAGTGGTAGCTCTCAGGGTTCAAATTGAGCGGTTCGACATTTAAAAACAGACCATTCCACCAAGTACAGTCTTCTCATATAATCACTTGACCTCATCTCTACACCGTCTAGTTCTGTAGAATCTGACTCTGCATCTTAGGCTCCATTCTAAATCCACTTCCTGTCTGTGACACAGAAACATTCATTCAATCTGTACCGCATTCTCCGTCACCCCATTACTGGCACTTACCACTTTCTGGCAACCTCTTTCCATCAACCGCATGTCAGCCGACACTGGCCAGCCACCTCTCATCAATTTTCGGAAGTGAAATAAAAGCCTATTCAATCTAAACATCGGCGCAAAATGTACGCCACCGCCAAGACCGAGAACATTTCGATCTGCATAGAAAGCCTGCGCCCGCCATGAGTGTGTTTACCAAAGGTAAACAGTATGGCGAAATGAAAACAAACACTTAGGCTGAACCAAAAGAACGGCCCGACACGGACTATGACGCAAGCAATTAGGTGTACTTTAAGCGGCAAGGAATTGGATAACAGATCACACCAGCAGACCTTCAAAGTGGCGGCACTAAATGCTTCGGGTCACTATCGAAGCTTCGGCTACATGGTCATGGCCTCGGCAATCTTTTGGAAAGGAACAGCACTCTTATCTTATCAGCAGGTGGATTGGTTTCTTTTTTATTGAAAAAGTAATTAAATGCGGGAAATGGCTGTGGATGGGGTGAGAGAGGGTGGCGAATGAGTGCATCACAGCGGTGCACAGTATGTTATTTTACACGTCTAGCTGAACTTTATTCCTTTTGCATTTGGTATAGCTAAACAGTGGATTTTTCTATTCGATGGCAGTAATTCGATCAAGTTTTTAAAAGCCTGTTAACATATGTAAGTGGTCAGTGATAGGGGGCGTATAGCTCACGCCATCCATAAACCTCGTAGATACAAAATCTAACTAAAAAACCTTTGGACCAATTTTGCTAAAAAATAAATAGCAGACTATCCCTTTCTCCAACGCATTACTTCAAATACCTCCCAAAGATATTTTTTATTTTTTTTTTCCGAGGGTAGGTGGAAATCTTCGACAAGACTCTATGTTGAACGTTCGCACATAGAAGTGTTAGATCTTAACTCCTAACCACCTCCTTAATTCATTGTGACTACAACTAAGTGCAGCACATAACCAGTAGTTTGTATTTCATGACATAATACTCCAGTGAAAGTTCCTGCTAACACCGCAACCATGCACTATCGTAGGAGATTAAGGGGTTTAGTCCTTTGAAGTCGCCGCAAGGCATTAGTTGCCTCAAGGTTCGGGTAAGCTGCGGAGTGTGTATGCTCTTCCAGGCGGCGCTGTTTATATGCAAAGTTCTTAACTTCACCTTGAACTGGTAAAATTACAAGTTCTCTGTGGATATCGTCATTTCTGATATACCATGGTGCAGCGACGATAGTTCGAAGCACCTTATTTTAAAGAGTCTGTATACTGTTCATATTGCTTATTCTAGGATTTGCTTGTATACAAGTAATTTGTTGTCAATACTTAGCTTGGAATGTTTACCAATAAGCTAGAACATATCTTTGTCAAGCCTTTCAGATATGTGCCTTGCAAAATCTAACCGCAACTCACTGTTCTATAGTTTCTCCTGCCGTGTGCGTCTAACCACTTTTGGTTTTGGCCTTGGCAGAAGATGTCCTTTATCGGTGAGGTGACGCGTACACAACACCAGGTGATGGTCAGTTCACAGTTCAGCCTCTCTCATCACACGAACGTCACAAACCATCCTTTTTCCTACACGCTGGTACCACAAAGAGATCTATCAACGAGTTCTGTTGAAGACTCTGGTGGTTCCGTGGATGTCTTTGTGTGGAAAGAAGGTGTTCATTATGGACATGCCATTTGTACAGAAAAAGTCCAACAGCTTCTCTCCGTTCGCGTTCTGGTGAGGATCACCGTTCCTCCCAATAACACTCCCCCTGGTCGTTACATCAACATCCACCTGAGCATTGAAGTCACCCATCAGGATATAGGAATCCAGCACCGCTTCCCTATCAAGTGCAGCATCAACTTCATCCAGGAAAGCCGCGTGAGTTATAGACTCAATAAAACAACGATTTTGTTCTTAAATAGGTTTTATTTTTACACTTTAACAATTTTCACTAAACTGGCTCGCTCTCCACCAACTGTCCTCCTTTTATACACAAGGAGAAATCTGTCACGTGACATTACACAGATAAACAAACAAAGGATCACGTGACATTAAACTTGTAAGACAAACAAAGGATCAGGCGATAGGTTTGTGACGCCACGAGACAAAGGAGAGATCGGGTGGTTAGCAGGCGGAGACATAATCAGGCGACACGTGGACGATAGCAGAGAGGATCACGTGGCACATGAAATGTAAGCAAATAAGACAAACAAACATCAGGTGACTGGAGGACAGATCTACGGGTAGGGTTGTCAACATGTAGGTAACT
Source organism: Eristalis intricaria (assembly GCA_964034865.1). Taxonomy (NCBI): domain Eukaryota; kingdom Metazoa; phylum Arthropoda; class Insecta; order Diptera; family Syrphidae; genus Eristalis; species Eristalis intricaria. The sequence goes on along the minus strand of OZ035876.1, from coordinate 30,904,828 downwards.
CGTACTCTGATTCCAGATTAGGTGCATATACCCGCACTGGAGCCAAAGTTGACCTTTCAGCTTTAAGATCCCGACTCTCCTTGCTAACGGAATCCACTCCAATACCCTGTCTGGCAGCCTGGGACTTATGAGTATCCCCGTTTCCACCCGTCCGTAAGGTCCACACTTCTTGATTCCCTTTTCCTCAACTAACTCGAGATCCTTTCCTGTGAGCGAATCTGGAGTTAGTTGAGAAAGTTGTCAACTTTTTTTTGATTCAATTTCATTGTTCTTACTTGAGGTTAGTCGCTGTCATAATCGTTTTCATCTGATCTGCTACTAGATGGAAATTCTTTAACTTTCTAATGCCTTCCAACGTCTCTAAGCGGGTTGCCCGTTTGCATGTGTTAATGGTTAATTTTTTTGGCAACTCTTAAACCTCTGCGTCTAATTTAATTATTGCACTTTCAGTTGGAATTTATTTCATGGCTGTCGTGCTTTTTGTTACCAAGCTATGTTCCCTTAAATCAGAAAGTACCACCTTTTGGACGAAAATAAATATTTTTTCCCACAAACTTTCGACCAAACAACAAAAATGAATTTTTTTTATAAATCAGAGTGAAGAAATAGTGGAAGCATGATACATTATTTTCAGAAATACTTTGCTCTTTTCCAATTTCACGCGCGTGTGTTTCTGTTGTGCCTTAAGGCTGTGTCCTATTTTTACCACTTGAAGGTCCAAAATTATTTTTTTTAACAGTTTATTTGATTTTGGGTACATACAACTCTGACACTCAAAAGAAAAGGATCTGTTGCAACTCAAACTCTGCTTAATACATCCATACACACTCGAATTTACATTTTTAAGCTGCTAATGCATGCGTTTGTACTGAAAAGTACTTAATTTTATTTTAATCAGTAGCAAAAGAGCTTCCTCCGGAATATTCCATTTAAGGGAAACTGATTAGATTTTTGAATTAATTTTCGCTAGATTCGCAAGATAACACACTGTGTGGTGGTGGCATTATTGCACTTGGGCTTGACGATTACAGGGTCTAGGAAAGGATGACGAATTTGCACTTCGATTTCTGTTGCCGTGATCGAGGCCAACGTGGCGCCTGATTTTCATTGAAGTTTGGGAAACATCTGATGGGACTTACTTAGATGAGCGTTGGCGATTTGAATCAGCCGAATATCAGACATCAGTGACATTCCTGATGTCTCTTACTGTATTCAAGTCGGAGGTAATCACAAACCCTCCTGCGGTTCAGTGATCGTTTGAGTCAATCCAAATCAATTGTCAGTCTGCCACATTGGCGGAGAAGGTCCCCTCCCATCAGGCACCTTCCTCTGCGCCGACATCGTCCGTCGGTATTTATAAGACCCCACAGCCTATTTCGCGCAATCATATCCCGGGCGCGGACCATCAAGCCCCACGATTCATTTCCGAATCTCGCCAAATCAACAAAACGCAAAAGTCATCCGCAAGCCACCTCACTGACGACGAGTGTAATCCGTCGGAATTATTGTTGGCACACATGTATCCATCAGATCCGCATCCCCGCGCAACACCCAGTCGCGCAACTCTTGGCAGTGTCGATCAATTAAAAGCGACCAACAAGACGGCCGGACGATTAATTCAGACAAGCACACAGCGACTCTTGCACGCCGCCGATCAATGTCAGGAGAACACTTAATTTCTGATGCGACCACGCCGCGCCAACGTCGGAACCACATCCTGGTCGGCTATCAGATAGCAAATTACACCACGATGAGGAGGTGATGACGATGACGGCTCTGCGGGAGAAGAATGGGATCCCGGGATCCTTATGGACGGAGATGTTGTGTCGTCTTCGCCTCGCCCTCCCGAGCGCATTAAATCGTCTTGTCCAACGAATTCCCTGAAAAGAAACGAAGCGACGTGGAAACCACTCCGGCCATGGTGACGAGGGCCGGGAAAGGATCAAATAAAGAAAAAAAAAAGCTATTTTTAGAATCCGAATACGAGAGGAAACGGAGAGCGGCGCAAAGGGAGGACGGAAGAACAAGGCAAACACAAGAAAACTGTGAAAAAATGGAGGAAGAAAAGGATTCGACTCAAGCGCATGGTAAACGAGGCTACCAACGAGGATGTTGTTGACAGTGTTCGCAAAAAGGAAGCCCCCTCGCCGCCCGCACTCGCCCACGAGTCGTATCGTGTGTTTGAACAGAGTGCACCACGGGCGAATAATACTCGTAGTTCAACAGGATCTCACTTCTGGTCCTTTGTGATTTTCACTATTTGCCACTTCCACCCCCACGGCCCGGCCCACCCACCCGAAAACCGTGTCAGCTGGCTGTCGCTGCGCTGCCAGCGTGTATAATTAGAAAAATAAAGAAGGCTCGGTGTGGAAAAATCACTGAAATAATTATCCGAAGCCATCGCCGTGTCTCGTGACGATGATGCGGGAGCCGAGGACCGGGGAGGGGGCGCGACTGTTGCCGGAGTAGAAGAGATATTTATCCACCCCCTTGGGCACTAAATTATCCTTCGTGCAATTGCTGCTGCTGCTCTGCTGCGAGTGCCTCCAAGAGGTGCTCCGCTGCTTGCCAGCCAGCATCGGGGGCTCACCACCTAGCAGATAGGGGCCGAGTGTGTGTGTGTGTTCTGGAGTCACATTGTTGCGATATTCGAGCGGAAGGGAGAGACGGAGGCCCACTCTGTGTGCGCTCGGCAAACGTCAGGGGCTTAGCCTAAGCAGGTGGAAGTAATGTGAGCTCACATGAGTCGGTGGGTGCTCGAAATGAAATGAGTTTGTAAATTGTTTTGGCTGTTGACTGCGCGACACAATTAAACGGGAATTCCATTCAAACACACACACACGCGAGGGGTGTAATTAAAGAATTCCGATGTCGGGGATGAGCGTCATGCTTGCCATTTTCCCTTGACAACTTCTGACATATTGACGGTGTGACGGTGTCTGGCGTCGTACAGGCTTAATCCGTCCTGATCCAGGTTGACGCGTTGATGGCGTGTGAGTAATCGCCGCTAAAACAATTTGGCGGGTGCTGGTGCTCACTGGATTGGAATAGACTTAGTTTTGCTCGATAATTGTGATGGATCTCCTTGACGGATTTTCGAGTGTGCGGTCAAGAGGCTGTATGCCCGGGGGCAATGTGGACTGCGTCAGTGTCAGTTTGGCACATTCCAAGTGGATGATGGTGCTTGAGAAGAGGATCAGTGGATGATTTTCTGCTTGTCTTTTGTGTGTTTTTTTTTGGCTAAACTCAATGGGCTTTTGTGGAAGCATCAAAGTAAAGAAAGAATGTTTTTAGACGTGACTCGAGTTGGGTTGGTTTAGCCTTGAAGTAGCTAACAGCTTGTGAGTCATCAGGGGTTGGGTAGTACTTGTTCTCGTTTCCAACAGAGAGTTGCAGCTGAAATAGCTCGAGAGTTGCTTAAGTAAATGATATGTATTTCCATAAAATTATACCTCTTCTAGCTGACCCCTGCCCACTTCTCTGAGCATCAAACATTTTAAGTTGTGATGAAATGGTCTCTACTTTCGGTTCAAACATTTCAATCTTGTCAACTTCCGTTCCGTTTGCAGAGTGAGCAAGCTGCAACCTAGCTCGTAAACATAAACGATCGTCAGCTGAACGAGCGGCATTTTCATTGTCTCGCATGAAAATTTCGACACACACTATTGCAATGATCGGTTCTAAAGCCACCCTGATAGTCGTGTGCGTGCTCCTCGCCTGCGCCACTGGAAAACCATGGCGATGATTTGTCGATTGATTGCTTTTACGAAATTCATTGACAAATATTGTTTATATCACATGAAGAATTGTCTTAGTCACAATCAAATATGGCCTATGGCACGGATAAATAATATAGCTTTCAAATGGCCTTTTCGAGTCACTGACAATGCTCAAAGAGTGCTCCTGTCTAGAAAAAGCTTCTTAAATTCGCCGTTCGGAGTCGGCATTAAACTGTAGGTCCCTTACACTCGTAAAAGAACAATAGCACGCACAACACGGGTGGTTGCTGAGAAGCTAGGCCCAGGTCCACCTCGGACTGTCGCGCAACCCATATTATTATTATAATGGTGAAGGCTAGGTTAGGTTGAAGTGGCTGACTGCAAGAAGACGGTCACACTTAAGCCAAAGTAGGCTTGCTGTGATACCACGCGGGTTGATTCCCCTACCATTAAGAACCATTTGGTGCTTGCGACGAAGCGGATTAGATATCTAATGCTGATGGTATTAAGCTCATTTAGGTAGGCTCCCAGGTAGACGAGCAGAGAAGCTGATCTATGGTTCCCACCTCTTAGTCATCCATTCAGCTTCTGCAAAAATCGTTGTGAGGGATACCCATCACGCGGTCATGAATGCCAATTGCGCAGTGTCCGGTTATGAAGCCGATGAGCGTATTGAGTGAAGTTCTGCCAAGTCTAAGCGGATTGAGCGTTTGAGATTCAATGATGGCGACATTTTCTTTGTTTAAAGGCATGATTTGATGCCTTCTAGCCATTTACGAGTAGATGGTAGGTTGCAGCGATAGGCATGGGAGGTGGAACTCCTCCTGTTGTTAGAGATGAGGAAGTACCACACCTGGCGAGTCCATCGGCCTTGCAATTGCCCCGTATGTGACAATGTCCTGGCACCCACATCGGCCGTCTCATTATGAGACAGCCTACAATTAAGAGATGTTTTTGAGTTAAAGGTGACATTATCCAGGCACTTAATTGCGGCTTGACTCTCCGAACAGTTGGTAATATCTCTTTGGATATAACTTTGTTCTTGAGCCAGGACAGTGCCTCTTTTATCGCAATGGTTTCTGCCTGTAAGACACTACAGTGAACAGGGAGCTCCAATGAGATAGCAGTGTTAAGGTCTTTGGAATAAACATCCGCCCCTAGTCCTTCGTCCGTCTCAGCCAGCGTCTAGCTATCAGTTAACCAGTCTAGTCCGGTTGGAGAATTTCTTCTCGAAAATCGCTGGGGTAGTAGGCGGTCGGTGTGCCCTTCAGTAATAACAGAGATTAGTTCCTAGTCGACGCAGCTATTCACAACACCCCTTAATTGTCTTTTATAATATAACTATAACCTATAATAATCTTTTTATTTATTCAAATATATCCAAAATTTATCTCAGGGGCTCACTCTGCCTGCTCAGACTAATTAGGCCAGAACTCAGGAGGTGTCATACGACTGTATTGTAAAAATAGCGCGCATGACCGTAGAATGGGTGCAATGATTTTTGGGAAAGCTGCTTGGGTGAAAAGGAGAAGGAGACCACATATTCCCTCCTCCGTTCGCTCTAGTGCATTGTTCCAGCTAACCGTTGGCACTCACATCGCGTGGCCTGGTTTTTTGACAATTTGAGCGACCTCAACATTCATCAGGTAACAAAAGAGCCGCCAATGCATCCGAAAAAATCACTAATTTGTCCAGTTGATCGTGAATTAGTTACTCCCGCTTATTCACTCTTACTGATCTTGAAGATTTAAAAACCCATAGTCAACTTATGATTCAGCAAGATAAGTGCTGAATTCTTCACAGTACGCTAATCGATGGACCAATTGAGGAAGTGAGCGATGAGGAATTTATCTCTCGTTTAGGGCGGGTGGGTTGGCAAGCTCCTTGTAGGAAAAAGTGAAAGACTTAGTCTACCTGGCTCCGAAGTTAGCGCAAGCAATGACAACACCGCGGAGATAAAAAGAAGAATCACGCTTGCCAATCGCTGTATTGTTGGGCGTAGAAGACAAATGAGGAGTAAGGACCTCTCTCGACGGACCAATACATCTCTATGTAAGACCTTGATTGTTCCAGTCCTGCTCGAAGCAAGAGCACTAACCAAAGCGGACGAAGAGATTCTTGATCGCTTCGAGGAGAACGTACTTCAAGTTATCTTTACTCGCGTATGCACTGATAGTGTTCGGAGGAGGAGGATGACCGGCGTACTGTACAGGTTGTACAGCGACAGTGACCTGGATCGAGTCTGAATCTCTCGCCTCAGATAACTAGGTCATGTATAGCGAATGGGCACCAATGTTCCGGCTCGGAAAGTCGTCGTCTTAAACCCCGATGACGAGGTAAAGGAAGACTACGCAGCTGGAAAGAAACCTCAATCGAGTTACGCACGGCAACAATAATCGTAATACCGTTCTAAGCAAAGAGGCTGAGGCCCCAAATCTCCACGGCGGACTGTAGCGCCAACCAAAGAAGAAGAAAGAGATTTGGCAAAATAGATGATTTTTATCGCCGTAATTCTATATCAAATCACTCGGATCTGTCAACAAGAAAATTGCAGCTCTCGAAGACATGATGAGTAGTAATTATATAGGTGGCGCGAAAGCCCTAGGCGGACCTGGGCCTAGCATCTGCACCATCGACTTGTGCTGTGCATGTTATTGTTCTGTCACGAGTGGATGGGACCTACAGTCTTATGCCGTCTCTAAACGGCGAAGTTTGAGAAGCTTTTTGCTAGACAGACTAGATTATTTTTTTAAAGTGGCGGTACGATACGGTGACACTGCAGGACAATTTTGAGTATTGTCTACGATCTCTGCGAAAAGTTGTTCGACTTCGATATTCAATCTTAGATATTTATGTAATTCCACATCGTAGTCCTCATAGCATTCAAAGTTTGGCGCCAACTAACAGAAACAGAAAAAAAGCGTCTTTGCCAAAGTAACAGTTGTAATCCGAACCAAAAGCAACTTCAATCAGAAATTTTTTTCAGAGATGTTACGTATACGCACCAGATGCCTAATCGTCTTTCTGAAGTTCATTAACACTAGGCGTATACGTAATTTTTTTTTAACCGAAAATTGATTGAATTGCAGTTCTGGTAGAAGCGATCAGTCTATACACAACGATTAAGTCCATATGTTGTCCCATTCCATCCTGGAGTGTATTCCTGCCATGCCTCATACTCAAACACCCTATTTGTTCGTTTCTATTCTTAAGCAAGACTGGCCTCTTCCTGGTGCACTTTTCCAAATGTACACGAGTACAACACACACATGAACGACCGAAGAATACCAAATACAGTGGCGAGCAAAACTGGTCGGATGTTTGTCAAACCTAAGTTCATATTGCTGTTTAACTTGTAAAAATTACTCAATTTTCTTCCGGTTTTTTTCTACTCTCATCATTGAATAACATAAAACGTAATAAATCAAACATAAAATCAGAAATTTCTTAGAAAAAACAAAAAAAGTCAATGCGTCCAGTTTTGCACGCAAGACTCAGCATACAAAAAAACAACGATTTAAATAAAATGTTAGTGCTTGGACCAGGGTCTCTGGTCTTCTTTTTAAAATACTTTTCACTCTTCTTGGCATACTTTCCACTAATTTTTCAATTGTTGTGTTTGGTATATTGGTCCAGGCAACTTGGACTCGATCCCATAGCTCGTTCAAATTATTCGGAAGCGAATCGTGCTGACACAATGTTCTTTTAACAATTGCCCACAAATTCTCAATTGGATTGAGATCTGGGGTTTGTGCAGGCCATTTTAATGTTTTAAATGGTTGGTTTTTAAGCCACTCTTTCACTATTTTTGAGGTATGCTTGGGGTCTCCATCTTGTTGGAATACAATTTCCTCAATTGGATACGCACACTGATCAAGAAACTCAGGCAAATATGTTTGCGTCTTCCTTCTTCATTATTCCTTCTATTTTATGAATAGGACCGACGTGCGACCAAGTGAAACATGCTGCTCACCGGGTCGGTGCCCATAAAAACATTTTCCATCCGATAAAATATGATTGATCTTCGTTTCATCAGACCATATAATACGTTTCCAGTCTTCAACAGACCAGTTTTTGTGTTCTCTACAAAACTGTAATCGAGCTGATATGTTTTTCTTGGAAAGCGCAGGTTTTTTTCTGCCTTACAGACGCGATTGACCCTATTCTTTTCAATGATCTTCTGGGTGCCCATTCTCTTGTTGGTTTGTTAATGGCCAGTGTAGCTTCTTTAGGTGTTAGCTTGGAGCTTTTACGAAGCAACCGTTTCATTTCATTTGGTCGCCCTGCAAAATACCCGGAGAGTCCAAATTATTATACCAAATATTTCGTACTGCTATCACTGTTGACTTTCCAACGCCAGTCTTTTCAGCTATTTTTCGTGTACTTTCGTTTTTTTGCAGTAGTACAACAATTCGGTTTTCCAAATCTTTAGTGATTTTCTTCATTTTGCACTAATTGAACAACAATTTCACAATTTTTGGGTATAACAATGTTAACTCTTCATAGTATTACTTTATAATGACGAAATAATTAAGGAAACGCAATAAGTTCTTGACAACTTTCATAACTTGTTTTTATGTTTGTGTTATTACATTTTATGTTATTCAATGATGAGAGTAAAAAAAAAAACCGGAAGCAAATTGAGTAATTTTAACAAGCTTAACAGCAATATGAACTTAGGTTTGACAAACATCCGACCGGTTTTGCTCGCCACTGTAGATCTAGTTCGTAGTCATTTGTTTTTTTCAACAAATTCTGTGATTTCAGCTTGGCTTAATTTAGGCCCCTTTAGGCACCCAATTTGGTCGCGTGAATATGTAAGGTTAGGTTAGGGTGATTGCCACCACTGTAGCAGTTGTGGCCCACTTAGAACCTCAATATATAATGGCCTAAGTGCATGGAGCAGATACATGTTGGCTTGACTTCAAGAAGAAAGACACGTCAAAAAATCCACAGTCATCAGGTCGACGACTCAACCACTTAACCCTTGCCATACTCTCTGACATATATATCAACGCAGCATACGTCTCTGTCAGTCTCCTTCCAAAGTCTCTTGCAAACATCAAGTAACATCTGTCGTGACCCACCACAGCACAGGATACATATAATTAATGACACGCCACGGATTGTGTATGATAGATGACAACAGCCGACAGATGATAGATGAAAGATGACATTTAACAGATTTTGCAAAAAGGTTAACAAAACACATTCGCCACTCGTGTGGAGTTAAGCCAAAAAGTCGTTTTTGCGGTGTTTTCTCTTCCGCCCAACTCTGCACGCACAGTTTTGACAGAGGACGTCCATTTGTTGCCGAGATTATGAGTGGGCTTCGTGTTGATTAAGTCGCGTGCGCGAAATAGGCAAGCACACATCCGCGTGGTGCAGTTCAACGACATGTTTATTTGCTGCGAACGCTGTAATCGGCTTTCTAATGAGGTTGAGATGCTCTGTGACATGAATAGATTTGCAAAGAGCCCACTCCCACTCGGAGGGACTTGATGGAAACGGGGGCACAATCGACCGTTGTCCGGTCGTAAGGAGTGGGAGCTAATGATGACTATCACGTCAGTCAAATAACGTGGTGCGTTTCGCATGTCGACAAGTAGTGACAACTCTGACACATACGATGCCCGTGAAGACCAGTCCAGTTCCAGGAGCTTAGAGGTAGAATCTCTTTTGGCAATGGATGGACAGAAGGTGATTTCCTGGGCATTTGCGTTTTATTCTCAAAAGAAACGTACTAGAAAGTTGCAAAAGTGTATACAATTTCTATTTGATTTGATAAGTCAAATATTGAAGCTGTATCATGTAAATATTGAAGACGACTATGTGGTAAAGAACTCCACTGATTTCTGATCCACACTCGATTTGTGGTAGTTCGCACCAAAAAAGCAGATTTAAGGCAACTACAAGTAATCGAATAATTTTTTTTCACAAAAAAAAATTCGAACGTATACGCCACAGTGTCAGTGAAATAAAATTCGGAACAGGGTGCGTATACGTAACATTTTTCAATTTTTTTTTTAGTAGTAAAAGACGTACCCGTACTACGTTTTCGACTCGGAACCAGTGGGACAACGCAACAGACGATGATCACAGAACTGACGGCGCACACAAGTGGAGAAGGGCACCAACCAATTTCGGAGGCAGCTGGCTACAGATCGTGCCAGCTGGAGAGCCTTGTTGGCTGAGGCCCAGATCCACACTGGGTTGTAGCGCCATTAGAAGAAGAAGTAGCAACATAGGATTTTCGGTGTATGTAATTTTTTCCAAAGGTTTCGGATATTTGAAACGTGTTGGTTCAAGTTGCAGGCACCGGTTGATGACCAATTTCATTATTTAAATCAGAAGGAGAGACTTTTAGTTGAAGAGTCTAGGTTCAATTCCCAACACGAGCGACTGACATATTGCACGATTCCGACAAAGCCTCTACATTGTATATCCCTTTCACTCGACAGACAAGTATAAGAGACAAAATATGTTTTGTTGCTGTAGGAGTTAGACCCACCGTGTCAGTGCTGTAGCATTATTATTTGGAAAATTAAGGCTCAACCTGAAGAAGCTTCTTCCTCGATAGGAGTTTACTTTGACTACCCAGGGTGGGATGGTAAATCGTTGTCCGTCACCTTCGCTGTCAGCGGATCTGTTGGCTATTTTATTGAGGTGCATAGGTGTGTTGTAGGGGCATGTCACACTCGTCAAATGTTGGCGAGGGATTGTGCGTCACCTCAGACTGTAGTGCCAGCAAAATAAGAAATATAATTTATCTTGTCAAAACTTGGGGAGTCATTAGAAGAGTCTTGAGAAGGAAGGTCTTTCTGTTGCTATTACTAGGAAGGCTACTGTCAAACTACTAAATCTTGGAATTTTATAGCACGTCCTAGAATCTCAACAAAGGTGTTGATTTTTTTTTTTGAATTCACTTCGAATAATATTTTTTGTTCAAAGTTCTCTGCACCATTCGAATTAGCTTAAGCGGTTAAGCCACTCTAGAGCTCGAAAATGGGCTTGTTTTTAGAATATACAGTCGATAGTTAGAAATGCCAGACAAAAATTAAGACCAAATTACCAAGGGTTCACAATAGCACCAGTTTAAGTAACCAAGAGTGAGGGAGGAACAAATTCCTGCAAACAAGAGCTTGACTAAAATTCGATGATCAAATCTTGGCGACTGGACGACGCAGTTCGAAAAGTGCCTTCTGGTTAGTGGGCTCCGCAGATGGAATCCCAGTGAAAACAAAGTAAATTCACCTTTACCTGATTTTCAAATCTGGTCCAGCCACCATTTTGCCGTTGGGGTCAAATAAAAGCCACTATCACTGGATTGGTCGATCAGTGATAGAAGTCAGACAGTGGGTTTCACAATGGTCCAACGTCTAAGGGTGCTGGTGAATTCACTAGCAGAGTGACGGTCCCCCATAAATTGTCCATTTGATAATGGTGGGAGCTAAAAGAGAAAATCGTCACTTGTGTCGGTCCTGAGGGCGTTGACACGTGGGGTAGTAAGAGATCTTTAAGTGCCCCACTCTATGTGACCAGAAAAAATTGCAGTTGTTCTTCCTCGTTTACGTTCTAGTTTTCATCTAGAGTGGACAAGTCCAACAGTTCAGCATCGGTGGAGTTTGATGTTATCGTCAACATAAGGTCCATACTGAGAATTTAGCTCTCGGAACTGATTCATATCTCTTTCATGCAAACCCTCGGCATATCTGTACATGAATGTAAACAGAAATGACAGGCCTGTGCATGAGAACGCTTCATATTATAAAGAGTAGGGGCAGCCCGACTTAAAATTATTGTATTGTAGGGGGTCCAACTAATACATACCTTATTTGAATTTGTCGGGTATTTTTTCAGGACACCGAGAACAAATTCAAATTTCCAAGAGATTCACATCAACGAGTGTCAAATTATCGACGTACCACAAAATAAATCGATATTCCAATAAAGAGTATTGTAACAAGCTTTGCATTTCATTTTTATATTCATTTCATATTTTGTAATTTCTTTTATTTTTGTATTTAAGTTAAGACGTAACGTGTAGCTCTTATTCTACACAAAATTCCACGAAACAGAACAAAATAAACTCAATCGTTAGAATTCGATACAATTTTGAGTAAAGGGGCGATGCGAACAAGCGCAAGTCGCAGTCTGTGTCAAGCAAATTTTGAATGCACACAAATGAATATTTGGAGCTTTGAAATCTTTTGTTTGATTGACTGTTTTATGGGGTGTTCAGTAGATGGGTTGAACAATTATTTGGTCACCTGGCCTTGGCTATTTTTGTGGTCTATTTCGAATTTCCTGGAGAAATAAAGAAGCGTGGCTCTCTCCAGCTTCTGTATTTATTATACATACACATCCTCACAAAATTATTCACAGACTTTACAGCCGAATTTATTTAATATTTTCTATGTACAACTTAAAAAGTAACTGTTTTTTTGTATTTTACATAATAATAATATGGGTGGCGCGACAGTCCGAGGTGGACCTGGGCCTAGCTTCTCAGCAACCACCCGTGTTGTGCGTGCTATTGTTCTTTCACTAGTGGAAGGGACCTACAATTTAATGCCGACTCCGAACGGCGAAGTTGAGAAGCTTCTTCTAGACAGGAATACTCTTTGAGCATTGTCAGTGACTCGAAAGAGGCAGAGCCGTGAATTATCAAAGGTGGTAAATGCGGGTATCGAACCTGACACTCTCTGCGTAGGAGTCGACGCACTTACCCACTACGTCACGGCGACCCATCATTATACATCTGCTCTATATATTCAATAGTCATATTCAAGGTTCAAACTGATGCAATCAACCCTAAGGGTATTTTTTTTTTGACTTCTCCGAATACGGCAAGAGGAAAGTAGACACAAAATTATCCGCACAAACTCAAGCGTTGTGTTATAATAACCGCTCATTCTGTTGAATGTTTTGATCGAGGCAGCGAGGATATTTCTGAGAAAATAAAATAAAAATAACGAAAAAAGAGCAAAATGGGACGAAAAAAATTGGAAACTTCTATAGAAGAGCGAAAGGTTATTTTAAAGTTAGTTTGCGAAGGCAAACTGAACTTGTTGGAAGATGCTATACCGTAGTTAGGGATGTTGTCCATAAGTTCAGAAATGAGGGTTGTTTAGAAAATAAGAAAGGTAGGGGTCGAAAAAAAATATTATCCGAGGCAAATGAGAGGCATATTGTCAAGAAAATCAAGAAAAACCCTAAGACGCCAGTAAAATTATTGATCGCAGAGATGTCAGTAATCATTAAAAAACCACTTTCTGTCGAAACAGTGAGGCGGGCTTTAAGGTCAAATAATTTTAACGGTAGAGTTGCACGTCGCAAACCCCTTATTTCCAAAGTTAACAAAGAAAAAAGACTCGCGTTCGCCAAAAAGTATGTTAACAAGACTCTAGACTCTTGGAACACCGTTATTTTTAGTGACGAAAGCAAGTTTAACTTGTTTGGCAATGACGGGAAGCAAAGGGTTTGGCGAAAACCAAATATTGAGCTGAATGAAGCTAAACTTCAAGCTACGGTGAAACATGGCGGTGGAATATCATGAAGCGGGGGTGTATGTCTGCGTGGGAGGTTGGTCAAATGGAGTTCATTGACTATAGAATGAACCAATATGACTACCTCGACATACTAAAAAGAAATTTGCAGCAAAGCGCTACTAACACGGGTCTAGGGTTAAATTATGTCTTTCAACAAGACAACGACCCAAAGCACATTGCTCACAATGTCAAAATGTGGCTCAAAACGCCTGCACAGTCACCCGACATCAACCCCATTGAACATTTGTGAGCTGAGCTTGAAAAAAAAATATTCGAAATCGAGCTATCAGTAGCAAAGCTTCTCTTAAAGAAGCTCTACAACGAGAATGGGAACCTTAACGCCCGGATTCTTGCAAGAAACTTGTCGGGAGTATGTCAAAATGACTAACAGCCGTTATTGATGCTAAGGGTGGTGCAACTGGATACTGATGTGCCACTCACCTACTTTATTTTATGTATTTTTTCGTATTCTTATTTTTGTGCGAATAATTTTGTGTTACGTTTAATTGAAGTCAGTTTGTTAATTTTCATTTTTGCCTACTTGGATTTATTAATATTTGATTTTTTTGTACTAATTTTTAATCTTTTATTAAATCTATTTTTTTTTAATTTTACTGAATTAATTTTTCACGACTAAGCTAGTGGAACTTAGCTTATTTCGTTTAATGAAGTCTTGTGCGAATAATTTTGTGAGGATGTGTATAAAGGTAATTTTTTGAAGCGATTCATTTTAAAATGGCGGCCCTGCAGTGTTTACCATACACTGTTCGGCAAATATGGCCCATCCTAAACATTTTTCGAAATAAAACCATCAATTTATGGTGAATCCTTTTAATTATTTTTTTGTAATCATTCAAATTAATTTACCTTCTTAAGTATAATTTTTTTTTGCGAGGGTAGACGCTATGGGGACCGTTCCCACATAGTGAAGGGGATTTTTACCCAGTAAAAATACCTCCCTTCAAATAAAATATATTTCCACGTCATCTAAGTTTTAGACTATCCAGCAGTTTTACTTTCTTGGTTTAGTCGCATTTGGCGAGAGATTCTCCATTGAGAGTTCTTGCTTACACCGCAGCTAAGTGCCGGTTGACTTCACCGTGCTAGGTCGAGGGGTTTAGTCCTTTGAAGACGGCGAAAAGAGTTTCTTATTCGTCGAGAATCGGAAGGACAGCAGAGTTTATGTGCTCTTCCAGCCGACGAATATGCTTAGGCCGCTTTCACACAGAAAAATTTTGCGGCAATTTTTCCATCTTGTTGGCAAGGGAGACGAGACGTGCTAGGGGTTTTTTTTGGATTTTGTATTCTCTTTTATCTTTCTTCGTTTTTTCTTTGAGTCGCTTTATTCTTATGTTCTCAATGTTGGGTATAGGAAGCACGCTGTACGTGTGTGAGAAAGAGATGACGCATGTGTGAGAGGGGGTAGGAAACAGAAAAACTTCAGCATTGAGATCTTAATTGCAGAGACTGAAAGAAAAGGAATTTGAAAGAATCGGCGACGAATCTTAGCGAGTGTGAAAGCAGCCTTACGAAAGATATTATGGGACATCTAAAGTAACCTCATATTGTGTTCTCATATAACTTACGGCTAATATAGCCTACCTGGTGGTAGATATGGCCTGGGTTTTTGGGTTTAACTGTACCGAAACTCACATACAGTGTTGCTCGTTGCCTGTACAGTCTTCTTATACCCGCATTGAGCATACAACACATTGCATCTGGTGAAGATCATGTGTTATATGTGGCCCATTAGGCGATATTGCAGGCACATGGGGCAGGCCATTTTACACATTATGTGTTTTTGTTTTTTTACTAATGTTCAATTTAATCACGCTTGTGGTTTAACTTTACATGGGTGGCGGTACAGTCCAAGGCGGACCTGGGTCTAGCTTCTCAGCAACCACACGTGCTGTACGTGCTATTGTTCTTTCACTAGTGGAAGGGACCTACAGCTTAATGCCGACCCCGAACGGCGAAGTTGAGGAAGCTTTTTCTAGACAGGAATACTCTTTGAGCATTGTCAGTGACTCGAAAGAGGTGGAGCTGTGAATTATGATAGGCGGTAAATTCGGGTATCGAACCTGGCACCCTCTGCGTAGGTGTCAACGCACTTACCCACTACGCCACGGCGACCACTAACTTTGATATGACTAAAACTAAGAACATATTGAGTATTATTTAACTTGAAAAAGAAATCATGAAGTCAACGAACATTCACTGTGAAAAGACTGTGTTGAACTAAAACATACCAAAAATTACAATGACAACAGAAAAAACACATCTATACACCTATGTTGCACATTTGTTGTACCAGGTCAACGACGATAGGCTTGGGTATTGCCGATTCTTATAAGTTTGTTGTGAAATTAATCTTAACTCTGTGCTTTGCCGATTTTAGGAAATACTGGGGTGGGCCTTATTACCCACGTTGGCGGTATTTGCCGCACTGACTAAACTGTCGATGACGCCTCCGTTTCAAGGTACAAAGCCGTATAAAGAGCTGCAGTAATTACGAATTATAATATGCAAACTTTTTTGTGAATTCTATAAAAAATGACGAATTAGCAGAGTACTTCGGAAAAGTATTTACTAATGAAAAAGACAATAGCTCATACCAGCTTACACTGTCCCCCCAAACAAAGTCAACAACCACCAACCCAAGACTAAGAAAAATAACTGTACTGGAAATTAAACACAAATAATTGCTGGCAGGGATTCAAAATTTGTCTCATCATTCAGCCCAATAAGCTTACTGCCTATACGACGGTTTCTATGGACTTGGGCCTCGATGAGTATACTCAGCCAAAATATTTGTAGCTCTAGACCGTGGCCATGGTTTCAATGAATTATCCCCAATAGTAGACTGATAATGCTGCGGCTTGACCTCAGAAGACTAGGGAGGTGGCTGACTGCTGCGCATACGGACAGCAGACCACTTAGGCCAAACAAAGGCCCATTGTGTTAAAGACTAGGGATTCT
The DNA here is from genome assembly GCA_964034865.1 of Eristalis intricaria. Taxonomy (NCBI): domain Eukaryota; kingdom Metazoa; phylum Arthropoda; class Insecta; order Diptera; family Syrphidae; genus Eristalis; species Eristalis intricaria. Next base: position 30,888,579 of record OZ035876.1, on the reverse strand, counting down.
TGTATTCAAATCCGAAAACCGAAAACTTTTAGATTTTTCCGAACATAACATTTTGGAAGATCGACTCTAGAGTCGAACCTAGCCCCTTAAGATTTACTTACATAAGAGACATCGGTGCAGTCATAAGCCTCCACGGTCAATCGGTCGACTCTGTCCGATGTACCAACGTATCTACCGCCTTCAGGGGAAGACGAATTGAGCCCTCACGTTTAGCCCCTCCCGCCCAAGAAAAAATGAGTATTTTTGAAACATGTCAAAGACCGCCTGATGGAACTGATGGATTTTTCCCTCATCAAAGGCAACGCAACGCCCTCCACCCATTCACGCACCCACGCACATAAGCCATCATTTTAAATTGCCATCCCATGTTTGCATAAGCTTTCAATTTATCGATACACTGAAGCAGTTCTCCGTAACCGTCCCATTCATCCACTTGATTGGTTTGAGAAATTTCTGAAGGATTCAGCACATTTCAATCCTCTTTCCCCTAAAAAAATTCTCATCCCCATGCTGCGCGCCCAACGCCCCCACCCTCAACCCACATAATCCCAAAGAATACCGAAATCCCTTTAGCTCCACCTGAAGTCAGTGCGTGCGGGAGACATTCAACCCAATTCGATATCGATATCGATATCTATATGTAATGGAAGATGGAAAAAGAAAGGACGAATATCCCCTCTTTCAACCTGTTAGCGGCATAAGCCTATCAATACATATTCTACCCTCCGCCCCCTTTATCGCAGGTACGAGGTACGCTGCAAAGTGTGTCTATACATCAACGTCACGCAGAGTAAGCTCTCGGCTGAGTGAGGTGAGTGCCTTAAATCAGGCGCTGAGCCGAAGATCCTCATCGTTTGTGTTGCGGCGGTGAAACTATCGATAGTCTAATCGTTGCCGCAGCCCATGTCCTTACAAGGAGCGGGCCATTCTCGCGAATGGAAATCGACATTTCGGAGAGGACGAATAATTTTTCATTAGGACTAAGCTTGAGACTGTTGACAGTTGAGACAATGTCGTCGCCCTCATCCTCGTCGATTCCTCGACCAGCTGGAAGCGCCATCCATACAAAATTAACACGGAAGCACCGACAGAATGAGGGAGAGGGAGAGAGGGAACGATAATGTCGACAACACTGGCGACACAGTGTCGCGCACATACTTGCGTTATGGCCCAAGCATACCCCCGAGGATACTCCCCCCAGCCGAGCCTGGGCCCGGCCGTAAATCTCCAAACACAACGACCGCCAATGGCCATAGCTCAACCAATTTCAATCCCTAAACGGAGGGGGAGGTGCTTTCGTACCCCCTTTCAGTGCTGCCTACGCACACGACGCCGACGACGACGGGCGATCGGGAAAAAGGACGAACAAAGAAAAAGCACGGAATGAGAGGAAATGAAAAGAAATTGACAGAAAGAGAAACTTTGTCAAGGATATCCTCGGAACCGGGGGGATGTTCACTTTCAGGGAGTCTAATTCTTTTTTTTTGTCGCCTTCCTCCCTGCATGCTTGTGGAGGTAAAGGATACTTTGGCATTGATTTCCTTGGCCTCTGGCTGACGGACGAGAGGGAAATGTGATGTTTTGTGCCATCGCAAGTATCACTGGACTGGGGACAGAAATGAAAATTCTAAAACATCACACACAGGCGGGGAGGTTGCGGAAATTCAATCATCATTGGTCCACACAGGAAGTGAGGCGGAACACGCATGGGTGTTCTAAGATGGAGCGATGTTTGGCAGAGGACATGAATAAGTGATTTCATGTGTGGATACCTCGACATCCATGCGGAGATGAAGTCTGCAAGTAATCAGGGCTGAGGAAGAGCTGGCGACAGTCGGTGAATGATTACGAGTTTCATTAGGAGTGACTTTTGCAGAGTACATCTCGCTCTCCCTGTCACAGAGAGACTTCGTTCGAAGGTGATGGTCCTCTTTGAGGAGAGCATAGTTCTAAATGAAGTTCTCCTTTTGGGACGTTGATTACACGTTGGAGTCGTTGTGGTGACTAATTGAATGTTGACGTAGAAAGCAGGTGATTGAGTAATCTTTCAGCAGGGACCAGGATTAGAGCTCAGAAGGTTGTCCAGTGTCCTGGTTCGTCGAGAGACGAGGAGTCCACCTCTTGTGCTTTTGACGGAGGACAACGGAGCCTTGTCTGCTAATCAAATCTTGATAAACGTTCGGTCTGAAAGATGGGCCGATTCTCTTGGATTTCCTTGCAGAAACGTCCTTAAAGGATTGTGATGGAAAACACAGACAAATGTTGTTGCGCTTCAGGTTCTAAGTCACTGGATGGTAATGAAATTAAGCACAGCACTCCAACTGTACACACGTTTTCTAAACATTAATTACTTACAGTGACCCATGGAGGGTCTGAGCTTGAGTTAAAGACGCCTTGATGGTTGAGGTCCTTCTTCACCTGGGTGCGCCATCGGGTTCCGTGGGCATTCTCTATTGCGTTGTCCCACTGGAAGAGATTGCCCCCTAGTCCATCAACGAACTTGAGTGCCATTTTGACAGATTTGACAGAGATTCATGAATTTTTGAAGATTTTCACGAAATAACGTAAATGTCGTCCTCTGATTGATCAATTTGGTGTACGAACACGTTATAAAAACCGGGGGCCAAACATTTTAAGTGCCAAGAGAGGTGGAATTCTGGCATCTCTGTAATGCCTGAAACACAATAATGCGTTGGCTCTGGCGTTGTCTTTCAACGCACACAATTCAATGACCATGCACAAAATACAGCGTCGACCTGCGTTAGGGAAAAATGAGAGAGATGAGAGGATCGTAATAAAACGTAAAACGTAAGCCCATCCAATGTCATTGTTGAACATGTTGGATACTGTTTGACAGCTGTAAGAGATATTTTCTTCCAAATTGAGAGTATATTGTTCCAACTGTCATTTGAGAAATGAAAACTGATTTAACGACATTTAATTAATCTAACGACAAGAGTCATTTTAAATGAGTGATTGCAGAAAGGCGGCAATATTTTTCATGTTGAAGACGAGAGAGAGAGAGAGAAAACCTGATAAATTGAGTATTTATTTCAACGCAGTACGTCATCGCACTCGCTCCGTAACATGAAGCGTCTGGCGCAACGCACTATTGTGTTTCAGGCATAATACTTCATTCACCTAGAGTTGTTGGTGCTTAAGGGTGAGTGCAAAGTCGGGTAAAGGTGGATGCAAAGTATATGCAATAATGCTTTTAAACACACAAACGCGAAAATCAAAAAAATTATAAGTCATGTCCTTCCGGGGACACTGGGGATAGTTTCAAGAAAGTGCATAGATTCGAGTTTGATAAGATGAAATGGTTAAGTACTCCTTCCTGTTCGTTATTCCTGAAGAAACCCGTGGCGGTGCCATAGCTTTGATTGTTTTTTTGTTCTTTTGATGTAATGGCAAGCTTGCCGGTTTTTTTTATTTGATCGTTCATGCTATCAACTTTTTTTTTGCGAGATGTTCAAATTTAACCCATGGACTTTTCTATTTCTTCTTCCATAGCTTTCAACGCAGATTGCGTTTTATTTTTCATTTCTCGAGTTTGGCTTTTTTTCAACAAGCACGGATAAAATTGCAAACACTTTATGAAATCGTCATCGTCCATATCAGATTTCCTTTTTTTTAAGATAAAGTTTTAATCCGTCAAAGTTTTCCTCTTCCGACGTAGAATTTTCCATTATTATAAACTGTTTCCACTTTTGTCTCTCTTGAAGTCACCTGCTATGCACACTCAACTTCTACAAGAGCTATCTGAACACATTCCATCTTCTACAAGAGGTATCTGAACACATTGCATCTTTATTAACACCAAAACGGAGGTAAGACTCAGCTGTCAAAATATGTGAGTGGCGAGGATTCGTTAAACCTAACGAAATACTTTTGTAATCACACCAGATGGAGCTCTAGAAAGGTGACCCTTTCAACTGCGCTAACTACCGAGGGATAAGACTCCTCAACATCGCCTATAAAATCCTCTCTGGCGTTTTGTGTGAGCGCCTGAAACCATTCGTCAACAACCTGATAGGTCCTTATCAGTGTGGCTTCAGGCCAGGGAAGTCCATGATCGACCAAATCTTTACAAACATTACGGCAGATCCTGGAAAAAAACCCAAGAAATGCAGAGCGACACCCACCACCTATTCGTCGATTTCAATGCCGCATATGACAGCGTCCATAGGGACGAGCTATATAAGGCCATGTCTAGTTTTGACATTCCTGCCAAACTCGTCAGGTTGTGCAGGATGACGATGGAGAATTCTCGCTGCTCTATCAAGATCGGAAACGAACTTTCAATGTCAAAAAAGGTCTTAGACAAGGCGACGCGCTGTCATGTGACTTCTTCAACATTATTCTTGAGAAGGTCGTGCAAAACTTACACGCTAACACAAGAGCCTCGATCTTTCAGAAGTCCGTACAACTGCTAGCATACGCAGATGACATTGACGTGATTGGTCGAACACAGCGAGCTGTCTTGAAGCGTTTGCTGGTATTGAAGCGGAGGCGGCTAAAATGGGTTTAGCGGTTAATGAGGGCAAAACGAAGTATATGCTGTCATTGAGAAAGGACGCACAACATCGACGACAAAACGTCACCACAGGCAGCTATAACTTCGAGGTAGGGCAGGACTTCGTGTATCTCGGCGCGCAAGTAAGCCGTACGAACAACACCAGTACCGAGATCAAACGCAGAACTACTCTTGAAAATCGCTGTTCCTTTGGGCTCAAGAGGCAATTGAGTAGTAGAGCCCTCTCTCGAAGCACCAAGCTGACTTAATACAAGACCTTGGTTATCCCAGTCCTGCTGTACGGCGCGGGGGCATGGACAATCTCAAAAGCGGATGAGGAAGTCATTGGTCTCTTCGAGAGAAAAGTTCTGCGTTCAATCGTTGGTCCTGTCTGCGTTAATGGTTATTGGAGAAGAAGACTCAACCAGTGGCATGAGACTAGTCAGCCGTCTACGGATTCAACGCCTAAGATGGCTGGACAATGTAAAGCGCATGGACAACACTGCTCCAGCCCGAAGTGTCTTCGTCTTCTAACAAGTGGGACAACGCGATAGACGACATTCGCGGAACCGATGGCGCACCCAGGTGGAGAAGGACCTCAACCAACTTGGTGTACGCAGCTGGTGACAGCTGGCTAAGGATCGTGCCGGCTGGAGAGGCTTACTTCATGAGGCCCAGGTCCACCCCGGACTGTAGCGCCCCCATAAGAAGAATAAAATGGAGCATTTCCTCCAAAATTCTAAGGAAATGTTCGCATTCAGTTTTTATTCACACCACCCATTGTGAGATCAAGAAAAGTTGTTGCATCGTGTGATGCTCCATTTTTACTAACACTATATGATCAGCTGTCAAATCGTATTTTGTTCAGTGTTGCCAACAATTTACTGCACAAATGGCCAAATTAACACAAACGCCAAATTAAAATCCCCTCTAGAACATATCATATAAGAATTGTCGGTTTGGAGTGTAGCTTAGATTATTTTTGTTGCTTGAGCACTCTGACAATAATTCACTCTGTCTATACGCCCACGGGTGGTGTTACTCTATTGGATGACCAAGAATTTTTCCTCATTCATAGGCAATCGTGTGGCCATTGTAGTGTAGCGGGCAGTTGCGGCGACGCCTGTGCGGACCATTCGTGGAACTAGCATAATTGACAGTTCAGTCCTTTGACTCACTGACAATGATCATCACTTGTGGGTGAACAAAATTGCAATTTAAGGCTATATCCGTGAAGGTAGACCGTTACGCCACTCCAAAAATTGAGACTGAAGCTCACATCCCGGTGGAGAAATCGACGCACCAATTCACTACTCCACGGCGACCACCACCACCATTTGTATTGCCAGACATTTTTTTAAGCTTCATTCTTCTCATCAATTTTATATCATCATCCCTTTGAGGGTGTTTTCTGAATCTACAGCGATCGTCGCGAATCCTATGTGAAGATATCCTTCCGGATCACTGGCCCAACATATGTGCATGTGATGTACGAGTGGAATATTTCATAAGTGATGTGCCTTTTGATATAGAAAAGAAGCTGATTTACAGACAATTTGTTTTCCTGAAAAGCTATATCTTGTATCTTTAGTTGTAACATTTCCTCTAGGTTTCTGAAAAAGAAGTTGCCCAGTATATCATTTCTAGTTCTTGCAAGGGCTGGACAAATGCCGAGGAGGTGAAGCGTATTTTCTTCCTCCTCCTCGTCTCTACAGATTCTGCAGTAGTCATTGTGGGGGACTCCCATTCTTCTGGCATGGATACCGAGAAGGCAGTGGACTACGCTCCTCGTTTCATTCCTGTTTAGTTTTAGGGGTGTATTTGTTTTGCTTGGATTCAGTGAGTATCTAATTCCATCCATCTCCGATTAGCGGAGTCGAAGGCATCTGTAAATGACATGGTATCTATTACTTGGACTGAATGGCGCAGTTGGTAGAGTGCTTGCCCCGGTTAGAATCCCAGTGAGAGCAAAGTTAGTACGCTTTTATCTGGTTTTTAAATCAGGTAAAGTCACCATTTGCCGTTGGGATCAAATTAACGGCACTATCACTGGAGTAGTCAATCAGTGGTAGTAGTCTGACTAGGGGTATCACAATGGACCAACATTTTCTAAGTGTGCTGGTGAATGCACTAGCAGCCCGCCTACCTAACCTAACCCTTTTACTTGGAGTGAGGGAAATGGGGTGTCCTGATTATTGGCCAGTGGCAGTCCCACCCCTAATTTTGCCAACTCGTCGGTCATTTAGTTGCCTGGAAAGCCACTATGCCCAGGAAGACAGCATTGCATCTAACCGCTATCTCCCTAAGAGATAGAAGGCAAAGTCTTACCATCTTCGATTTAATAAATGTCTCCAGAGCCTTTATGGCCGCCTGACTATCTATGTAAATGGCCACAGATATGCCGTCTATCGGGTTCATCGACTTAGGCAGGTGAGTGGGTTGACGCGGCAGGGCCGCGCCGCTCTGAGGTCGTATTGAACCCATTGTGATGTTCATTGACAGTAAGCGAGCAGCCTCTGCGATAGCTTTAACTCCTGTCTGGAATGCACCACAATGGTTGGGCAGTCGAAAAGACAGGGAAAAGGATATGTCCGGCGATATCGCCCGGTGCCCTCGTCTGTTTTTGAGCCATCTGTGCAGATCTCCAGGTAGCTTGGTTTTCTTACCAGATCTTTTTTCCCAATCTTCTCTGTCTGGGATGAATGTTTGAACCCAAACTCGAAGTCTATAGCGGGTGTTGTATAAGCTTTATGCGTTGGTAGTTTCTGATTATCTCTGTATGACCCACCGCCAGATAACTACTGTCCATCGGTCCATCTCTCTCCGTACCATTGCTCCCTAGAACTGGTGAATCAGTGTGTAAGCCAACACAGCTGTCACTTTTAAGGCAATGTACGTTGGTCAGTCATAACTTTGTGAACTACCCACGCATTGCAACATCCTTCAATCGAAACTCATATACAAATGCTTGTGCATTGAACCGACTTTCGAAATTATGCATTTTCACGAAAGCATCCGGACAAACAGACTCTTTCTGTTGATCTAAGCGAGATGGGAATGAAAGCCACTAAGTCGTCCAAGCGCCAGCCCACCATCGTCACAATGCACGTCGTCCTTTCAAACAGAGATTCGCATCTAAATCAATCCACCGAGAGAGGATAATTTTGTTTCAAACATCTAAGCCTCATCGATAACCATTTCCGCTTCCCTCGCATTAAATACACATCAAGGCCGTTGCAGAGCACCACGCAGAGCAGCCTGGAATTCAATGACAATGGCTGAACAAACATGTTCTCCGAGAGTCCACAACAGGATCTCAATCCCACAATCAAAGCCAGCAATCGCTTCCTAATTAAAAAATATTTTCTCCCCCCGGGGATATTCCTCGTCCACCGTCACGGAGTTCGAGGAAGCGGCGGCCAGCTCCACCCCATGAACAATCAATATCGCATGCCACTGATCGGAATGATTCAATGGTTGCGTCGTTGGCGGCGGCGGCGACTGGCAGCAAGCTGATCCGACTAATTGACCCAGTTTGCTTGTAATTAAGACGGAGAGTGTGAGTCGCGAGGCGTACCTGCCCACATGGAGCTGCTGGCTGGCTGCAGAGCACAACACCGTGCCTGGCCACCGGAAGAAATAAATTGGTATTCCAATGGCAGCACCCTCGTTTCCATCATCATCACCATCATCATCATCATCATCATCATCAGCAGCAGCAGAAGCAGCAGCAGCAGCAGTAGCAGTGGCGGTGTCAGCATCAATATGTCCAGGCTGTCGTGGGGTCTGTCCCTGTGTCTGTCTTCAAGTGGGAACCAGGAGCATGGGAGCAGTGTGATGCCATTAAAAATCAATACCAGCGCACATGTATGCTCCTCAAGTTCACCTCTTGAGCGGCGGCGGCGGAATCAATCAGTAACGCCGGAGTCAGCCGCAGTAACACCCGCCGGAGGTGGTGGCACTCCAGCAGCACGTGAAGCAATGCCATGCCAACTGGGAACGGGGTTGCTCTATAAATAGAACGGGAAATCCATCTGGACAGGAGCTGCACTGGTTCATGGGAGACGTTGGCTTCCATTATGTTGAGTGGAAACAAAACCGGGGTAGCTAGACGAACGACGGAGGCGAAGGGGGGAGATTTGAAAAATTAATGAACTGGGTCAGGCGAGTTCACGCTTCTGGAGTCAATCATCTAAATGAATCTGCTGCTGGGACGTCGCTTAAATTCATGCCTAGACTGGGCGGAGAGGTGCAGCGCGGGTCGGATGGGCTGAAGGTGATTCCTGAGATGTGGCTACGGCGAGCGCGGCTATGGCGTTGGTGCATGAGTCAGTTGCAGGGGGGCAGGGTGATGTGTCACATTTGGCGCGACGATGATGATGGAAGTGTCAGGAGGATGGAAGGGAGGCAGGTACAGTGTGCTTGGGATGCACACTGGAATGAAGGAATGAATTCAAGGTGTCGCAAGAGAGGCTCCTTACGAAGGCAGACCCTGCAACATTTAAGCGATCGTTGTTAAAAATGGGCGAATCAATATGAGGTGGCTTTTCCAAATTGAGAATTCGCTGAATTTGTCAATGACGGGAATCTGCGAAGATGATTCATGGCACAGCCTCTTCTCACAACCCTTCAATCAGCAGCTCCGCCTACAAAGTGTAATTTCAGCAGTTCCACGCAGTGAATGGCTTCAAAAGTGCCCATTCAATCGAATCCATCATCCCGTGAGCAAGAGAACAAATTAATCGCGTATGACCGAAAGCATCCTCACCGCGACCATTTTCCCACGCGCCCGATGCGCTTTCAAGTTATCTTCCGTTCACGTTCGCACGACCGCAGGCAAATATTAAACCGGTTACACGCTCTCTGAATGGCGGACGAAACGGAAGGCGATCACATGCCGAACAAGAGATATTCTCTTGCCGTGCATAATGGCGCTCGTTGTTGTCGCGCCAACCGTCAAGAGTGCTCTTCTTCAGTGAGCAGTGAAAATTGCACGGTCCACCAAAAGCCAATGCTTGCGTGAAATTTGGTCTCAAAAAAAAAAAAAATTACCCACGGAATCGAAAGAAACAACAGAAATCGAATATCAACAAAATGCGCGCATTCAACCGCTCAGTGATTACCAAACCAGGACACCGACATGGGGTGGCGGCGGCGGCGTCGGGGACAAAAAATGCCATCCACTCCCGTCAAACACAATAAATTTCCGGTCATAAAATCCTTCCACCGCTGGAATTTTAAACATTTCAGCCATAACTCAGGACACTGCTTGGTGTTCGTTGGGCTCTTTCAGTGGCCTTCAGCCGGCTTCGGTGTTATTGTTGAACGCCTGCCGTTCGTCTGTCGTAGCGTGGTTCATCGATATCCGGTTTGACACGGGACAATGCATTTCCGAGTGACACATAGTCTGGCGTATGCTTGTAAGCGCTGCCATTCGTCATGCGCCCTGGCGGCAGTGACGTGGGCCGTGCATTAGACCGCAGGGGGCGGGCGGGCGTTTTTTTCGTTTTCAATTAAATTCAGGCGTTTGAATATTTAATGCAAACCAATTGCAGGGCGGGGGCATTTAGTATTTGCTCGACCGAATTTCAATCAAAACATCCCCCTAAGCTGCATATTGCACGCTGGGGGGTGGTGGTTGAAAAACCATAAAATGGTGGGGAATTAAGTTTTTCGAGACACAGACCCTTGAGCAGGAAGTGGAGCCCATGAATGGATTGAAATTCGCTCGATTCGAGGGTGGATTTCTGCTTGACCTGGAATTCAGTGAACCTTGTCTCAAGAGTGCCACTTGAATAGTTGAAATCCATTAGTGCGCGCTGTGGAACCCTTTTCGATTGAATGCTTAAACTGGCGCCCAACATGGGGCACAATCATCAATGGCTTCCATTGAGTGACGGAGTTGGTGTTTGTTGCTGTAAGCGACGGAGTGGCGAACAAACAACAAGAGGTTAGTTCATCAAGTTCTTCTGAATGCGTTCTGCGACATCGCAAGGCACTCTGGACCTCCTTCAGTCGCAATGCAAACTTTCTGGCGTCGTTCATCGTTGAAAGTGTATTCCTCTCGTTGCTTCATCAAGTGCAGAGTCATGCTGGTTTGAACATGGGAACTTTGTTGATTGAGGTGTGCCTGTTGAGACTGTTTTGGAAATTTGATTATGATGCCGTGTCCGCTTCGGTTTTCTGAACTTTCGAATCCTCGCGTATTTCAGGATCATGCAATGTACAGCATGCCAAATATAGAAGTGATGTGACGTGATGATTAAACGTAATGGTACGTGTTGTAGTGCCTGTTCCGCATCTCTTCCCTTGGGTAAGCAGCCTTGACAAGAAATCATAGCACGCTCGTAATAAGTTTCCGAGATAAAACAACGGAGTAGAGCAAGACAACAGTTTAACGTCGGAAAGCTACAATCGCAATTGACCGCTAGCAACTTTGCCGATCGAGTCTCTCTACAGCTCTCAGAGTGTCCAACCCTGCAAGGCAAAACAATCGACCAACAATGGAACCGTTGTCAAAACGCCATCAGAGAAGCTGAATCTGATGTGCTGGGTTTTGAAACGCCACCCCAAAAAAAAACCCCTGTATTGACAACGAGTGCAGGCAGGCACACTGATACAAGGCGACGCTGGACAGAAGGACGACAGCCGTTCGTCAGCTCTACGAACTTAAAAGAAGGGAAGAGCACTCGCTTCTCAAAAAGAAAAAGAAAGAGCATGAGAAGCGCGCGATCGAGGAAATGGAGAGGTGTTACGGCAGAAATGACGCCCGAAAGTTCTACCAACGTGTAAAACAACTATCCACTGGATACAAAATTCGGACAGAAGCCTGTCGTGAAGCAGAGGGACAACTCGTAGTAGATTCGCAGTCGATACTGAGAATCCGGAAAAATCATTTCTGTAGACTATTAAACGGACTGCAAAACCTCGGTCAGGCAGAATGTTCCACTCCACACAATTGACGATGATCGACGAGAATTCCGTCCCCCCGACCTAGACGAAGTCAAGATGACGATATCGAGACTAAAGTCGTATAAAGCTGCAATTGCAGACGGACTGTCTGCGGAACTATTTAAGGCAGCTGGAGATGAGCTGGTAAGGTACATGCACCAACTCATGTGTAAGATATGTTCGGAGGAAAGCATGCCCGACGAGTGGAACCTCAGTATCGCCAACTATCGAGGGATACGTCTCTTGAACATCGCTTAAAAGATCTTCTCTGCCGTTTTGTGTACTCGCCTGAAGCCGTTTATAAATAACCTGATAGGTCGATATCAGTGTGGCTTCGGGCCAGGGAAGTCCACCATCGACCAGATATTCACACTACGGCAGATCCTGGAAAAAACCCAAGAAATGCAGATCGACACCCACCACCTATTCGTCGATTTCAATGCCGCATATGACAGCGTGCATAAGGACGAGCTATACAAGGTCATGTCTAGTCTTGACATTCCTGCCAAACTCATCAGGTTGTGCAGCGTGACGATGGAGAATTCTTGCTGCTCCATCAAGGTCGGTAACGAACTCACCGAGACCTTCATTGTCGAAATAGGTTTAAGACAAGGCGACGCGCAGTCATGTTCAGCATTATTCTTGAGAAGGTCGTGCAGATCTCACACGCTAACACAAGAGCCACGATCTTCCAGAAGTCCGTACAACTGCTAGCATACGCGGATGACATTGACGTGATTGGAAGAACACAGCGAGCCGTCAATGACGCGTTTGCTGGTATTGAAGCGGAGGCGGCCAAAATGGGTTTAGCGGTGAACGAGGGCAAAACGAAGTATTGACGACTTGGCCAAAACGTCACCATATGCAGCTATAACTTCGTGGTAGGGAAGGACTTCGTGTATCTCGGATCGCAAGTAAACAGTACCAACAACACCAGTACCGAGATTAAACGCAGTATTACTCTTGCCAATCGCTGTTTCTTTGGGCTCAAGAGGCAATAGACTAGTAGAGCCCTCTCTCGAAGCACCAAGCTGACTTTATACAAGACATTGATCATCCCTGTCCTGCTCTATGGTGAGGAGGCATGGACAATCTCAAAAGCGGATGAAGAAGCAACTTTTGAGAGAAAAGTTCTGCGTTCAATCTTCTGCGTTGATGGCTTTCGGAGAAGAAGATTCAACCGCGAACTGTACGGGCTATACAGCGACATGAGTCTAGTCAGGCGTCTTCGGATCCAACGCCTTAGATGGCTAGGCCATGTAGAGCGCATGTACAACACTGCTCCAGCCCGAGTAGTCTTCGACTCCGAACCAGTGGGACAACGCAATAGAGGACGCCCACGGAACCGATGGCGCACCCAGGTGGAGAAGAACCTCAATTGACTTGGTGTGGGCAGTTGGGACGGCTGGAGAGGCTTACTGGCAATTTACAAGCGATATAGGCAAATAAAAATTTGATTGATTTTTTTTGATTAAGCCGCGCTTCACTTCAGGTCCTGCTGGACACATTTTGATGGTCGTTGGGGGAAGTGTGTTGTCTTCTCCTTCTCCGAAACAATTACTTATGCATTGTTCCTCAGGATGGCTGGTGTCGTAATGAATCTGAAAATATATACTAGCTGGATTTTTGCTAGATCCTGGTGGTCCTGGAAGAAATATTCTCACAGTGTTTGATGTCCCAACGGGCAGAGACTGGGGCAATGGTAAAAATAGGGAGGCGTACCATGTTTTTTTTCTTTTTCACCTTAGCCTCTGCATGGCGCATTCCAATTTCATTTCGCGATACTTAAAAAAGGTCTGAATGAATACATTCAATTGCCTCTTCATAAATTCAACAGTACTTCGGTGCACACCATTCATGGCACTTAATGAAATAATAATTATTATATGGCTGGCGCTACAATCTGAGGCGGCGAAGTTGAGAACCTTTTTTTTGGAAAGGAATAGTCTTTGAGCATTGTCAGTGTCTCGAAAGAGGTGGATCCGTGAATTAACAAAGGTGGTAAATTCGGGTATTGATCCTGTCACCCTCTGTGTAGGAGTCGACGCACTTACCCACCACGCCACGGCGACCCAAAATAAAATAGCGTACAAAACGAGTACTAAATTTCAATAATCCAACACTGTACACTCGTAGTACATAGTGCAGTGTTCTGGTTATTTTCGAGCGCACTTAACGAAAGGCTTGGTTACCAATGGGTGAAGTATTTGGTTTAGAATTAAATATCGTGTGATGCATTAATTTTGGTTCTGGAGATGTGAGTGCAATGAATAATGTTATCATCATCATCTTCTGTCCCGTATGACCACTAAAGGGGTCGCGTGGGTAAAGCCAGCTCGAGCGATCTCCCGGGAACTCGAATCTCCGTCATCGACTCTAACTCATCAGGAGTTATGCCAAAGTGTAACCTGACGAGTTTATGGACTTGATCGAACCATCTCACCCTGTGGTCGCATCTCTGCTGGCATCGCATTCATTTCTAGTACCTTATCCACTTTCTTTTTTTTTTCTTAAATATGAATAATGTACTAGAAAAATATGAATGCCTTAGGTTTCAAGAAATCCATTGCAGACCTCTAGTAAGTACTTAAGATCACTTTTACCAGTTAGTGCTGCAACTATTAACTACAGCAACATTTTACCACATTGAAGGAGCCTGCAGAGTCCTGGTGTAGCAGGGGGTTAGAGAGTAGGACCTTTTATTTGCTTCCTCTATGATTGTGTCGTCCACTGTTTCCTTGACGCGAGAAAGAAGTGGTCTAGCTGCCAGGGAAGTCTTGGGCCCTTTCCCGGCAGATTAATTTGTTGCTTCAGTGGCGGTCATATTCCAATGCACTAAGACCCAGCATAGGTTAATCGAGTGCAGCGGCCTTAGAACCCCAAGATCTCTGGGGGAGCACGCGACCTACTTGCCAAAATCGCTTTGAGGGCCGCTTTACTGAAAAGTAACAGTCTGTCGTACTTCCAACATTGATATGATTCTGTCCGCTGTCAGTGACGTGAGATTGGCGTTGGTCATCGTTCATCTGGTAGACCTTCCAATATTGAGTACCATTTTGGATTCAAAGTTATTCTATCAATTCGCTCTTCCACTCGGTGGACACTTAAGCGTGTCAAGTTCGTCACGGGCACAGCGTCGCGGATCAGTCATGGAATTTATCTCCTTCAGCGACTACGACCCAGCATCATGCCTCAACGATTTGAAATTAAACGTGAAAGATTTTACACCCCGTCGTGTTGGCCCAGTGAATTATTTTGTAAGCGAGCAGATCCTTTTTCTGTCTTCAATCGATTTGGTAACGCCTCAGTTCCACTTTATGCGTCGAAAATTGAGAAAGACGCTTCCTTGCCTGAAGTGAGGCCAGTGATTCGCCGCCTCCCAAATTAAATTAAGCCTATTCCCATGGTTTCCTGACGGCGACATTTGAATCTGTTTCAATCTGTTCCCCCCGCTGGCAGTAATTCAAGTTCCCCCTCTCTCCATTGAGACGTCACTAGTTCATGCTCAGTATGGCCGCCACCCACAACGCAGAGAGCCCTCAACAATTAATAAGCGTGAAATGGAAAGCAAATTGATTATCAATCATCTGTAGCCCTTCAGATGACTGCCTCGGCATATTCCAACTCGGCGTCCCAGCAGAGCGCGGGCGTTATGCGCTCGTTAATTGCCTTTTCTGGCGAACTCCTTGCCACCACGATATCGATCGAGTCCCCTCTCGCCCACTATCGCCTCCCTGCCAGTGCCACCATCCGCTGGTCCATTAAAATTGCGGCTTCATTTCGTTCGCGGAAGCGCTCCTCGTGTCACGGCCCATGGGAATTTCGGGATATCTATCTTTTACGCGATGCAGAACAATAAAACATTTATGGGAGTCGTTGGCTGTCTCTGCCGAAATCTGCAGAAGCCAACAGTTTAATGTGGCCCCCCGACCGTAGGCTGAACTATGAGATTGTCGGCTCGCGGAGCGATAGGGACGCACTCATTGTTTTACGGTTCACACGGCCGGATGATGCTCGCGGTGGAGGATGAATGGACGAAGTGCGCCTCGTGGAGGACGAGCCAAAGTCACTAAACTGGGTGAGACTTTAAAAAGTGTTGCGTATACGCCACCGTGTCCACATCTTGTTGAGTTTCTACCGTCAGCTCGGACCTCCTCTTGAAGCCAATCGAAGTAAACACTCGTCACTGTTTATGGGCCGAAACAAAAGCTTCAGCTGGAAATTCGTAACCCATTGACCATCTGCGAAGAGTATCGCAGAGGGTTGACGTAAACAATCAATCCCGTGACAAGTTCATCGCCAGCTGTACATCACGACCCCATTGAGAATCTCAAGAGTCTGCCGACCTCCAATCGCACTCCCACGACGTGTCTGCTTTGTTGATTCTCAGAAATTGTTGTTTTTCTTGTCCCCGCGCTGGATGGATAAACAACCATCGCCGGCATCTGTACACAGTGTATCTTTCCATCAAGAGATCAAAGTACGTTGCGTTGAAGGAATACGCCTCCCCACCAACGAATCAGCGTTCCGTGTGCGTGGTGTTGCTCGTGTTGGACGAGGGGTTGTGTAAGCAAGAAAACAAAAAAAAAAACAACGTGTCTTGAGAATTTAATCGATCGATTTGTTGACAGGTTCGCTGAAAACGTCCCGCTAAGCGCTTTCACGATTAAGGAGCACTCTCGTCTGAAATCCCTTTTTTTTGCGCGAGTGCTGTAATGGACCCGTTGATGGACGTGGAAAATTGTGAGATTTTCTCTGGTCTCTCGATGCTGGGAAACTCGTATGAAGTCGTCAGATCCCGTGGCTTATGGGAAGGACTATGAGAGGCGCTGAAAGGCTTAATTGATGATGTGTTCGACGTCCATTCTTGGTTCTCCGTTGACGAGGATGCCTCATAAATCAGGCCTGTGGTCGACTGCTATTCCGACGAATCCTACGAGAAAGCGCTTCACATCCTCTCACCACATTTTTAATCCGTAGTGGGTCCATGGCGTCGTCGTTTGTTTTCAGTGAAACGATTATGCCAACGGAAACGCTACTGTTGAACTTTTCTCCATGACCTCGTTGAAAGCCTGCATCAGTGGGCAAAGTGTGGTACACTCTTCTCGACTTCTTGGAGCATGCGTCAAGGATTGTGCGTCACAACTCTGGCTTGACCCAGCAACAATGTATCTTAGGACTTCAACTGACTCATGCCTGAAACACAATAGTGCGTTTGCGCTGGCGTCGGCTTTCAACACACATAATTCAATGGCCAAGCACAAAATACAACGTCGACTTGCGTCAGTGAATATTTAGAGAGATTGAGAGGATCGTAATAAAACGTAAAACTTAGTCCATCGCACGTCATTATTCAACATGTTGAATATTTTTTGACAGACGGGTGCGCTGTGAGAGAGATTTTCTCCCAGATTGAGAGTTTTCTTCCAAATTGAGAGTATTTTGTATCAACTGTCATTTAAGAAACGTAAGCAGCTGATTAAAAATAATTTATCGACAAAAGTCATTTCAAATGAGTGTATGCAGAAAGGCGGCAATATTTTTCATCTAGTAGATGAGAGAGAGAACAGCTGATAAATTGAGTATTTATTGCAATGCAGTGCGTCATCGTAACATGAAGTGGCTGGCGCAGCGCACTATTGTGTTTCCACGACATTCGTTCACCCTCGCATTGCAGAAGCAACCAACAATCAAGTCTTTAGTTGCGACGCGTTACGTTACAGGGATTAAGTTAACCGCAAACATGCCTTGAGGTGAAGAAATTTGCTTGAAAAATTCTTTTCCAGGAACCCGTTGCGATTTGTAACAGACGGAATATTGTTTAACCATTTTTTTGAGGAACATTTTGTCGCTTCACATTTTGTCTGCTTCTAGATTGGTGCCATAACGCAGTTTCCTTGGGAATTTTGTGAATTGTTGTGGCATTATAGGTAAGGTTGAAGTGGTGGACTGTTGCCAGGAAAGCCAGCAGCCAAACTTAGACCAGCGGAGGCCCATTGTGCCACCCCGCGGTTCTGTCAATGTCCATTCCGCCTCCAGAAGTCTATATCTAGGGAAAAAGAGAGCACTGCTTTTTCATAGCAGGTGTACTATGGTTTCATATGCATTCTCGCCCCCGTGCAGCTTGTGCAGAAGTCTTTGCAGGAAAGGCCAAGTCTAGAGGCGTGATGCCTAACCCCAGTTATAACGCCAATGAGGGTCAGGATAGGATCAGGATAAGGGATTGTTTAGGATTGAGCGTAGGCCAGAGTCATTTTGAGGCATCCTGTGGCTACTACTGTGGCAGCTACGATTTATTGGAGCAAGTTTTTCGAGCTTCAGTTGATGTTCTACATAAGCGATAGGCTTGGATGGAAATATAACGAGTTAGTCCCCTTCGCAGTTCTCTGGACTGTCACAGTCTCCCGGCACCAACATAAGTTGGATGTTAATATACTTGGCCATCTATTTGATAGATAGAGGGCAATCAAGCGAAGCCCAGAAGTAGAGATTTCATCTCACAAAGATGGGAAGTTTTCCGGTTTCATCGACACAGTTTCTTTGTTTAAGTCAGGACAGAGCTCCCATAGTTTCTATATAGTTTCAACCTAATAGACGATGCAGTAGTTCGGTAATCGGGAAAGTAACTGAATGTTTAGATCCTTGGAATAGACGCCGGCTCCCGCACCTGCAACCATCTTCGAACCACCTGTACAGATTGGGGGTGGACCCCAGTAAGACCTAGAGGGGATGGTGGTTGAGACTTTTATCTCAAATACCTGTTTACGATCATTGTGTGTCCACATCGGAGTCCTTTCCAAATATACAGCGAACTCAGCATGATCGCCGTATAAGCTGCTGTCTGTCTACTGACTATATCTTTCGCTGCTAGGTTGATGAGGAAGTTCAGGTTGCCCTTCAGGATACACACAAATGTGATCCTGTGCACTCCATAAAGCGGTATGTGGTTGATGTCATGCGTTACTACTCGTCACGCGGTATATTTTCAAGTCCAAATTTGAAATTTTCTTGTCAAGGTCGTAACAAGAGAGAGCACAAGTGAAGACGGTTTTCTGTGCCGTGTTATCAATGAACGTCAGTATTTGTGACACACTATTATGTTTTCAAATATCTTCAAAAATTGTGTGGCCTCACTATTTTTGACGTCTAAGTAACAATTTCTTTTATTATAAGTAACAATTTTAGAATTTTAAGTGTGTAAGACACTCGGCCAGTTCTATTAATGCCCGGATGTGTCCAAAGCGGTGGTCGTGCTTGAAAAGGCTAGTAACTCCACTCATTCATATTGTGGATCTGTGACCAGCGTCTCACGAACCGGAAAGAACAGGGTATAGCTTCATCTGAGGTCATGAAGCAAGAGTTCTCATAGTGCTCCATTTCTCAAATGGCCTGAAGCGACCAATGACTGCGGCCGTGACAGAGTTGGTGAGGAGTGTGCTCCTGCACTTCTCCATCCCCACAACCACTGTTAATGTAAAACATCTTATGTGATCTAATTAATATTGCCAGCAACTTTTAGTGGCGCTGTATTAATCCCGCCGATAGCAAGTCGTTGTATTTCCGTATGCCGTTAAGTTTAAGAGATCTTGAGTATGGTCTGCCACCAGAAAATGCTGACATACGAATGGGTCTGACAAGCCCTGTATACATCCACAATATTGCCCACTGGTTTGTCTAAATTTTGTTTGAAAAGGATTAAGTGCTTCAGTATCGCTCATATAAGCTTCTTCAACACGTTCACTCACTCTACGATCATATCGCCCTTTTCTTTAAATCTCAAAATTAATGCTTTGATCCATTGAATTGTGTGGGAAAGATCGATGACGGCCTATTTCTTGGAAGGTTCCTTTTTATCTGATTTTATACTTTGCTTGAAAAGGCTCGTAACTGCACTAATCTTCGTGAAGTTGTGAAAATTGTTTACTGGCCGATTACCCCCCATCAGCTTGTGATTCTTAGAACGTTTCTGAAAAATGCCGTGTTCTGATTGCGTAGTCGATGTTTAACATTCCGTATTAAATGCTCGCGCTTGTGTTTGGCTTACTTGCTATCCACTAATTCCTGGCGGGGAAATAACATCTAAAGGGTTCTACTTTAATGACGTACTTGAGATCCAACTAACTGCATGGGGCTCTTAAGAACTAACAAATTCTGAGTCTTCAGTGTCGCTAGAATAAGTCTGACAATCACGCGTCATGAATGTCCATTCACGATGTGTCATACAAAGACGCTTTCTTTGTAAAAATGTTTTTTTTTTAAATTGTGCCAAATGATTATTTCAAAATTTGAATGCGAATTGATCATTCCAAAGATTTCTAGTCACGTTTTTTGCGTTATGCGTGACACCATAAAAACATCAAAGCGACGCGTCGTTCAATTAAAATGTGAGCTTGATCAAAAAGGAGAAAATTAATTAATAAATGTGCTAATTTGGTGGACGATTTGAAAAGTGATTATTTTTTATTTTGTGACGAAAATGTTTCCGTGTAACGTAACGAATTCCTTTTACTGAGGGCATCAGTCTCCCTTAATGGGGAAATTTGCATCACGACTTTGTAAAGCTACGGGAAGATACATAATTGAGTGATAGTTAAATATATTCGGCAATATACTCTGCGACGACACCAGGGATGAATTTGATGATCTTTTTCAAAGGACATGCCACAGTTGCGACAGCAAGGTCTCTCTAGGAGATTTCAACGCAAAACTGGACTATGTAGTCATCGGGAAACACAGCCCGCTCCACATAACATCCGTTAATGGGCTTAGACCGGTGGACTTTGACACTGGCCAGTTCCGTGGTTCCCACACCTCAGCATCCATAAAGGGACTAGGCGGTCTTCTGATCAATCAACCGCCAACCAGATTGATCACGTTGCGATCGACATCAGGCACTCATCTGGCATATTTGATGTCCAATGTGATGAAAGACCTTTAACATCCCAGTCCCCTTGTCCGGCGCATAGGCATGGACTATGTCCAAAGCGGATGAGTAAATCCTTGGTCTCTTCTTTTTGGTCTGGTTTGATTGATTGCTTATTTATTGTAGCTAAAAAGTACATTTATCTTAAAACTACATTGCACAATTTACAGAGATACGGTATACACTAACTTACTACTGAAAACTTATTATAAATTGAAAGAAAAAATATAAATAAATTATTTAGGATTTTAGAAGTAAAAGGTACAGAAAAACCTTCATTAAAACAAAAAAAAAAAAAAAACGAAATAATATATATCCTAGATACTAGGGATGACGGAAGGAGAGGCGATGGCCGACTTTCTGAACTTATATTTGAATTTGGTCTGGCTTGCGTTGACGGTTTTTGGATGAGAATATTCAACGACTTTACGGGCTGTACAGAGATATGAGCCTACTCAAGCAACTGCGGATGCAACGCCTTAGATGGCTAGGCTATATAGAGCATATGGACAGCTCTGCTCCAGCCTGAAGAGTCTTCCACTCCGAAGTAGTGGGATAACGAAATAGAGGACGCCCACGGAATCGATGGCGCACCCAGGTGCAGAAGGACCCCAGTCGACTTGGTGTGCGCAGTTGTAGACAGCTGGCTAAAGATCGTACTGGTTGTACATGTTTGTTGGTTGAGGCCCAGCTCCACCCTGAACTTTAGTGCCAAATAAAGGAGACACAGAAGATACTAACTTTACCATGGTAGAAGCTTGTGAGAGCGAATCAACTTAAGCTACAATCCACCACAGCACGGAACTAATCTTGAATACGCAAAACTCAAAATAAAGGTCTTGTCATTTTGTACTGACCCTCTTTGATAAGAACAACAGAGAAGAGCAGTGAACGCAAGCTTAAACTCAGACATCAATTAGCACACTTGTAACGACATTTGTCGCACGAAATAATGGAACTATTAATGTGATCTGGATTTTAAACGAGAGATCATCTTTCTATTCCAATCAATTTGCGATTTGCTCGTTGCTACTCACGATGTTCGAATTAAGAGTCACGCAAAAATAGTCACGTAACGCATCTGACAAAGGGCTCTTTTAATTTTTCTCTGAGACAGCTGCTTACAGCAACAAAAGATGGACATCTTAGAAATTACATCTTCTTCTTCTTTATTTGGCGGTACAGTTCGGGGTGGACATGGGCCTCAACCAACAAGCCTCTCCAGCTAGCACGGTCTCTGGCTAGCTACCGCCAGTGTCGCACGCCAAGTTGGTTGAGGTCCTTCTCCACCTGGGTTTGTTTAATCGCGGACGTCCTCTGTTACGTTATCTCACGTTTTCGGAGTCGAAGACTCTTCGGGCCGGAAATTACATAGGGTGTAAATTACAGCGAACTCGTTACCGTCACGCGTCACACATTATATAGTGACTGGAGTATTCACCTATCGAAGGCTCTTCAAAAGACTTAGACTCAATGGATCTCACACTGAATGCATGCAAAGTTTAACAACCTCGCGATGGATCACCTGTCACATAAGCGTCACGAAAAATTTCACCACTCATCGTCTTTCATTCAACCTTCCAGCTCTTGCCGGATGTTGTAGGTCGTGACCATCCATAAGAAAGTGTTCCTCAGAGGGTG